>JAKCWG010000742.1:0-400000 GCA_021464415.1 Lonicera japonica | reverse complement strand
ATGAGATGTTGCATAACATCTTTAATGGTGGTGTGAAATTTGGAAAAAATGATTTGGAGATAAATAATTGTGGGGGTTCAGTATAATTTACCTTTTTTTAATCTTATAATATATGTTTTTGAATAGTTGATAGTGGTTTTGGCACCATTGATAGCGACATTGACACGGGTTACACCCGTGTATACTGGCTAACTTTGCACACGCGCGCGATATGTGTTCAACTCATATAGATTTAATTTCGAACTTTTTTTATTAATAAAGTGTAGCTCTTCTTGTAAGCCTCTTTTTTTATTATTTTTTTATGGAAAATGTTATTAGTGAGTGTAACTTCTTTATTTTATACTGATGTAAATTGAATCTCAGTGTCGTCCATGAATTAAGAGATTACCTTTGCATCTGGCGTAGAGGATATGACATCATCGTAGATTACCAAGTCCAGTGGAGTGAATCCTTTGTTGTTTAGGGCTCCCTTGTCAGCCATAGGATGTTGAATGAGTTTTGGTACAAAGCAATTGGAAGTAGCAAGCAGATGAAGAGGTGTGTTTCCGTCAATATCCTTTTGAATGATTAACCTGTCAACCATCTTTGGATACTCTTCTAAGAGATATTCAATCACAACCTTCTGCTCATGCTCTATAGCAACGTGAAGCACATTCCTTCTGTTCCTCCAATTGACATCATCGAAACAACTTGGACATTGCGATATAAGTTGTTTCATTACAGATATATGACCTTCACTAGCCGCAATCATAAGTGAATTATTACCTTCTCCATCAAGTTGCCGGTAGCCAACTGATTCGTCCACAGATAACCAAGATGTGCAGCATAATATATTGGTAATCTGTAAGAATCATCTTCCTCCCGCATTAAATCTTTCCGCCACTCCACTATTTTTCTAACACAATCTGAAAATAAAAATTACATATATAATGGTTATATTTTTTTTATATATTCGGATGTATTTTGTGTCCTCTACATATTAAATTTTTTTTCTCTTAAAATACTTGAAAATCGAACACCACCAAAGCAAATTTCGATATTGTAAAAAAAAGTTAAAACCATTCCGGGAACAAGAAATTACCCGTTAAGATAATGTCCAATGTGCCTAAATGGATTGGATTACGAAAAGAGTGGGTTACAACGAGTTGATCGACCTTTATTTTTATTCTTGTCATATATTAGCGACAACGTAAATTATGGTGTGATCAATTTTTCTTTTTCAAAAATAATCACATACTAAAATTTGTTTTTAGACATAGGGTTTTCAAGATCCATTTGAAAGCGAAAAAATAGACTGATTCAACTCAATTTTATAGGATTTTATGGTTTGAATTGGATCCAAATTTTAATAAACCAAAATAATTATTTGAATGGTTTTGGTTTTAACAAATCTCATAAACCAATCCAAATGAAACCAATTATTTTAAATGTTTTGTTTTAATATTGCCACATGTCAAAATATAATTTGAGCTCGATCATCACCACAAGACAATAAGCTAATTCTTAATTTATGTGCGCTTTTTGTTCTCGTAATTCTTATATTTATAATATGCAACTTTGAATCTCCATGAAAACCTAGGTGGCCACTCCTATGAGTACTTCTATATATTTATATATTTTATAATTTATGTATAAGTTATATATTTGATTACCATATACAAACAGAGTGGATTAGGAACCCATCCAGTCCAATATTTTGAATTGAACTTGATCTATTAGTTTATCCAAATGTGTTGGTTCGGATTGAATTGGATCCTAATTCTAAAACGGACATCAGATTGAATTAGATCTAGCTTCAAATCCACATCGCAAATACTACAAATATTGTGAAGCAGTATTTATCTCAGGGACCACATCCTTTAAATTTTAAGCAAGTGGACTCCTGTCTTTAAAAATTTGCGCCAAGAGACTTTTGACCAAAAATACAAAATAAAAATAAACCCTTTAACTTAAAGTCACAGTAAGTGGAAGAAGCTAGGAAAAAAAAAGGCAGCTTTGAAGCCGGCACAAAAATATGTTAAGAGTTAATTGCACTTTGCCCCCCTGAACTATTGACTTAGTTGCACTTTACCATACGAACTATTAATTTCACCAATTTTTATCACGAACTATTGATTTTGTTGCACTTTGCCTTCAATTACTGACGGGGTTAAAAAATTGACGGAAATGAAGGGCAAAATTGGAAATCCACTATCATCTTTCACCTCCTTCTTTTTCCGGCGATTTTTTCCAGCAACCTTTTCCGGTGACTCATCTCTCAATTAATCAAAGACAAATTGAAAGTGCAAGAATTGTGGAGTGAAACTCACCTTACTCTCTCTCTCTCTATATATATATATATATATATATCTATGGGATCTCCATTTCTTCTTTCTCTGTTTTTTTTGTTTAAATATTTGGATTTTCAAGAGATTCAACGATGGAGGTGGTACAACAATGGTGCAACGGCGTTAAGGGAGAAAGAAAGATTGATGGAGATCCAATTCGTTTAGATTAAGATCAGTATATATATACTCGAATGTGATTTTTGTATACCCATTACTGACACAAGAATCAGAGGACAGGGAATAAATGAAGGAGGAAAGGGAGGAGGAATTACGATTTTGTGGAAGATGGAGAAGATGCCAAAAGAGAAGATGGAGAAGATGCCAAAAGAGAAAATGGAGAAGATGTCGAAGGAGGAAGGGGAGGTCACTAATGGATTTAGCAGAGGAGGTGTAGGAGATTTGGAAGAACATGGTTGGGTGGGGTCTTATTCGAAGGTAATGGTGGTGGTGGAGATGGAGGTGGGTTCGTTGATTGGGGAAGGTGAGGTTTGAAGAGGAGGGGATGCGGTTCGGTTCAGATTTTTTTGTATACTGCCATTGAAGAGGGAAAAAGGAGTGAAAGAGAATAAGGTGAAAGATGATAGTGGATTTCCAATTTTGCCTTTTATTTCCGTCAATTTTTTAACCCCGTCAGTAATTTTAGGCAAAGTGCAACAAAATCAATAGTTTGTGATAAAAATTGGTGAAATTAATAGTTCATATGGTAAAGTGCAACTAGGTCAATAGTTCAGGGGGTAAAGTGCAATTAACTCATATGTTAAATATCGAATTTCATACCTCTGCTATTGCAAATCACAACCCCGTGTAAAGAAAGCTGTTCTAACCGTTTGGGCCACCGTAAGCCGGATCTTTACAAGCTTTTACAATAACATCCACCAAATCATGAAATCCTCTCCTAGCAGCTAGGTACAATAGAGTCTCCCTCCACCTGTTTCTATATTCGTCGGTGCTCTGATCATCTTCTTCAAGTAATGTGCTCACCACTTGAATGCGATTGTAGCGAGTGGCGTCAAGTAAAGCCGTATCATCATTCCTATTCTTACACCGTAAGAGATGCAGCCGTTTATCCCTTATTCCGTTTCAATATCTTGGTCAAGCATTTTTGCACAGTCGATGAGCGCATGCACTATGCAAGTGTGTCCACCCGTCGCGGCAAAGTGCAGTGCGCTATCTCGGTTTAAGTTGACTTCACTTATTAGCGATGGATACGCAGTTAGAATCGCTTGCACGGCTTCCCTATGACCAAACTGGGATGCAAGATGAAGGATAGTATTCCCTTTTGGGGTGGATAGTTGAAGTACCTTGTTAGCTGACTGGTCCTTGGTTTGCGCAAGAATCACTTCGATGTTGCCCGTAATGGCAGCATTGTAAAGGCTCTTATCCATTTTATCCATTGGCTTTGTATTATTAGTCACAAAAATAAACACTCCCTTCCGCTAGTTTATACTATAACTACCAACGGTACATGTTTAAGGAACTCAATTACATGTGGGCCGGACTTTTAACTTTATTTTTGTTCATTGTCGCCACAATTAATTATACTTCTTTTGTTGTCTTGACTTTATTAAAATATTATTCCTTACTTTATTTCACTTCTTGCATCTTTGCTACTTTTTAGGCCACTCCATTATTTGCAAGTAAAATATCAAATGCAGATTTACGAGTTTATCAATTACTTTTTGGAATTAGAAACAGAGCAGATTCGCTCTATCTTTTAGTATTTTTATCAAACCGTTGGAAATTTATTTTTTTATTCCAATTTTCAAGTATTATGAGTATAAATATTTTTGATAAATTTTGGTTTTTAAAGAACAGGGATAATTTTAGATCCAAAGTTACAAGATTTTAAACACTATATATAAGATGGTGTAAATATTAACTACTGAAAATAACTTAATGGTCAAGATCATCTAGCAATATACATATAAAACTAGTTGACTAGAAATCAATCATTTATAAATATTTAAATTATTCGTATTTTTTATATTAGGTTAATTCAATATTTGTATATTATTATTTCGATCACTTTAGATAGGGCATGATTATTATAACAAAAGAGGAACTCTGTATTCGTGAGATACCCACAATATTCTCTCTCTAGCGACTAAATTTTGTTGGCTTTTACAAGGGTGGTGTTATTTACACCCCTCCAAATTTGTCACGAACATTCCCTTCAAAATTTGATTAAAAACACATTTTAACACCACCTTATTTGTCACAAAAACCTCCTTCATTACCTGATATTAGGTGAGTGCTTAGCAACACACTCTCCTCACGCAAGCCGAGTTTATGTAAGTGCACTCACCTCTCATTAGGCAAGCCTTATTTGAAAAACACTCAAGTAATCCATTGCTTGATGCTAGACGAGTTATTACAAACAAACTCTTACAAAGTTAGACGAGTGTGTGCATCTGCACTCACCTCTCATTATGTGAGTCTTAGGAGGTGTTACTGATTATAAATTTATCTTTGAAAAGTGTTTGTGATAGAAATAGAGAGTATAAATAGCAATGCCCTTATACAAACCACATAAAGGAATCCTCTAGATACATAACAAGACAAGTCTTCATAGACAAGATACAAAATAAGGCTTCCTAGGGAAGCTACACAAAAGAAGTAACTAAACATAGACAAATTTAAAATGAAGCATTAACTTTTGACAGGGAGATACTCTAACCATCAAATTAAAAAGCTACAATAATCCACCTTTCAATTAAACCTTTTAAAAACTAGATTTAATTGTTAATGGGCAATAATCAATTTAGATTAGCCAAGTTAGAATAAAGTAAAATTTACATTAAAATTTGAAACTCTACTTAATGCCTAGTTCATAAATGTTGTATGTAATATAAATTTTTTTCCCAGAAGAGTTTTTACAAAGCTTATTTAAAATAGGAGAATCTCATTAGCAGGAAAAAATATATGATAAACAATTAAAATTGCATGTATTTTTAAAATAAATGCTAATTGTATTGCATAATATCCAAACTTGTAATCTAAGACTCCATTAAATGCAAATTTATTAAATCTTTATCCAACTAGTTCTTATCATGTCTGATCCCACTTAATCTTTATCCGACTGATTCCTTTCCCATCCTATCCCACATAATTCTCCTCCGACTAATTCTGACTCTTATCTTATCCGGCCTTTATCTTATCCAATCCTACCTCATTATCCGACGAGCTAAACGCACCCTAAGATTTAAATATTTACGCAAAATTTTTTTTATATTACTCCACCTATTAACAAAAGGAAAAAATAATCAAATTAAATCAAATCCAAGTGGCCACATTCCCTACGCCCTCAAAAGGACCTAAATCAAACCACTTGCTATAAACTCCAGTTTAAGGATTTTGCCAATAAGTCCTAGTCATAGATCGCAAAAATCTATAACTGGAAGTTAGTACATATATATATACTAACGGTTGCCCGTACCAAAGGTACTATGGTTCAACTCGTAGTAACGGAGTGTTTATAGGTAGCATATGCTCTTAAATCATACAAATAATCCACACAAAAAAATTACTCCCTCCATCCCTAATTAAGAATCTTAGTTTTGTTTTTACATTTTTAAGAAAAAGCACTAATTTAAATAGATTAATGGTTTGGAACCAAAACTTATTTCTCATCATGAATTTGGGTACATTAATATTGTTCTTAAAAGAGAAATTATATCCAAACAAAATGTAAAGCCTTAATTGTGATGCGGTCGGTCGGTTACTCTTGATTTCTTACCTTGAGTGCACCACTATATAAGAGTTGTACCTGCGAACCAAAGGTTACAAATTTCAATCAAATAAAATTAATTAAATTTAGTTACCAAATACCAAATGAACACTATTTTTTTCCCTTTTGTCTTTGCATTTAATTAAGGAATAAGAAGAAGGTTGTTAGTAGATTGTAAAATGAAGAAATTTATACCTTCCTTAATTATTTATTTTTCAAAAAATAAAAGGTAACAAAAGCATGAGGGCAAAGGAAAAAGGGGAAATGTAACTCAAACTAAAAAAAATAGTTTATCCTCTTTGTATCAAGTGAAAGACAAAAGTGAAGTACAAAATACCTATTTGATCGAATTACAAAAATTGCATATGGATAATGAAATTTACTTAAATTTAAAATTTTAAAAATAATATACTAAACTATGACACTGAAAGGTAAATCCATCCAAATAATAGAATCCAAAATTATAGAAATTCAATTAAACCACTAAAAAATAAATTAAAGAATAGCAATGGCTTTGGCACTAATTAAGGTAGCAATAAGAACATACATATAGCAAAGAAAAGGGTGTGGTTATCGGCACAGCGGCACTCGATGAAAATCCTTCTAGTAGTCCAAAACAGCTTTTAGGGATAGTAAAACATCACAAAAGATCATGATAAAGCATAAGTGGTAATATCAATCTCAAAAAAAAATCTATAAAAACAAATACATAAAAAGAAGGCCCAAAATGAAAACAAGTATAAGTAGTCACACCTTACGTGTTGCCTTCATAGCATGCATTATCTTTCCATTTATAGACCTAATTCAAAAAAATGAATGAATTGTTCCTAACAAACCTCGGAATTTTGAATATACACTATGCCTGTAATAAATTAAAAATATATGTTATGCATGTATTAACACGTCCCTTTGGGTACTTTATCACTCCATAAAGTGTATCCGCTATAAAAAATAAGGGATTACCTTTGGAGATAAATAATTGTAGGGGTTAAGTATAATTTAACCTTTCTTAATCTTATAATATATAAGGGATAAATATTTTTGTGGCACGGTTGATAGTAGCTTTGGCACGGGTTACACTAGCTAAGTTTGCACATACGATGCTTGTTAAACTCATATAGATTTAATTTCAAATTTTTTTTATAAAATTATGTGCGACTCTTCTTGTAAGCATTTTTTCTTTTTATGGAAAAGAGGGTTATTAGTGAGAGTAACTTCTTTATTTGAAACTGATGTAAATTGAATCTCAGCATCATCCGTGGATTAAGGATTACCTTTGCATTTGGCGTAGATGATATGTCATCATCGTAGATTACCAAGTCCAATGGAGTGAATCCGTCGTCGTTTAGGGCTCCGTTGTCAGCCATAAGATGTTGTATGAGTTTCGGTACAAAGCAATTGGAAGTAGCAAGCAGATGAAGAGGTGTGTTTCCATCGTTATCCGTTCGAATGATTAATCTATCGACTATTGTTGGACACTCTTCTAGGAGATATTCAATCACAGTGTAACATAAGTTCCTTCGTTTCCAATTGGCAGCATCGAAACAACTTGGACAGTGTAACATAAGTTCTTCCATTACAGATGTATGACCTTCACTAGCCGCAACCATAAGTGCATTATTATCTCCATTACCACATAGCTCGTAGCCAATTGATTCAACCAAACCCTCGTCAAAATCAGGGCAATCAAGGTCCCTATACTTAGCAAAGCCAGAACAACGAGCTCGTCGACCGTGTAATCGAACACGATGATCGGCTCGTCCCTGAAGAGATAGAAGTAGAGCCAAGCAACTAAAGTGATGAGAAATACGATTATGGAAATTGTGTTGGATGAAAAATGGAGTATTTGCTGCTGTAGATTCAGCTACGCAGCAATGATGCAAAAGAAGAATAATTTTGATGCAAGATGAACACACAAAATTAATTCATCATAGAGAGACTCATTGTATTCTTGAGATGCCCTTACAATTTTTCTCTCGAGAGAGTGATATACTTACATCAATAATCACACTATTTTTTTTTTTACTTTCTTTTCATCAAAAAGGAACCATAAAACAAAACATACTCATTTGACAACCCACATTCTTCTTGTAGAGTAATGATTCCTTATCTCCCACTTACATAAAAGGAACACCAATAGACAAGATTAAATAAAACATAAAATTACAATATTAAATGAAAAGCATTACTTTTAACACTCCCCCTTAATGCTTTGTTCTTGAACTCCCATTAGTTCTCTGAAGTAGACAAACTTTTCTTTCGAAAGTGCCTTCGTAAAAATATCAGCGACTTGCTCTTCAGTTCTGCAATACTTGAGTTGCACTTCTCCATCTTCAACCGCTTCCTTTATGAAATTATGCTTGATGTTGATATGCTTTGTTCGGCCATGATAGACTGCATTTTTGGACATTGCAATGGCTGATTTATTGTCACAAAAGAGAGTGGTAGCTTCATTTTGCTTTCCACCAATATCACCCAAAATTCTCCTTAGCCAAATAACATGAGAGGTAGCAAACGCAGCTGCAATATATTCAGCTTCTGCAGATGATAACGCTACTGTTGCTTGCTTCTTAGACGCCCATGAAAATATTCCGGAGCCTAAAGAAAAAGCGTAACCCGAAGTACTTTTCGAGTCATCAACACATCCACCCCAATCACTATCACAAAATCCAAGTAGCTTCATCTCTTTGCTTCTCTCAAACATTATGCCAAAATTGAGAGTCCCTTGAAGATATCTCAAAACTCTTTTTGCTGCTCCAAAGTGAACTTAACTTGGTTTGTGCATGAATCGGGACAACAAACTAGTAGCATACATGATATCCGGCCTCGTAGCCGTGAGATACAATAAATTCCCAACTAAGCATCTATACAATGTGGCATTAACTTCTCCACTTCCATCTTCTTTCATCAATTTTTCATTCACCACCAAAGGCGTTGCAACTGATTTGCATCCATGCATTCTAAATTTCTTAAGAATGCTTTCACAATACTTCTTTTGACAAATGAAGACTCCATTTCCATCTTGAGTAATTTCAATGCCCAAAAAATAATGTAGCAACCCCAAATCACTCATTTCATACTTTCTCATGATTTCCTTCTTAAACTCAAGAATCATTTTCTCATTATTTCCGGTAAATATCAAATCATCGACATATAAGGAAATAATTAGAATATTATTCGTACCTTGAGTCTTGATGTACAATGTTGGCTCACTTGGGCTTTTTTTGAATCCTTGCTCGTTGAAGTAAGCATCAATTTGGCTATACCATGCTCGAGGTGCTTGCTTTAACCCATACAAAGCTTTCTTCAATTTGTACACCTTGTCTTCCCCATTTTTCTTCACAAAACCTTGTGGTTGTTCAACATAAATTTCTTCATCTAAGACTCCATTCAAGAACGCTGATTTGACGTCAAGTTGATATAGGTACCAACCTTTTTGAGATGCCAATGATATTAGAGCTCTAATGGTGTCAAGTCTCGCCACGGGTGCAAATGTTTCGTGAAAATCAACATCGGGTTGTTGTGAATACCCTTTTGCTACAAGCCTTGCTTTGTTTCTATTGAATGTTCCATCCGGATTATGCTTTACTTTGTATATCCATTTCACCCCTATCACTTCTTTGTTGCTTGGCTTATCAACCAATTCCCATGTCTTGTTCTTCTCAATCACATTAATTTCTTCCTCCATTGCTTTCTTCCATACATCTTCTTTGATGGCTTCTTCAAAACTTTCGGGTTCCACCATACAAAAATTGCAACTTGCATAAACATCATTAATGCTTCTCATTTTTTTTGGAGTTGAACTTGGAGATGATGAATTTGAGCTTGATGGGGTGCTTGGACTTGATGGGGTGCTTGGACTTAATTGTGGATCTTCAACATTTGCATCTTCATTTGAAGAACTACTCACATCAACTTCAACAATAGCGGGCTGTTCTTGAACACTTTTATTTTTCCAATCCCACGCAGTCTTTTCATTGAAAATAACATCTCTTGAGATAATCAACTTGTTCCTTTTCAAGCTATACAACCGATAGCCTTTTGATTGCGAACTATACCCAACAAAAATACATTTTTCACTAACTTCATCCAACTTGTGTCTTCTTTCTTTAGGAACTTGAGCATAGCAAATGCAACCAAATACTTTCAAGTGCTCCACTATTGGCTTTCTCCCGCTCCAAGCTTCAAATGGAGTTTTATCATTCACCGCCTTTGTCGGACTTCTATTAATCAAGTAGATGGCCGTGTATACCGCCTCGGCCCAAAAAAATTTTGGCAGCCCCTTTTCATGAAGCATCGACTTTGCCATTTCCTCGATGGTTCTGTTCTTTCTTTCCGCCACGCCATTTTGTTGAGGAGAGTAACCAACTGTAAGCTGCCTTTCCAAGCCAATATTTTCACAAAAAAATTCAAATTCTTTTGAATTGTACTCACCTCCTCGATCACTTCGCAGCTTCTTCACTAATTTTCCACTTTGACGTTCAACTAGATTTTTCCACTTCTTGAAGATTGAAAATACTTCAGATTTTTGTCTCATGAAATAGACCCACGTCATCCTTGAGTAATCGTCAATGAAAATAATGAAGTACTTGTTTCCGCCATGCGAAGGATTCGCCATTGGTCCACACACATCGGTATGAACAAGTTCAAGTGGAGCTTTAGCTCTCCATGCCTTCTCGGTTGGAAAAGATTCTCGATGTTGTTTGCCTAGCACACACCCTTCACACACATCTTTCTTCTCTTCAATTTTTGGTAGCCCATGTACCATTTCTTTATGCTGTAAACTTCTCAAACTTTGAAAATTCAAGTGCCCATATCTTCTATGCCAAAGCCACGACAAGTTATCAACTTCAATCTTCAATGCTACTTCACTCCCATATTTAAAAATAAGAGGAAAGTTTCTGTTTTTCTCCATCTTAATATTGGCAATCATTTGGCTTTCTCCATTCTTGTCAAAAATCTTGCAAGAGTTGTCTTGGAATTGCACTTTGTACCCATGTTCTACAAGTTGTCCAACACTTAGCAAATTTTGCTCCAAGTCCGGAACTAGTAACACATCTTGAATATACTTAGTTCCTTTCTTGGTTTGGATAACAATTGTCCCCTTTCCTTTTGCTTGAACTAAGGCACCATTTCCCATTCTCACTTGAGAAGTAGTGAAGGAATCGACATTCACAAAAATATGCTCATTGCCGGTCATGTGATTGCTACAACCACTATCAAGATACCACACATCACTCCGTTGTTCCGACGCCGCTTGACAAGCATAAAACATGTTTCCTTCACCCTCCTTTTCATCAATAAAGTTTGCTTGTTGGTCGTTATTGACTCGACACTCCTTCTTCACGTGCCCAAACTTGTGACAATTGTGACATTGAGGCTTTCCCTTGAACCAACAATCTTTTGTAGCATGACTACCTCTATTGCAAATATTACACCTTTGTTGAAAAGACGGGGCTGTTTGCCTTTGCTCAAAATTATTTCTTCCTCTTCCTCTTGCGTTCCCAAATCTACCTCGACCATTTCCTCTTTGTTGTCTTCCACCCCTAGATGATTCTCCTCTGTTTTGTTCAAAGCTAAAAGGTTTATTTTGAGTACTTGAAGGGCCAACATTGAGCTTAGATTGAAAAGCACTTTCCATAGACTTTTCATTGTGCCTAGTCAATCTTTGCTCATGTATTTTTAGTGAACCCAACAGCTCTTGAACACTCATGGTGGAGATATCTTTAGATTGCTCAATAGCGGTAACAATGGGATCGAACTTCTCGGGCAAACTAATCAGAATTTTTTCAACAACTTTCTGATTTGGCATATTTTCACCAAGGGTTTTCATTTGATTTACAATTTCTGTCAATCTAGAGGAGTACGCATTTAAGGATTCAGATTCTTTCATCTTTGTATTCTCATATTCTCTTCTAAGAGTTTGGAGTTTGACGGTTCTTACCTTTGCATCTCCTTCGAACTCTTCTTGAAGAATATCCCAAGCTTCCTTTGCCTTTTTTGCTTGAATAATCCTTGGAAAAATTGCATTTGAAATTCCTTGTTGAATAAAGTAGAGAGCCTTTGCATCCTTTCTTTGTTTCTCCTTTAGCTTTTCTTGTTGAGCATTTGATAAAACACTTCCTTTTTCTGGTTCTTCATACCCACTTTCAACCAAGTCCCAAACTTCTTGTGAAATAAATAAAGTTCTCATTTTTACCTTCCAGAACTCATACATTTCACCATCAAAAATTAGAATGGTAGGCTGCTGAACACTCATGCCTGAAGTACTCGCGTTTGCCATCACGATTTACGCCGCCAAGACTTGTTTTCTCGCAGCACTTTCACGCAGCAACTCTGAATGATTGACACTCCCTCTGATACCAATTTTGTTGGATGAAAAATGGAGTATTTGCTGCTGTAGATTCAGCTACGCAGCAATGATGCAAAAGAAGAATAATTTTGATGCAAGATGAACACACAAAATTAATTCATCATAGAGAGACTCATTGTATTCTTGAGATGCCCTTACAATTTTTCTCTCGAGAGAGTGATATACTTACATCAATAATCACACTATTTTTTTTTTTACTTTCTTTTCATCAAAAAGGAACCATAAAACAAAACATACTCATTTGACAACCCACATTCTTCTTGTAGAGTAATGATTCCTTATCTCCCACTTACATAAAAGGAACACCAATAGACAAGATTAAATAAAACATAAAATTACAATATTAAATGAAAAGCATTACTTTTAACAAATTGGATGGTACAGTAGGCTTAAGAAGAGGATTGATAAGAGGATGACGCTGTAGTTGAAGCGGAAGTGCTGGATATTGTGGCGGATACGGTAGGTGGATTCGGTTAAGGATATTGGGAGGGTTAGGGTTGAGGGGTTTAGGAATTCTCGCCATGGACGGCGGATTGTGGTGATTGATTGGTGGATTTGGGACATTCTTGAGGACATTGCTGCTGCTGCTGCTGCTGTTGCTGTTGATGGGTGTGCGTTCTACTATGGAGGCTTTGGGAATTTAGGGTTTTTGAAGGGTGAGTTTACCAATGGAAAGCCCCAAAATCTGGGCGGAATTGTACATGTACCTCAAAGTATGGACAAATTATCGTCGGTATAACCATCAAATTAAAAAGTAATCCACCTATCAATTAAGATTTTTAAAAACTTTTAAATACATGATTTAATCCTGCATTTTAAAAGTTTTAAATAATCTCATAATAAGTCTAGGTTTTATTTTTTATTTTTTGAAACTATACCACTTTCTAAATAATTTTCTCTGACTAACCTATTTCAACTTATTAAATAATTTTGTTTCACTGATCCACATTTTAATTTATTACTTAAAATATTACACTTTAAAAATAGTTATTCGAAATATTTATTTTTGTTGATAAATAGTGAGATTAAATTATATTTTTTCTCAATTTCATGAAAAGTTTAGAATAGTGGTTTGTTTAAAATAGTGAACTGATCTCTCCACTTATCAACAAAAATACTGATTTAAAACAAATATTTTGAAAGTGTGTTATTTTAATTAATAAGTTGAAAATTGAGTTAGACATGCAAATTTATTTAAAAAGTGGTATAGTTTTGAAAAAAAAATCATATGTCTATTTAGAATGATTTGATTGCGGAGGCTAGTAAGAAATTATATTGTAATATAACCTCACTTACTCAATTAGCCTCTTTTTTCCCGCCCAAGCAAACATGTTAAAAATGATTTAATTGTGCAGGCCATAAAAAGTTATGTTGTCATGTAATCCCACTTAAGCTATTAGCAACTCTTCACCCACATCTATAACAATAAATTTTGATCTTCGCTTGTATTCAAAAAATAAATAAATAATTGTTAAGGGGCCTTCTTCACACTATTACTATCTCTCTCCGATGCGTATTTAGTTTTCCCCTAATTCTCCGTGTAGTTTATTTTGGAAAAAGCCACTGTTGTTGCAAGTGCAACCACCAATAAGTGATTGTCAGACATTTTCCCACTATCTCGTAATTCTCGTTATTAAGGAGCAGGTTGAAGATCAGAAGAAATTTTTATAAAGAAATGAGACATTTGATTTAAGCAAGAAAAAAAAATAGATTTCATCGTTAACAACACACAATATCTTATAGAAAAATAAAATAAGAAAGAAAAAACTAACCCAAAAGGGAATTTACTGAATTAAGGTAAAAAAAGAAAAAGAAAATACAAACATTAACTTTGTAGCTTTTTGTAATGATCATTTGCCTAGTGGCATGCACTACATCTTTAATTTAAAGTTCATGCGATGCGTCTTGTCTGAATAATAATAGATAAACTTGAATACTCACTAGTACTTTTATTTGCTAAAATTCACCATCTGCCACATCAGAACAAATTAAATTACCTTGTCCCTTAAACTCTTTATCGTCCTGAACAACACAAACGAATATATGAGATAGGCACAACAGGCAATAATACAGGTCACAATTGCAAGGGCAGGTGCATGTTGTAACACGGCATATGTCCCTGTAATAAAGGCAACTACCATTGCTCCAAGGCCAAGCGTATTGCAAAACGAGCCACCTACTGCCAATATTGTAAAACTAAAAATTTTGTCGTCATTTTTCACACGTGTCGCGGCATAATATGCGCCAATGAAGTAGATAAACAAAGCACTAGTAGAGAATATTAGTGCTATAGTATCAGAAATGATAAATGCTTGGAAAGCAATTGATTTTGTACTAAGAACTGCCATCCCTTCATATTGACCGCCACTTTGAATATAACCACCAGGCATCGTAAATCCTGCAGTAAAGGCTACTGTTGCTATGAGTGCAGCCACAACCATGTGATTGTCAGCCATTTTCTTCATATCATTAAATGCTGCAAGTTCATCAGCAGCAACAGCAGCAGCAGCAACAGTATCATCAGTAGCAACATCAGCAGCAGCCCGCTTGTGCAAAATAGCACCAACATGTTTCAACTCCTTTACTATTTCACGCTGAAAATTGAAATAATTGTTTTTTTATAAAAAAAAAATAATAATAAAAAATGGAAATGACCATAGTTTCTCTCTCTCAAAATCAATGTTTCCCCTCCATTATTCAAGCCGAAGGTCAACTAATGGAACATGAATCCTAATTAGTTTATAATTAATTTTTCTGTCATTAAAACCAAGAAGATCAAATCACTGCTAAGGATTTTATTGTTGATACAAAATAAGTACTAGGCACACAAAATTAAATTTGTTATGAATCTTGAAAGAAGTTTTTCGGTTGAGAAAAAATAAGATAATTAATTAAAGGATTAAATAAATAATATCTATTATAGGGGCAATTTTTTAGGGGGCAAAATACATAAACCCCCCTTGAATTATTGCTTGTTCACTTTCCCCCTAAACTAAAAAACAAACACGGCATTTAACCTTTATTCAACTGTTGACCCAAAAAAACTGCTAACTTCTGTTAATGGAACTTTGAATTGACAAAATTGCCCTTCTTAATTGTTGATCATCATTGACCCATCGTATACATTCTTGAAATATACTTATACTAAGTATTGCCCGTAACAAACGCTAGGACAACATAAAAAATATTAACAATTAAAAAGTAGTGATATTGGAAAAAAAAATTACTCACTATCTATGTGAAACCCTAAATATACATTAAGAAAACTGTATACGCAACAAATCACATTACAATAAGAAGGACTTTTTCTAAACAAACATAAATGAGCTACTATGGATTAAAGTCGGCAGCTGATATAACTGTCAAGTTGGGGAGAAGATATTCGACCAAATTAGATTGAGATGATTTTCAATTGAAAAACTCAAATTTCTCCCCATTTATGACATGCTTAAATTTGAACTGTTTCACCACCTCATTAAGGTTGGATTAAGCCATTTTTGTCATCCCTAATCATTTACCAATATATACAAAAATAAATATTTGGAGAAATTAAGGTATCATATTATTATTACAATTACATTATATATTACTAAAAATTTTATTATAAATAGATGGTACCATTGGTAGTAATATAAGTTTACAAAAGTAATGTGCTTTTTTAAATATATATATATACATATTTAAGTTTGTAAAAGATTATATATATATATATTATAAGAGAAAGAAACATCACATCGCCGATTTTACCAAATCAATTGCTCACATTTAATTACAATACATAAATTAAATTTTGTTCCATTACATTTGTTTTCAAAATATCAAATTAAAGAAGTCAACAATATTTTTTTCTCGCTATCTTATTCAACCAATCTACTCTCTCTCTCTCTCACACTTTTTTTTGGTCCAACTCTATGACTTTTATCTCTCTCACTCACTTCTTTTTAAAATTTGAAATACATTAAATTCTTTTTAAAATACATTAACTTTAAATACAAATATTAAAAATTATTAAAATTTGCGTATTTGAAATCTACTTATCAATATTTATAAATTTAGATCTATTATGATTATAAAGTTATGTGTCAACGAAAAATAAAAAAAAATGTTTGCAACCCACTTTTTCTCTTTCTAAAACTATTTTCTTCAAATAACTTGCATTCACATCATTTTACACAATTTATTGCTTCAAATCCAGTTACAACCTAATTTTTCCTTTAACTTCAAAAATGATATTATTTTTTAAACCAATGTTATTACCAATGGTTCCATCTATTTACCATTAAAATTTTAGAAATATATAATGTTCTTGTAATAATAATAAGGTGAATGATTATAAATGACAAATGGCTCAACACGACCTTAATAAGGTGGTGAAATGTGTTTGAATTTAAGCATATTATGAACCAGAGAAGATTCGAGTTTTTCAATTGAAAACCACCTCAATCTGGTCTAAATATAAGTTATATGGTGAAAATTGGTTTATAAAAAGATAAAGTGGGTAACAATAGCTAATTTTTGTATTTAAAGTTAATGTATTTGAAATTTTGAAAATAAGTTAATTAGAGAGAAAAGTGTGTGTGTGTGTGTGTGTGTGAGAGAGAGAGAGAGAGAGAGAGAGAGTTACACCAAGCAAAACGTAATTTAGGCTTCATTTAATTGTAAAGATAGAAAAGGAAAATAAATTTAGTTAGTTTGTGTGAAAAGATAGAAAATAAGATGAGAGATGTTGCCCATTTTATGACTAGATGTTCTCCATCATTTTATATTTTTGGTGAAATTTTTTTCCTCACCACCAAGCAAGAAAATTTTTTCATAGAAAAACTTAAAAATCAGATAATATCACTCAACTTATTTTCCATCTTTTCACTAAAGCTAACTCAATTTATTTTTCTTTTCCACCTTGTAATCAAATGGAGCCTTATTAATTAAATACCAACTGCAAATCCAAATCCCACTACCACCGAAAACCAACTGCAATCCAAATCTCACAACCACTACCACTACCACTCAACACCAACGCACCCTGCCGCCCATTGCAGCACAGCCTCTAACCATGCATGCAAACAAACTTAAAAAACTAAATTCCAAGTCACTCTACATTTAGGAACTGAGAAGATCGATGATATTTTGCATAACATTTTTAATGGTGCTGTGAAATTTGGAAAAAATTATTTGAAGATAAATAATTGTGGGGGTTAAGTATAATTTACCCTTTTTAAATCTTATAATATAAAAGGGATAAATATTCTTGTGGCACAGTTGATGATGGCTTTGGCACGGGTTACACTAGCTAAGTTTACACATGCGATGCTTGTTAAACTCATAGATTTAATTTCAAATTTTTTTTTACAAATTATGTGTGACTCTTCTTGTAAGCATTTTTTTTTTAATAGAAAAGAGGGTTATTAGTGAGTGTAACTTCTATATTTTATACTTATGTAAATTGAATCTCTAACATCATCCATGGATTAAGGGATTACCTTTGCATGATCTGGCGTAGATGATACGTCATCATCGTAGATTACCAAGTCCAGTGGAGTGAATCCTTTGTCGTTTAGGGCTCCCTTGTCAGCCATAGGATGTTGTATGAGTTTTGGTACAAAGCAATTGGAAGTAGCAAGCAGATGAAGAGGTGTGTTTCCATCTTCATCCTTTTGAATGATTAATCTGTCGACTATCGTTGGACACTCTTCAAAGAGATATTCAATCACAGCCATTTGCTCATGCTTTATAGCAACGTGAAGCACATTCCTTCTTTTCCTATTGGCAGCATCGAAACAACTTGGACAGTGTAACATAAGTTCTTCCATTACAGATATATGACCTTCACTAGCCGCAACCATAAGTGCATTATTATTTCCTAAATCACATCGCGAGTAGCCAATTGATTCGTCCACAGCTAACAATTCATTTACCACGTTTGTAAAACCAAGATGTGCAGCATAATATATTGGTAATCTGAAAGAATCATCTTTCTCCAGCATTAAATCTTCCCGCCACTCCAATATTTTTCTAACACAATCTGAAAATTAAAAATAAAATATATAATCATGAAAATCTCCTATTGTAGATGCCTTTTGTGTCCTCTACATATTAAATTTTTTCTCTTAAAAATACTTGAAAATCAAACACCACTAAAGAAAATATTATTATCGGTCAAAGATAAAACGAGTCTGGGAACAGAGTACTACTATATATATATATATATATATATATATATATATATTTTTAATATATTACTTATTATTTTGATTGTAATTGATTGCTATATATAAACGGAGTGGATTGGAAACCGATCCAATCAAATATTTTAAATTAAATTCGATCTAGTGAAATTATTCAGATGTGTTGGATCAAATTGGAACTTAAGAGCATCTCTAATAGCAATGTGTAAAATTGATGTGTAAAAGCATGTAAACTAATAAATAGTTGACATTTGGTTAATAAAAAATTGTTTTACACATAAATTATACACATTCTCATTTTCGCTCCAATGATGCACCAATTATACGGAAACACATGGAATATATAATATTCAACATTTTTTATAAATATTTTTTATTTATAATTAAATTATCAAAGTGGGTATTGATTTAAAGATCTTGATGAGTAGAATTCAAATATGCAAGTTTTATTACAAAATATATTTTTAATTATACTATTTTGAAGTTTTTGTAAAAAGTTGGAGAGAGAAAATGATGACATGGATGTGTAAATGAATGTGGAAAATACACACCCATTTTACACAAAAGATGATGTGGCATATTTTACACAATACCATTGGAGTACCAAAAATTATACACAATGTGTAAATTTTACACAAATCTTATGTGGCATGGTTTATACATACCTATTGGAGATGCTCTAATTCTAAAAGTGACATTGGATTGATGCATCTTCAAATCCATATCGCAAATGTTGTAGATATTGTGAAGCAGTATTTGTCTCAGGCACTACATGCTTTAAATTTTAAGCAAGTGGACTCCGGTAACATAATATTATATATAGAATAAAATAGAATTCAAAATGAAAATGAATCCTTCTAAAATAGTTCAGTTTTAGAACTTACAATTTGCGTTGATAGACTTTTGACAAAAAAATAAATACAAAAAAAAATTAAAAATAAACCCTTAACTTAAAGTCACAGCAAGTTGAAGAAGCTAAAAAAAAAAAGCAAAAAAAACAAAGAGGCAGCTTTGAAGCCAGCACAAAAAATTGTTAAATGTCAAATTTCATACCTCTGTTATTGCAAATCACAGCCGCGTGTAAAGCTGTTCTACGGTTTGGGCCACGGTAAGCCGGATAGCTACAAGCTTTTACAATAACATCCACCAAATCATGAAATCCTCTGCTAGCAGCCATGTACAATAGAGTCTCCCCCGAGTTGTTTTCATATTTGCTGGTGCTCTGATCATCTTCTTCAAGTAACATGCTCACCACTTGAATGTGATTGTAGCGAGTGGCCTCATGTAAGGCCGTATCACCGTTCTCATTCTTACACCGTAAGACTCCCAGCCGTTTATCCCTTATTCCAGTTTCAATATCTTGATCAAGTGTTTTTGCGTAGTCGATGAGTGCACGCACTATGCCAGTGTGTCCACCACTCGCGGCAAGGTGCAGCGCGCTATCGCGTTTTGAGTTTACTTCATTTATTAGCAATGGATACGCAGATAGAATCGCTTGCACGGCATCTGTATGACCAAACTGGGATGCAAGATGAAGGATATTATTCAAGTTAGGGGTGCATAGTTGACATACCTTTTCAGCTGATTGGTCCTTGGTTTGCCCAACGATCACCTCGATATTGCCAGTGATGGCAGCATTGTAAAGGCTCGAATCCATTTGCTTGAAATATATATGTGTATATATATATATAAACTGACCAAGTTTGGGTGCGTAGTTCAATTTAAGTACCTAATCGATCAGCTGGTGAATTGGTCTTTGAATTCTCAAAAAGTGAATTATTATCGAATCGTTTTATCATCTTGATCTCAATATATGGAGACATATAACCCACCCAACGACTTCTCATGTCCATTTCTTTTTGACGACTTCTAAGTCTTTTTTCTTTTGATTTAATATGTTTAATTTGTTACTGAAGAATCAATCCACGTTCTATTCCCACTTAACTAATTGTCATGGATAGTCGAGAATTGACTTTTTTTTAAAAAAAAAAAAGAGTTGAGAGTGTACTTCATCATAGAAATTTAATATATATGACAAGATCATCGTGGTTTTTATTGGGGTCGCAGTTACGACCAAATTAATTTGTCCCATATATATCAATCGGGTCTTATAAAATGATAATGTATAATAGTGCTATACATTTACTATAATTAACTACTTATTTCACCATATCTTATTTTTGGAATCTCGCGGATCAAAAATTCCTACAAAGTCATTTTATTAAAAAGAGAAAGAATTCAAGTACACTGAACTGAGTTACTAATAAAACTTGTGACAGAGTGTCAGGATTGCAATTTAATGGAGAATTGACTAGGATTAATATATATATATATATACAAGAACTAATTATGTATTAGGATATTAAACATTTATTACACAAAGATATGCCTAACAAAAAACATATATTACAAAAATAGATATTCAATGAAAATACAAGGTACAAAATTTCTCTTTGGGATTTTATATTCAGATACCGCTGAATGACATGTTCATTATATGTTTATTGGAATACTACTGCCAATGTAAGAAAGGATTTTTGTTTTTGTTTTTTTTGGAACAGCAAATTTATGTTGGGAAAAAACAGTTAGTTACTTTTGCAATCTTGAGACTGGAAAAATCTCCTTTTTTCTTTTATTTCATATGAAGCGATGATTAGATCCGGTGGTTCTTGTTAAAATGTTTTCAATATAAAATTAAGTTACTAAAATTATTTTTTGGTTTCCTTCATTAAGTTATGGAATGTACATGTATATATATATATATTGTTATATGTATGTATATGGTGAATATCTTTTATATATAAAGAAGATTTATTTTATGTAAAAAGTGAATTATTATCGGATCATTTTATCATCATGATATAAACTTGATCTCTTCTAAATAATATATGACGATTACTAAGTCTTTTTTCTTTTGATTTAATATATTTGTTACTGAAGATTGAAGAATCAATCCATGTTCTTTTCCCACTTAACTAATTTTCATCGATAGTCGAGAATTGACTTTTTTTTTTCCTTTCTTTTTTAAGTTGAGAGCTTATTCATAATAGAAATTTAAATATATACGACGAGATCATTGTGGCTTTTATTGGTGTCACATAGGGGTGTAAGTGGATATTTTTGAAAATTTGAATCCGTTCCGAATTCGAATATTTATTTTATGAATATTTATTTAAATGGATATTCAAAAAAGATGATTTGGATTGTATTTATAAATATTTGAAAAAATATATAGCGATATAGATAATGATAGTATTGGACCCTAAATAATCCGTATTTGAAGTGGATTATCTATATTTGCGGATATCCAAAGCTGTTATAATTTAGTATATATTATATATAGAAAATAATAATTAAGGACATTAGTATATTAGTGGTTTTAACGAAGGACATTCTATTTTTAGACTTATTTTAAAGGACAAGTTTTTAATAAAAGACAAATTGGCGTTATTTTAATTACTTATTAATTATTTCGTTAGATTGGTTATTTTACTTTTTTGTCCCTATGTATTTTTACATGTTATCTCGATTGTTTGTCCCTGTGTAATTAATTTGAATTCAAATTAGTTTTGGATTTGATTTCTAACAACTTTGGAGAGATAGGGATAAACATTTTTAATTGATAAAAAATATCATTAACAACTAATCTTCAGCTTATTCTGATCTCTTTCCATCTATACCAATTATCTTTGATAATGTTTCAACATTTACAGTTTCTAGAAGGCATGACAATCTTCACAAATCTTTGAGAGTTTTTCCTTAATATTTCCACCTTCTCAGTCTCCTCGTACCTTTACTGTGGTATAGCAGCGAGTCTCCATTTCATTCCCCTTCAAGATCTTGCAAGCTGGAAAAAAAACCTTTACTTTAAAATTAGTGTGAAATTTAATTATTTAGGCTCCGTTTGATAGTAACATGGAAAATGAAAATAAAAACAACTAAATTAGGTGAGAAAATGGAAAATAAATTAGGCATATGATGAGATCCTCTCTAGCTCATACTCATTTTTGTGAAAAAATTTTCTCCACCATCACTCAAAGAAAATTTTGTCATGAAAAATAGCAAAAATCAAGAGTTAATCTCACCACATCCCTCAACTTATTTTCCATCTTCTCACATAAATTAGTTATTTTTCTTTTCATTTTCCATGTTGCTATCAAACGGAGCCTTATTAAATTTTTTTCTGACAAAAAGTAAAAGGTGAAGTGCTGCAAGTCCCCAGGTGAGACCGGAATTTGTTTGTTTCAATTGAAAGAGAAGGGGCAAACTGAAACAAATGTCGAAGTAGAGAGTGAAAAGTGTAATTTGGGTTGTTTGTTCTAAAGTCCAGTCCTCACCCTCATCTTCTTTGGGTTGCGAAGTCCGAGGTTTTTAATGAGATGAATGTAGGTATTGTGCTTGATGAAGGTTTGGCTTCGCCGAACGAGAAGTATAAGTTCTCTAATTTATGTATGATGATGATGATCTGAGCATCAAATATGTTATTTTTGTAATTTGTTGTTCAAATGTTAATTAAATTGTTTTTGATATTGTTGTTGATAATGAATTGATGATTGTGGTGTTGTAGAGCTACGGGTGAGAAGGATGTGAGGATCAAATTCTTGTATTATGGGTTCTATGTTTGGGACGTTCAAGTCATGAGTGGCGGACCCTTTCCTATGGTTCTTGTGTATTTTTCTTTGCTCTCTTCCTATATAATTAAGATCCTTGTCGTAGATGGAAAAAATGGTAAAACATATGAAATTACTATTCCTTAGAACAACAGAAGTCGAGAGTCATTCTAATTAATGTTTCCTTTTTTTCTTTTAATATATCTGCCAAAAAATTTAAAAAATATAGTTTAATATGTTTGTCAATAACTTAATATGTATGCCATGAAAAATACATATTTTTTATCGTAGACATTTTCTAACATATTATTATGTAGACATATTAATTTGTAGGAATTTTTCTATCTTTGTTAATTCTGCAGGCATATTAACTAACAAGTACAAAATTTTATTTTGTAGGCATTTTTTCTAATATATTATTTTGTAGGCATATTAATTTATATGCATTTTTCTATTCTTGTTAATTTTGCAGGCATATTAACTAACACGTACAAAATTTTATTTTGTAAGCTTTTTTCTAACATATTATTTTGTAGGCATATTAATTTGTATGCATTTTTCTATCTTGATTAATTTTGCAGGCATATTAACTAACAACTATAACATTTTATTGTGTAGACATTTTTTAAGGACTCATATATAGTGAAGTACTAATTATTGTTTTATCATTGGTCCGAACGTAAGCATCCAAATTGGTAAGTTTTTAATTTATTTATTTATTTAGTTGACTTTATCGCTTCAGATCAAAAACTTCACTTTTTTTAAATTTGAAGTTATAGGTTTGAAATTTTTTGAATTTATTTTTCATTTAACTTTTTTGAATTACACTTGTGTTTATCATCTTTGTTTCGAATTTTTTATTATCTGTTTTTGAATTTGTTTGAATTTATTATTATTGACTTAATTGTGTAATTAATTTTATATTTAGTTTTGGGTATTTATCTATAAAAAGGGAAGTTTTGAAATTCAACGTAAGATATTCGTCATTATAATGTGTATCATTTTAATTGAAACATTACGTAGTTAAATGATTGAACTAATTTTTAGATAAACAAAACATGGGAAACATGCCTTTAATTATACAGAAAAATGGATATAGATATTATTCAAATCTAAGATATCCGATAGGATGAAGATAAAAATAATTTAATATATTATTCAAAAAATGCGAATAAAGATTTTGATATTAAATTTAAAAAAAATATGAATAATGGATAGTTCTGTATCACATCCATTTACAGCGTGACATTAACGAGTAAGGACCAAATTAATTTGTCCTATGTATATGAATTGGGTCTTATAAAATGATACGCTATAGTGCTGTACATTTGTTATAATTAACTACTCATTTCACCATATCTTATTTTGGAATTTCGAGGATCAAAAGTCTGTACAAAGTCATTTTGTTACTAATAAACCTTGTAAGATGGCCAGGATTGCAATTTAATGGAAAGTTGACTAGTATTAATTAAGAAAATATAACTATATAATAACTACAAGAACTAATAACATGATAAAATACATCCACACACACACATATATATATATATATATATTTATTAAGATATTAAACTTCTATTACATGAAGAGATACCCGACAAAAAATATATATTACAAAAAGAGATTTTCAAAGAAAATATGAGTTACAAAATTTTTCTAGGGGCAAAATACATAAAACCCCCTTGAATTATTGCTTGTTCACTTTCCCCCTAAAGTTAAAAACCCGACATTTAACCCTTATTCAACTACTAACCCGAAAAAATAGCTAACTTTTGTTAATGGAACTTTGCATTGACAGAATTGCCATTCTTAATTATTGATCATCATTGACCTATCATATATATTCTTAAAATATACTTATACTAAGTATTACCTATTGTGAACAGTACGGCAATATAAAAAATATTAACAATTAGAAAATAGTGATATTGGAAAAAAAATTACTCACTTTCTAAACAATGTGCAACCCAAAATATACATTGAGAAGACTGTATACACAACAAATCACACTACAATATGTGGACTTTTTCTGAACCAACATAAATGAACCATTATGGATTAGAGTTGGCAACAGATATAATTGTTAAGCTAGGGAGATGATATTCGACCAGACTAGATTGGGATGATTTTCAATTGAAAAACTCAAATTCCCCCATTTATGACATGCTTAAATTCAAACCCGTTTCACCATCTCTTTAAGGTTGGACTAAGCAATTTTGTCATCCCTAATCATTTACCAATATATATAAAAATAAATATTTGGAGAAATTAATGCATTCTATTATTACAATGACATTATAAATTACTAAAATTTTAATTGTAAATAGATGGTACCATTGGTAGTAATATAAGTTTACAAAAGTATTGTTCTTTTTTAAATATATATATATATAAGTTTGTAAAAGATTATATATATATATATATTATAAGAGAAAGAAACATTACATCACCGATTTTATCAAATCAATTGCTCACATTTAATTACAATAAATAAATTAATTTTTTTGCCATTAGATGTGTTTTCAAAATATCAAATCAATGAAGTCAACAATATTTTTTTTCTCTCTATCTTATTCCACCTGTCTACTCTTTCTCTCTCTCACTTTTTTTTGGTCCAACTCTATGACTTTTATCTCTCACTCACTTCTTTTTAAAATTTGAAATACATTAAATTCTTTTTAAAATACATTAACTTTAAATACAAATATTAAAAATTATTAAAATTTGTGTATTTGAAATCTACTTATCAATATCTATAAATTAAGATCTATTATGATTATAAAGTTATGTGTCAATGAAAAAAAAAAAATAAAAAAACTATTGCAACCCACTTTTTCTCTTTCTAAAACTATTTTCTCCATACAACTTACATTCACATCATTTTACAAAATTTATTGTTTCAAATCCAGTTGCAACCTAATTTTTCCTTTAACTTTAAAGTAATAGTAATATATATATATATATATATATTTAATCTTTTACAAACTTAAATAGTGTAAACCAATGTTACTACCAATGGTTTAATCTGTTTACCATTAAAATTTTAGAAATATATAATGTTATTGTAATAATAATAATAATAATAATAAGGTGCATTAATTTTCTCAAATATTTATTTTTGTATATATTGGTGAATGATTATAGATGACAAAATGGCTCAACCCGACCTTAATGAGGTAGTGAAATGTGTTCGAATTTAAGCATATCATAAATGGGACAAGATTCGAGTTTTTCAATTGAAAACAACCTCAATCTGGTCTAAATATAAGTCATATGGTGAAAATAGGTTTATAAAAAGATAAAGTGGGTTACAATAGCATTTTTTTTTTAATCTTTTCATTGACACATAACTTTGTAGTCTTAATGCAGCTTAATTTATAGGTATTGATGAGTAAATTTAAAATATACAAATTTTAACAATTTCTATTTTTTGTATTTAAAGTTAATGTATTTGAAATTTTATAAGGAAGTTAATGAGAGAGAGCTAGACCAAAAAAATTGAGCGAGAGAAAGTAGATTAGTGGAATAAGAGAGAAAAAAATTGTTAACTTCTTTTGATTTATCTTCAAAACAAATCTAATGACACAAAATTTAATCTATTTATTATAATTAAATGTGAGCCAATATTTATTTCCCTTATAATATAAATTTTCTTCTAAACAAAACATAGGCTTAAAATATTAAAATTATAAACAAACAAAATGTAACTTAGGCTCCGTTTGATTGTAAAGATAGAAAAGAAAAATAAATTTAGTTAGCTTGTGTGAAAATATAGAAAATAAGGTGAAATATGTTGTTCAATTTATAACTATTTGTCCTCCATCCTTCTATATTTTTGATGAAATTTTTTTCCTACCAAGCAAAGAAATTTTTTTTATGGAAAAACTTAAAATCAAGAGGATATCACCCCTATCACTTAACTTATTTTTCATATTTTACCAAAACTAACTCAATTTATTTTCTTTTCCACCTTACAATCAAACGGAACCTTATTAATTAAATACCAACCGCAAATCCAAATCCCACTACCACTTAACACCACCGCACCCCGCCGCCCATTGCAGCACAGCCCCTAACCACCCAAACAAACTTAAAAAACCTAAATTCAAAGTCAATCTACATTTAGGAACTGAGAAGATGAGATGATGCATAACATTTTTAATGGTGGTGTGAAATTTGGAAAAAAAAAATTGAGATAAATAATTATGGGGGTTAAGTTTAATTTGCTTTTTTTTAATCTTATAATATATAAGGGATAAATATTTTTGTGACACGGTTGATAGTGGTAGGGGTGTTCACGGGTCGGTCAACCGACCTGTTGACCGCCTTTTTGGACCGAACCGACTACTTCGGTCCCTTATTTTTTTGGACCGGACTAGACCGAAAATGTATATAAGACTGGACCGAACCGAAGGAGTGTTTATCGGGTCGGTTTCGGTCGGTCCATCGGTCTAGGCTTGATATATGGGCTTGTTGCAAAATAAAATTGGGCCTAGAATAATAAAAGATGTCTTAAAAAAAATGGCTAACTTTTTCCAAAAAAACAATTAATACACAACAACAAAAATACACAGCATTAAAAATTAATACACAACCATTTTATGTGCCAAAAAATAGATTGAAATGTTAAAAAATATGCCAACATTCAATGTTAAAAAGAGTAAATATATATATATTTTTTTAAAATATACAAAAACTCGGTTCGGTTCGGTTTTATAGGATTTTTTAACCTATAGGACCGAGGACCGGACCGAATTTGATCAGTCCAAAAAAAAGTAGAACGAACCTACCCGCAACATATATAAAAACCGAAAAAAAGCCTACGGTCCGGTCTGGTTCAGTCTGTCTTCTCGGTCTGGTTCGGTTTTTGCACACCCCTAGATAGTGGTGTTGGCAAGGGTTACAGTACTAGCTAAGTTTGCACATGCGATGCTTAATTGTTAAACTCATATAGATTTAATTTCAAAATTTTTTTATAAATTATGTGCGATTCTTCTTGTAAGCATTTTCTTTAATGAAAAAGAGGGTTATTAGTGAGTGTAACTTCTTTATTTTATACTGATATAAATTGAATCTCAGCATAATCCGTGGATTAAGGGATTACCTTTGCAAGATCTGGCGTAGATGATATATATGCATTAATCGTAGATTACCAAGTCCAGTGGAGTGAATCCCTCGTTGTTGAGGGCTCCCTTGTCAGCCATAGGATGTTGTATGAGTTTTGGTACAAAGTAATAATTGGAAGCAGCAAGCAATTGGTACAAAGAAATTTGGGGTATTTGAAGTGGGAGTTGACAAATGAAAAGGCCCAAAATCTGGGCGGAATTGTACATGTACCTCAAAGTATTGACAAATTATTTAGTATAACTTTATACCATATGTCACCGTCGGTATAACCATCAAATTAAAGAGCTACAATAATCCACCTGTCAATTAAACCTTTCAAACACAAGATTTAATTGTTAACAGGTCTTATTCAATTTGAACTAACCAAGTTGGCTCATGGTTCTAGTCCCACCATAGGTCTTGAGTTGTTGTTTTTTGCCAAACTATACTACTTTTTAAATAATTTTGTTTGACTAACCCACTTTTCAACTTATTTAGGACTCATTTGGTTGCGTAAATTATCTCATTTATAATTGTTTTATTGTAAATTGTTTCATTTCAATAAAAAAAAATTTGTTATGTGATTTTTTTACAACTTACAAAACTTATAACTATATACTTGTTAATTTTTACAACCAAACGCTCAAATTAGATAATTTACGAATTAGGCAATTTAAAATTGTTTAATTTGTAAATTGGAGAAGAACCAAATGAGCTCAAAATAATTTTGTCTCACTATCCACTTTTTAACTTAATAACTAAAATATCACAAATCAGAAAAAGTGATTTAGAATCTTTATTTTTAATGATAAATAGGGAAATTAAATCACTATTTTTCTCAATTTCATAAAAGGTTTAGAGAACAGTGATTTGTTTAAAATTGTGATCTAATCTCACTATTTATTAATAAAAATAGTGATTCTAAATCACATGTTTACCTTTAAAATAGTGATTCAAATTATTATTTTTAAAGTGTATTATTTAAGCTAATAAGTTGAAAAGTGAGTTAGACAGGCAAATTTGTTTAAAAAGTGATTTAGTTTGAAAAAAAAAAAAAAAAGCAGTCATAAGCCTGTTTAGAATGATTTGATTATGGATGCTAGTAAAAAATTATGTTGAGATATAGCCCCACTTAGTTAATTAGCGTCTCTTCCCCCACCCTCTTTGGCGTGATTGGAATAATTTGACCGTGGAGGCTGTAAAAAATTATATTGTCATTTAACCCCACTTAGGCGATTAGCGGCTCTTCCCCCACATCTAGCCCCCACATCTATAGCAATAGATTATGATACTCTCCTGTACAAATAAAAACAATTAGAAAAAAAGAATTAATTTTTTAACCGGCGTTCTTTGCACCATTACTATCTCTCCTATGCGTATTTAGTTTTCCCCTAATTCTATATGTAGATTGTTTTGGAAAAAGTCACTTTTGTTGTAAGTGAAACTACCAATAAGTGATTTTGAAGACATTTCCTCAATATCCTGTAATTTTCTTCATTAAGGAATAGGTTGAAAATTACAAGCAATATTTTATAAAAAAAAGTTAGCCAATTAATTTGAACGAGAAAAAGAATTTATATTTCTACTTAACAACATATATATATATATATATATATAATAGCATACAGGAAACATAAAAGAAAAAAGAAAAAACAATCCCAAAAAGGGACTTATATATTGAACAAGGTAAAGAAAAAAAGAAAATACAAACAGTAACATTGTAACCTTTCCGAAATGATCATTTGCCTAGTGGCATGCACTACATCTCTAATTTTAAGTTAATGCCTTGCACCATCTCTTAACAATAATAGAGAAACTTGAATACAAACTGGTACTTTTATTTGTTAACATTTGCCGTCTGCCACATCAGAACAAATTAAATTATTTCGTAGCCCTAAAAATAATTATCGTTTTGAATAACACAAACGAATATATGAGAAAGCCGCAACAGGCGATAACACAGGTTGCAATTGCAAGGGCAAGTGCATGTTGTAACACGGCATATGTCCCTGTAATAAAGGCAACTAACATTGCTCCGAGGCCAATCATATTGCAAAGCAAGCCACCGAATGCAAATAAGAAAAAATTATCTAATTTGTCGTCATCTTCGCCCAAACTTGCTGCGCTGTAAAGCGCGCCAATGAAGTAAATAAACAATGCACTAGTAGATAATATTAGTGCTATAGTATCAGAAATGATAAATGCTTGGAAAGCAATTGATTTTTTACTAAGAACTGCCATCCCTTCATATTGACCGCCACTTTGAATATAACCTCCAGGCATCGTAAATCCGGCCGTAAAGGCTACTGTCGCTATGAGTGCAGCCACTACCATGTGATTGTCAGTCATTTTCTTTAAATCGTTAAATTGGGTGTCCCTATTAAGGGCAACATAAGCAGCACCAGTAACAGCATCAGCAGCATAAGCAGCGGCAATAGCAGCAGTAGAAGGAACTGGAGTTGCCCGCTTGTGCATAATAGCACCAACATGTTTCAACTCTTTTGCTATTTTACTCTGAAAATTGAAAGAATTGTTTTTTTTATAAAAATAAATAAATAAATAGATCCTAATTATTTTATAATTATTTTTTCTGTAATTAAAATCAAGAATAAATACTGGGCACATCAAATTAATTATGTTATATACGAATCTTGAAAGAAGTTTTTAGGTTGAGAAAAATTAAGCCAATTAACTAAAGGACTAAATATATAATATCTCTACATAATAAGGGGCATCTTCTTCTTTTTGTTTTTGTTTTTTTTTTTTTTTTGGGCGTGGGGGGATTCACTAAACCCCCTTGAATTATTGCTTGTTTTCATTTTGCCCCCTAAAGTAAAAAAGCCCGACATTTAACCTCCTTCAACTACCAACCCGAAAAAATGGCTAACTTATGTTAATGAAACTTTGAATTTACAAAATTGCCCTCTGTTAATTGTTGACCATCGTTGACCCATCATATATGTTCTTGAAATATACTTTATTACATGTGCCGAATGAGAAAGCAAGTATTAACAGTTAGAAAATAATGATATTGGAAAAAATTAATAATAATCATTATCTAAACAATGTGCAACCCTAAATATACATTACAAAAACTGTATACGCAACAAATCACACTACAATAGGCAGACTTTTTCTGAACCAACATAAATGAGCTATCATAAATAGATATGGCAACTGATAAGTAGTGTGATTTGTTGCGTATACAGTTTTCGTAATGCATATTTAGGGTTGCACATTGTTTAAATATTAAGTATTTTTTTACCAATATTACTATTTTCTAACTGTTAATATTTTTTATATACCCGTACCGTTCAGCATAGGCAATACCTAGTGTGTATGTATATATTATTATTATTTTCTAAGCTAAAGGAACAATTAGGTTGCAGTTGGATTTGAAACAATAAATTGTGTAAAATGATATAAATGTAAGTTATATGGAGAAAATAGGTTTAGAAAAAGATACAGTGGGTTGCAACAGCTTTTTTTGAATTTTTATCGTTGACAAATAACTTTGTAGTCATAATGGATCTTAATTTATAGGTATCGATAAGTAGATTTTAAATATAAAAGTTTAATAATTTCTAATTTTTGTATTTAAAGTTAATGTATTTTAAATTTTAAAAATAAGAAGTTAATGTATTCTAAAATTTAAAAAGAAATTAATGAGAGAGAAAGACAAAAAAAAAGCGACCCAGGGAGAGTAGATTAGTAGAATAATAGAGAAAAAATTGTTAAATTCTTTTATTTGATATTTTGAAAATACATCAAATAATGGTGGTGTGAAATTTGAAAAAAAAAATGATTTGGGGATAAATATTTTTGTGGCACGGTTGATGGTGGCTTTGGCACGGATTACACTACCTAAGTTTGCACATGCGATGCTTGTTAAACTCATATAGATTTAATTTCAATTTTTTTTTATAAATTATGTGCGACTCTTTTTGTAATCACTTTGTTTTTTTAATGGAAAAGAGGGTTACTAGTGAGTGTAAATTCTGATGTAAATTGAATCTCAACATCATCCGTGGATTAAGGGATTACCTTTGCATGATCTGGTGTAGATGATATGTCATAATCGTAGATTACCAAGTCCAGTGGAGTGAATCCCTCGTTGTTGAGGGCTCCCTTGTCAGCCATAGGATGTTGTATGAGTTTTGGTACAAAGCAATTGGAAGCAGCAAGCAGATGAAGAGGTGTGTTTCCATCTCCATCCTTCTGAATGATTAATCTGTCGACTATCGTTGGACACTCTTGTAAGAGATATTCAATCACAGCCTTCTGCTCATGCTTTATAGCAACGTGAAGCACATTTCTTCCACTATGATCAACCAACATATCCGGATAACTTGGACAGCGCCATATAAATTGTTGCATTACAGATATATGACCTTCAATAGCCGCTACGAAAAGTGCGTTATTACCCATTTCATCACATGCCACGTGGCCAAATGATTCGTCCACAGATAAAAATTCGTTTACCACGTTTGCAAAACCAAGATGTGCAGCATAATATATTGGTAATTTGGAATAATCATCCGCTGTTGAATATTGCCGCTGCTCCAATATTTTTCGAACACAATCTGAAAAAAAAAAGAATACATATATAATGGTTATATATATATTTTTATATAATTATGAAAATCTCTATTTTGGATGTCTTTTGTGGCCTCTACATATTAATTTTTTTTTCTATTAAAAATACTTGAAAATCAAACACCACTAAAGCAAATATCGTTATTGGTCAAAGCTAAAACCACTCTGGGAACAAGAAATTACCCGTTAATATAATGACCAATAGGCCTAAATGGATTGGATTAGGAAAAAAAGTGAGTCATAACAAGTTGACCTGTAATTTTATTCTTGTAAAATATTAGGGACATCCTAAATTATGGTACGTGCAATCAATTTTTCTTTTTCATGAATAATCACATACTAAATTTTAAAAATAGAATCCAATCCTTGAGTTTGGAATTTTTATTTGTTTTAAGTTTGAGGCCCCTAGACATAGGGTGTTCAAGATCCACTTCAAATCAAAAAAATCGACTGATTCAAGATTTATGTTTTGAATTGGGATCCAATTTTTAATAAACCAACATAATTATTTGAATGGTTTCATTTTTACAAATCTCATAAACCAATCCGATTATTTTATATGTTTAGTTTTAATATTGTCACGTGTCAAAATATAATTTGAGATGGAACATCACCACAAGACAATAAGCTTTCCTTCTTCATTCTTATTAATTTATTTGTGCTTTTCATTTTCATAATTCTTATATTTATTAATTGTATGTAACTTTGAATCTTCATGAAAACCTACAAGTGGCCACTCCTATGAGTACTACTATATATATATAACTTATTATTTTGATTGTAATTGATTGCTATATACAAACAAAGCGGATTGGAAACCGATCCAATCTAATATTTTAAATTGAACTCGATCTATTGGATTATTCAGATGTGGTGGTATGATTCGGATTGGATCCTAATTCTAAAACCGACATCGGATTGGGCAACTTCAATTCAAATCCACATCGCAAATATTGTGAAGTAGTATTTGTCTTAGGGAACACATCTTTTAAATTTTAAGCAAGCGGAAAAATTGCACCGAAAGACTCTTGACAAAAGAAAAAAAAAAAAAAACCCTTAAAGTCACATTAAGTGGAAGAAGCTAGGAAAATAGGGCAGCTTTGACGCTGGTATAAAAATTTGTTAAATATCAAATTTCATACCTCTGCTATTGCAAATCACGGCCGCGTGTAAAGCTGTTCTACCGGTTGGGCCACCACACGCCGGATATCTACAAGCTTTTACAATAACATCCACCAAATCATGAAATCCTCTGCTAGCAGCCATGTACAATAGAGTCTCCCCCGACTCGTTTCTATATTCATCGGTGCTCTGATCATCTTCTTCAAGTAACATGCTCACCACTGGAATGCGATTGTACCGAGTGGCCTCATGTAAGGCCGTATTATTGTTCTTATTCCTATGCCGTAAGATACCCAGCCCTTCATCCCTTATTCCGGTTTCAATATATTGGCCAAGCGTTTTTGCAAAGTCAATGAGTACACGCACTGCACCTGTGTGTCCTCCCCTCGCGGCAAGGTGAAGCGCACTATCACCGTCTGAGTTGACTTGTCTTATTAGTGATGGATGTGCAGATAGAGTTGTAACGACCACCTCGATATTGCCAGTAATGGCAGCATTGTAAAGGCTCGGCTCCATTGTCTTGAAATATATATATATATATATAAACTGACCAAGTTTGGGTGCGTTCCTGATCGATTATTTTTTATCTAAACTTGACCTCAATATATGGAGATATATATCCCACCCAACGACTTCTAAGTCTTTTTTCTTTTGATTTAATATGTTGGTTAGTGAATTGAAGAATCAATCCACGTTGTTTTCCCACTTAACTAATTGTTATCGAAAGTCGAGAATTGACTTTCTTTCTTCTTCATTTTTTTTTTAAAGTTGAGAGTGCACTTAATTCATCATAGAAATTTAATATATATGACGAGGTCATTGTGGTTTTTATTGGCGTGACATTTACGACCAAATTAATTTGTCCCATATATGTCAATTGGATCTTATAAAATGATTTATATGCGCTACACTGCTATATATTTGAGGGGACATAAAATTATTATTGAAATACTAAGTCAGCCCGACACTTTAAAAGCTCACGAATCAGACCCAGTTCGTGGGTTTGGCGGTCAAAGGCTTAATGAAGAGCAACTTGGGTGCCGAATTCAGCTTCCTGCCGAGAAGCATGGCAACTCGGCATACCCCGATATCGGTTGAGTGGCGTGACTAACACGCCCGGGAAAACAGAGAACATGCGGAAGGATGTGATGGATCTTTAGTCATCATAACGAATACGTGCAAAGCCACTAACTTGTGATAGAAGTCACCTACCACACGGCATCTCACCTACTTGTGTAGAACGCAATCACCAAATCCTAACATGTGTTATGTAGAAGTGACCGGTCTTTAATGCAAATCATTCCACAATTAATGTAGGGAGACTCACGTCTTACCCACGGCTGCCTTTTAGACATGCACCCTAATAGAGCATTATAACTTTAATTCTATACAATATAAATAGAAAGGGATAGCTCTCAACAGGAGAGGGATTTCTTTAACTGAGAAATCTATAGAAAAGAGGAGAGATAAAAGAAAACCCGGAAGCTTGTTCCCTTGTATTAAACTCCATTATTAACAACAATAAAAGCTCTGACACACACAAAGGAAGACGTATTATTAGTAGCATTAAAACTCACTGAAAGAACATACCTATAAACAAAAATACCAGTGTCTTACCTCTCTTATCTATAATGGTGCATTCATACTCATGAAGAATATCTCATGGTAGGCCTGGCCGAAAATTTGGCCGCCCACAATTGCCCCGCAAGCATAGGCTCGGTCGCCAAGCTAGGCCTGTGTGCTTAGAACATTTTTTATTATTAACTACTCATTTCACCGTATCTTATTTTTGGAATTTCCAGGATCAAAAGTCCCTACAAAGTCATTAATTTAAAAGGAGAAAGAATTCGAATAGCCTGAACTGAGTTACTAATAAACCTTGTGACAGAGTTAAGATGGCAATTTAATGGAGAATTGACTAATATTAAGAAAAAAAATATTAATAATTATAAGAACTGATATCATGATAAAATACATCCACACACACACACACATATATATATATACATATTAAGATGTTAAACATCTATTACATAAAGAGATACCTAGCAAAAAACATATATTACAAAAAGAGATATCCAAATAAAATACGAGTTACAAAATATCTCTTCCGGATTTCATATTCGGATAATGTTGAATGACATGTCCGTTGTGTGTACGTATATTGGAGTAATACTGCCGATTTAATAAGTTTTTATTTTTAAATAATTACAATTTTATCCTAAAATTTTTGAGACCTTACAAACTAAATCTTAAGTTTTAAATGTTTACACAAATTTTTTTATTTTACTATACCTATTAAGAAAAATCCACATGCGGGCTACCACATTCCCTACGCCCTTGAAGGGACCTAAATCAAACCGGTCGCTAAAAACTCTAGTTTAAGGATTTTGCAAATAAGTCCTACTATTTTGGTTAATTATTTTTTTTTTAAATTAAATATACAGTAGTCGTACATATATGACATGTACATATAACTAACTAAATAAATGCATGATATAGTGTGATTTATTTGTTTAATTACTTTGTTCAAATTAAATATACATGAGTCAGTACGTACATGTTAAATCTATTTTTTTTTAATTAGATACAAATAACTAATCAACTAAATGCATGATATAGAGTAGACATGTCACTAAAGTGTGTAGTTATTCTGAGAGTGATTTAATGGAGAGATCAAACTTTCACTAGAGGGAGAAAAATTATGGACAGCTAAAAAAACGAAAAAATTAAAAAATAAATAAAAATTAAATTGGAAATTAAAGGTAGGGACCAGCACTATCTGAATCCCACAGCCAAGTTGACAAAATCATCACATTAAGAGTAGAAAGTGGAAATTTTATTAATTATTCGTGTTATTTTCACGAGGTACATGTCTCTTAGTTGAAATTCAATTTACATCCACATAAATATAGTATTATAATATATTAGTTATCACCAAATTAAAATGATATATATGTATATATCATGTGCTCATAGTCAACTAGTCTAGCTATATCATATTTTTTAGTAAATTATGAAATGAGGGGTAGAATGGAAGGAAGATGACAAGAGAAAATTTGTTGGTTCTAATTAAAAACACAAGTAACCCCAAATCTTAATATGTTATTATTAGTCATAATCCCAGAAATTAACAAATAAGGAAAGGACAAATAGAGGTTTGTTGTAAGAATTATTCGGTATTAATTGCTGTGATGTGGTTTCAATATATAAATTATATAAATAATCAATCACCTAACTACTATTATTGTATTCAAGATTGAAATATATCAAGATCAAGGGCCACTGACAGAAACTCACTTTTTCACAAAGTATTTACTATGCGGTACTTTGCCCACAAGTTTTGAGTTTAATTTTAAGAAACAATTAGAATGAGGTGCAAATTTTTTTTTAAGGCTTGCTATCATTGTACTTGGTGTAATTCATAATATATATAGGGTATTCTTAAATACATCCACATAGTCCGTTTTCTCACCATACTAAAGGTCAAAGTTACGTTAATCTTAACCTAAAAAATAACGCAAAACTTTTTCTTCTCGCCTTGCTTTCTATACTTTGAAAAAATCGCCACTAATTTATCTTCTCACCCATTTAAAGTTTTAAAAATTAAAAATTAATTAAAAAATTACATTATTTCCAACAAACAAACATCTACTATTTTCACTTAATTACATACATCTCATAAATGCATGCTTATAATAAGTATTCTCATAATTTTATATAGATTAGTAGAATTTTATTTTTATTTTTATTTGCACCGGTACAATAACATTTTCAATGATGTTTTTCTTAATTTATTCATTCTTTTTATTTGAGCATGCATGAAAGCAAAGTTCAATAAAACTCATGTTAAATTATCTAATGTTAAAGTTAAAGTTAAAGAAATGTAGTGTTATTGTGTGTCTAATATGTCATAAATATATATATAAAAAAATATGTATTGTATGTTGTGTTTTTATTGTTTCAATAATTAATTTCTTAAAATTAATCGTAAAAAAATATTGAAAAAGGAAATAGTTTGGTGAGAAAATCTCTATCATTTTAACATTTTGTAAGGATATCGTTTTCCTGAATCTCCGAAAAATTAAATATCATAGAAATCGAAAGTAACAAAATATGTTAATAAATGATTTATTTTTATGAAAACTATTTTATTTTTCAAATTCATTTTTTCCCTTTTCACAAAAGATAACTTATATTTACAAACAACAAATTGATCTTTTAATATTTTTGAAGTAGTGAATTAAGTATTATATTTACTTATTTGATAAAGATAAAAATAAAATTTGTAAATAAATTTGAAATATGAATAATAACCATTTAAGAAAAGATTATATAAAATATCATATAATTACTAAAACTTATTTATGACAATTAATATTTTGTATCTTGGAGGTACTATTTAGATGAAGTTTTTAATAAAATTTATTAAGAACAATGTAAATTTTATTATTATGTTTTATCTTAATGAAAATTTTAATATTATTTAATGTTTTTACTTTTAGCAACGAAATTTTATCGTCCCTATATTGTTTCAGTAAACTCACCCCACTGCTGGGGCGAAGTGTAAGGTTTTTTTAAAGGTTTGATCGGGTGAGAAGAAAGTATTCTCACACTGAGGTGAGAAGACTGATTTTGTGTGTGCATTTAAGAACACCCCATATATATTGTTATCGTTATTCAAACAAATATTATAAGTGTTATTCCCATATACTCGTAATTTACATATACTCTTAGCTAGGATACATATTACAAATACTCTTTAGCTGGTGAAATATTTGTAACATAACTAATGCACATACTGGTACTCTGGTAGTATAATCCACACATATTCATAAGTTGCGTTTGTTTACTTGTTTGAATTTGAAAACTAAAACTAATTTTGAATTCGGGAAACTTAATCTAATTTTTTTTTTGTTTTTGAATGTTCCATCAAAATAAGTGTTGTTTGTTTGAGTATATCACATTTGGAATGTTTAATGAATGTTATTCGGACAATTTTATCTTTATCTTCTTTTTTTTTTTTTTTTTTTATGTAATTTGCTTAAAAATACAAAGGCCGTAGAGTTTTAAACTTGAGTTTAGTGTTCGATTTGTTTTGACTTCACAAAAATGGACTTTGCCCATAGATGGATTAGCTACCAAAATGAGTAATGTTGGCATCGTTTTGAAAAGTCATACTCTATTTATTCTATCTTTTAAGTGCATACATGAATTTCATAATTTGTATATATATATATATGTGTGTGTAAAAATAAATAATAACCATTAGAAAGACTTTTATTAGAAGATGTCTATGGAAATGAAAAGGCATAAGATAGAAAAGTCATTCATAAATAAACCAATTAAGCCCAGCTTCAGCTATTCGGGTGTAAATTAAGTGAGCCCATCTAGTTGCTTTAACTAAAGTTTTATTGTGTTGCCCATTAATCCAGTAATAAAAAATTAATATATTAATGTATTAATTATTTATTTGTTGTAATAGATTATAATAAGGTTTTTTAAACCAATATATAATAAACACATATAATATGACAGTTTTTATGCGGGCCAGATTCAGAGGTGGGCCCATACTCTGCTAGCCCACTCTTAATCTAGCCCAGCCCACATTCAGCTAGCCCAGCTCAGTGTTATCAAACTTCAAAGAAAATGAATGATTAGGAAAAGCCGTCCACCTTTCAACACTGAAAAGAACTAAAATAAATTGAAAAGTAGTTGGCCAATGTGAGACTAATTAAGATGACGAGGCTCTCTCTCATATAAATAGATAAATATATATAATATACAAATATCAACATGAAAAATTAATTAAATGCCCGATAAAAGTCAAACAATACTTTAATTTACTTTCAACCTTAACATCTTTTCTCAAATTATGCACTAATTTAATCAATTATTGACAACATAACTTATTCCGTATATAAGGTGAGATTTAAAAAATGACAGGGAGCAGGTTCAAGATCCGGAACAATTTTTTAATAAGAACGATACATTTAATTCGAGCAAGGATTCATACCCAAAATAAAAATTAAAAAAAAAATGAGCAAGGAAAAGAATTTGTGTTTCATCCTCTAGAACATACAATATCATCAAGAAACTTGAATACTAAATGCTACTCTTATTTGTGACATTAAGCGCGTACCACCACATCTAAACAAATTAAATTATGTCGTTTCGATCACTTGTCAAGCTTCATCATGATGGGCAAATACAAATATGTGGGAAAGGTACAACAGGCAATAACGCAGGTTGCAACTGCAAGGGCATGTGCATGTTGTAACATGGCATATGTCCCCGTAATAAAGGCAACTATCATTGCTCCAAGGCCAAGCATATTGCAAAACAGGCCACCAAACACACAGAGGCCATAACTTTCTTCTTCTTCAAGTGAAGCGTAAATCGCAGCAACAAAGTACATAAATAAGGCGCTAGTAGAAAATAATAGTGCTATAGTATCAGAAATGATAAATACTTGGAAAGTGATTGATTTTGTACTAAGAACTGCCATCCTTTCATTTTCATCGCTACTTTGAATATAACCACCAGGCAATATAAATCCAGTTGTAAAGGCTACTCGCTCTGAGTATAGCCACTACCATGTGATTGATAGTCATTTTCTTTAATTCATCAATCTAGAAGTCCTTACTAAGAACAGGAGGAGGAGGATGATGATGAGCAAGAATGGGAGCGGGAGCAATTCGCGAGTTCTGAATATATAGCACCAACATTTTTCAACTCTCCTGCTATTTTACCTTGAAAATTGAAAGAATTATGCTTAAAACAATATAAATGAATCAATGATCATATTTAGTCTCTCTCTCTCTCTCTTAATGTTACCACTCCATTATCCAAGTAGAACGTCAACTAATGGAGCATGAATATTACTAAATTCATAATTAAATTTTCTGTCATTATACGAATCACTGCCAAGATTTTTGATTGTTGTTGATACAAAACAAGTATTGGGAACACGAAATTAATTTTGTTATAAATCTTAGAACCCTTAAAAAGTCGAGCACTTATATATAAGTCGAGCATTTATATAGAAAACCAACATAGTAACTTATATGTAGTGCATCTCTAAAGAGTATAACAAGCATTTTGTATGTAGTGAGCTAAAAAGTACAAAAAATTAACTAAGCATTTTATGTGGTATCATAACCATTTCTATATGACTTATAAGTTAAAAGAAAAAAAGATAGTGTGCTAACTAATTATTTGTTCTCCTCTTCATCCACATGATCATAATTTGATTGTGGTGGTACAATCATTGGAGGATGAACAAACCCAGGCACTATTTGCACTAGTAGATGCATAGTTTGCTCCGAGGATTGCATGAAACGGTCAAGTATTTGTTCGTCTTCTTCTCATGCTACTCTCTCTACTACTAGCTGTTCCTCCAACTGTCGAGCTCTCAATGACAACCCCTTCTTAAATTCACGAATTTGACTTACTCCAATTCCATGAAACTCCTGACGACGCTTAGTACCCAATACATCTTTTACAATATCAAGTCCCACATTTTCATCTATCATGTCTTTTAATATTGTATCCTCGGGATAGTCCTTTGACACATCCTTAATATACTCGTCCTTCTTTGTGACCATCTCATTTTGAGAAAAATTGAATATGTTACTAAACATGATTTTATAATTTAATGCAGCCTCAATTAAATAACTAAAAGAGAATATATATCACAATTTAAAATGTGTAACTCACATATTTGGCCTTCACTGTATCATTGGTAATATTTAGACTTTTCGCACCATAAGCTCTCTAAAATGCATTAATGATCGGAAATTGGGATCCCACCTACAAGAATTACATTTTATGATTGCAATTTAAATGTCAATAAAAAATGGAATACAAAAGGTTTATTTTTTTGGAATAATATGTGTATCATAACTAACTGGGCATAATAACTTAAAAGGCTAAGTCTCAAATAGCTTAATTAGAATGTGTTACCTCAACTTACTCCTCCACTATGTAGCCAGGCGGGCATGAGCCATCATGATGTTCAAATGGCCTTTTTTGCCGGTTATTCTTGTTAGCATTTGATTGTTTCTATGAAAAGGTAAATTATATATATAAAAAAGGCTATGTTAATGACACCATAAAAAGAATTAAAGAGAGAATGAAACACGTGATCTAATTAGCGAATGCCAAAAATCGGTATGACCGGAAATGTTACAGAAGCTCCCATTGCCCTGGTCTATTTTCTATCTTTATATGAGGATTGGCTAATGCTTCCTGGGGTGACTCAAAGTCTAAATAATAGTCGCAACTCAAACTTGAACTCTCTATATCGAATAGCCATGAGATTGTCAATGTAGTCATAGTATTCTAGAATTTTGGGGGTCTATGTCAAAGTTCATCTACAAATTTGCAAATAAATGGAGACATGTCATAAATCACACAATTCAGTATTAGTTGTCCATTACTCTAAGTAAGCCATTAATGCAACATCTTAATATTACATATAATAAGAAAGATATATTACTCAACTAAGTATTAATTAACTGGTTAGTTGCTATAGGAAAATTCATGATTGATTAACCACATGGAAAAACTATAGCAACATTTTTGCTTTAGTCTTTAATAATCCTTTTAAACCATGCACATGGAAAAACTATTGTACCTGTGTTATTTTGCTAATTAAAATTAATGCTTTCAGAATGTGAATGTTAAATAGGAATTGATGATAAACTACAACCCAAAAATCAGATCATACAACTTGAAAGGTCGTTTTTTACTCACAGTGATTTCTGCTATAAGGTCCTTTTTTATATATTCAAATACTTTTGTCCAATATCCGTCTTGCATTGGGTAGTGTTGGCAGATAACTGCCCCCACGTCATGAGCTAACATGCTATGTACATTTTAATCGGTCGCTCTTCCATGCTTGGGGTCGAAAACAGCCTTGATCCTCGAATTTGATAAACGAACAATGCATCTAGTTTTAACCATTCGACATGCCCCCTTGTTGCTTGTTTATTTGATGAATTCCTACCATTTCTATTTAATCTTATCATACATAAAAATGTTACAAATCTAGTTGTATATATATATATATATGTTTCCCATAAACAATTGTCAAAAAAATTTAACTTTAGATAAATTATATTTCTTACGCCGACGTCGGCGAACAACACTTCTCATTTTAGGCGCTTAAGGAGGTGACTGAGGAATAGTGCCACCCTCGGTATGGGTACATGGATCAATACTATTTGGTACAGTATGAGTAAAAGAAGTGTTAGTATTTTTGGCATTCCTGGAGGTAGATCGAGTGAAAGGTACATAAGTCCCATTTGTGCCATTACTAGATTGAAATCCCTCGGGTTGGTTATGAGAATTCCCATTTGTGCCATTAGTAGATTGAAATCCTTCTCAATATGAGTAAAAGAGTAATACATGTGAAAGAGTAATGCATATTCGACAAGAAATTGAAAGGCTTTAAGCAAAATGAGTAGAAGAGTAATACATATTAATGACAAGTTCCAATATCCCTCTCAATATTTACTTGCCAATAATATATAAAACGTACATGTGGCCGGCCGGATGTATAATTAAGGCTATATATATAGAGAGAATGTAGTGAGTTAATTACATGTAACTCCCTCAAAGTTTGACCTGTTTTGCACCTTTAAACATAAAATTTGGAAAGACACTCATAAAACCATGAAGTTTTGCGCGTGTTTCACTTTTATCCATTTTTGGACGGACCGTTTAAAACTCTAACATAAATGGTCATGTGCGTGTCATGTGCGGGGTATAACCGTCTTTTTCCTCTCATTTCCTCTTCCTCCACTTTCCCTCCATTTAATTCAGCCAAAATGCAGTAAAAAATCAGCACAAATGCCGCAAAAATAGATAAGAGCAGAGCAATTGCACTCCAAAGTATAATTATTATTTGTATCCACCTCCATTTTCTCTCTAAATTGGTATAGGCTCTCCTAAGTAAACTCCATTCTCTTCATTCTTTTAATTTATTTTCTTCTTCAAAACCCTAATTCGTAAAACCCATTCAATCGAATCCATTACAACTTATCACTCTTCACCGAAAAACATTTAATCCAATGCTATTAAAGAGACACTTGGGTCTCCAACAAAACCCAATTGGACAATTTTCCCTCTTTTCAAAAACCACCAAATTCAACTTCAGTTAGGGATTTTGACATAACCTTACAGTTGCTAGAGCTAAAGAAGCTTCATCAAGTATCGAGGGAGAAGAGAGATAGCGAGAATGGTGATGGAGGAGAACCCAAACCCATCGTGTATCACAGGTTCTAAATGATATATGAACATTCAAGCTATAAACAACTGGGGGAAAACAGAGAGGAATTACCGGTGAGCATAAGAATGGAAGCTTCTGGAAACTGAAACTTATTAATCAACAAATGTCTCATACACTTGGAATCATTCAGACAACTTATATGCTCGCGCGTTCCTCGAATACTTGTACGATATTCTGATGATCGCCCCTTTTTTCCTCATGTGCACAGCGGAGGAGGCCCAGGCGGTGTGTGGTTGTAAGGAGAAGGGGTAGGGGGAGTGGCTTGGGAGGGGGAGGGAGTGGACATAGGAGGAGGAGCGTGAGATGGAAAGGCAAAGCGTGGATCGGCAACGTTAGTGAAAGCCTGGCATAAGGCACATCATATAGATCTGGCACCGAGGGGAAGCTGTAAGGGAACATGGCAATTGGAGCAGTTTACGAGCAAGTTGTATATGGCTCTGCCTAATTATATTACAAGATTTTGTTTGTTTGTTTGCTTCAAGTAAATTACAAGATATATATTCTATTGAAATTGATTAACTGCCTTGAGAGAGAAAAAAAATTGGTCAAAGTGGGGAGGATGAATTTATTGTAGCTGGAAAAAAAATGAACAACTACTGATGGAGGGAAAATGGGGAAAGAGGAAAACTTCTTATCTATTTTTGCTCATTTTTTACTGCATATGGCTGAATTAGGTGGAGGGAAAGTGGAGGAGGAGGAAATGAGAAGAAAATGATGGTTATACCCCGCACATGACCATTTCCGTTAGAGTTTTAAACGGTCCGTTTAAAAATGGACAAAAGTGAAACACGCTCAAAACTTCATGGTTTTATGAGTGTCTTTCCAAATTTTATGTTTAAAGGTGCAAAACAGGTCAAACTTTGAGGGAGTTACATGTAATTAACTCGAATGTAGTAGTAACAAACATACTCGAGAAGAAATAACTAATATTGGTAAAGCATAGGATATATGTAGTAGCTAAACTGGAGAGAAATAAACAATTAAATAGGGGTGGGATTCAAAGGACATGCAAACCACATGTTTATCTAAGTACTCCCCATCTTAATAGCAATATCTTATTTGTTCTTTTCCCATTCATTGACATTTTTTTTCTTTTTTCTATTTCATAGCAGTACTACATGGGAACACATGTAATAAGTACTTTTTTTTGGGCAATGTTATCTGGAACCAAACAAGAGCAGCAGATTTGACCATAGTGAATTGTAATGTAGGCAAACAATAGAGGCAGCTGTGCACCTGCATATTTTTTTGAATTTTGTTGGCAATGCTAATTAACATATACCAGCTGTTGTAGAACCAGAGGCAGCATAAAGCTGTGGGAATGAGGTGATTATTGATGGAAAAAAGGCTGGCCATCGAAAGGTGCACATTCCTGTTTGATAAAAAGTCTAAAAGAAAAAAAATTCCCAAAGGCAGTCTTCTCTACAACAAAAAGGACAGTGAAGCCCCTCCTTACTAATAGAACCGATTGTTTATCAAAAGGGGCATCTCCATTTAATTGTTGCACAAAGCAACAGATGGAAAAAAATTTTAATATTATATTTTCCTGTCACACACACACACACATATATATATATGTATATATAGCCCTATTGATTCATCTTCTTAATTAAGTCTACAAAAGCACAATTTTCTGATTTTTTCGAAAGTAAAGAAATTCAAGACAGTGCTCGAAACGGTTCATATTTGGTTTAATTTAGACACCCACGCATTGCGTGGATTATAAACTACTTACCTATAATAATAGTATGTAGCTTCTTGTGATTAGAAGTTTAAGGGACTACAAAACACTAAAACACAAAATTACATAACATAATAAAAGATCAAAACATAATCTATAACTTAAGCTAAATCCCAAAAACCCTACCACAATCACCCAAATTAAAGGTGAATTGGAGATCAATGCCATTTAATATAAAACATTATTAAGAACCAAAACTTTATATTACTAACGTATAGCATTACCTTAGAGAGTAACTTTAATGAGAGTGCCTCCAATTGTACAGTATAATTAAGAGTGCTGCTGGTGTGTATCAAAGGTAGGGTTTATTGCGGTGGGGTCGAAGGGGAGGGTTTTTTGCGGTGGGGATCGAATGGGAGGGTTTTCTGTGGTGGGGATCGAAAGGGGTAGGTTTATCAGTGGTTGTTGAAGTTTCTAGGGCTTATGATCAATTGCGAAAGAGAGCGCGATGTTAATTGGGAAGCTTTCATTAAATTCTAATTACGCACGTCTATTTCATTAGATTTATATTTTAGGTTTCCCGATAAAAAAATAAGAAAATTACATTAATTAATAAATAAATATTAAGTTTTCGCCGACAAAATACATTTTTTTTAATTTAATTCTCGGCCAAAGTTTTCGCCAAAGCGAAAAACACCCGCCAAAGTTCCCCCCAACTAAATAGTTCTTTCGCGACAAAGATTTTGTCAAGCAAAAAACTAGTTTGTCGGCTTAAATTGGCGCCAAAATTTTAGATTTGGCACGTGTGTTTAGCCAACAAGTAATCAAATTTGTCGGGTAAAAGCTTCTTTATCGACGAAATAATTTTTGTTGGCAAAAATAAATTTTCTTGTAGTGACAGGTATATACATAGATAGATTAGAAAATATATGTGACATGTATGTATATATATATATAATATAATACACGTGTCTTTATAATTATGGGGTCTTAACGGGTGATAATGAGTTAACGAATTTTAATTGATACCAACTTATTAAATATCGTGTCACGTGTTGTTTTGGCAGGTCTTTCTACAAATTCTAATAAATGAATCCGTACCTCCTCTCATTAATTTTGTTTAATTAAAATCTCTCTATCAGGCCAAGAGAGGATCTCAGGCATATTATGGAAATACAGGATTTGTCCCTCCACTAAGATCACAGAGTTCTCAAACTTCTCAAGTTACCAATCAAGGAGGAAGAAATAAAGAAGGAAGCATGATGTGCGGAGGGGGGAATGAAACTTTACTATAAGAATCCTTTCTCAAAAAGTAGTGGAAAGTTCTTTCATAATGTTTTTTTGTCTAGGTACTTTGGCGTAAAAGCTATAGTTTTTTAATGTGGTATATGATTAATATTTTGAAGTCCTTTTTTTTTTTTTGGTAAGCACTTTAGCGGTATATTGATACAAGATGCATAGCTTTTTTGTAAGTACTTTTGGGTAAATGCCAAGAGCATATTTTTTATTTTTTTACAAGTACTTTGTGGGTATATTTGATGCAAGATGCATAGTTTTACGCAAGTACTTTGGGCTTAATGGTTTTTCAGTAACTCTACTATTACTAGTTAAGTGGTAAAAGTTGAAAAGGATTTTATGCATGACTTTGTTGTTTCTTGTTTCCCTTTTCTTGTTTCTTGTGGATGAGTTCCGATGGATTTCAATGAATGCAATTGTGGAACAATCAAACCAAAAAATTGTCAATTCTTAACAAAACAATAACTTCATTTCATTAATTAACATCATTGCAGCTTCATAATAAAAGCACTACATTCCATTTCATTCTTAGCTTTAAGGGAAGAAATAGGACTTCCATGTGCAAAAAGCACTAAAACAAGAGCACTATGTACAATTTCATTCATAGTAAAAAGCCAAAAACACTACTTCCACCATTACAAAACAAAACCCCATTGTTTCAACAAACTAACATTTTCACCTACTGTTTACTGAACAAGAAAACAATGATGACCCATGACCCAGCAAAAATTATAGGTTTTTCTCTCTTCCTTTTAGCCTTGAACCTCGATTTCCCAATTGTTGGCCGCCCTACCAATCAAACCAAAAATTATTTTTCCTGCTAGGTCACACATAGGCGGATCAACCCACACAAAATTCCATAGCTACCAATGCTCTATATTTAGAAAGGAATACAAGATAAAAAACGAAGATTAAAAAGAAAGAAGAGCATGAAGAACTGTTACCACTATTTACAAATAATTATTTACCCCAAATTGTTCGCATTCTTCGAACCTTCTTCCTAGATTTGCAACTGTCTATGACGTTCGAACCACGGCATTGAGACCACAAGAGCATGTTCTCGCATCTATAGAATTGGGGTTCTTTGGTCTCCAGCTCACCTCTTATGCTTTACGGAATTAGGGTTCAAAAAGAATTTTAGGGTTTTATTCGGGAGATCGATGCAAAGGGGATGATTTTTGCTCCATTTTTAAAGCCCACTCATCATTGGAGTTCAACTCATTGTGTATGTTGGTAGTCCACGCAACATTCCGTCCAATAATGGAAACAGATTTGGACGGAAGGTATGAATTGAAGTCATAATTGTACTTTAGGGTTCATCTTGCCAAAATTGAAACATTGAGGTTTAAGTTGCAAAGGACCCTAAACTTCAGGGTTTGTCTTGCATTTTACCCTTTTAAAAGAGACTTTGTAAATGGTATAAAATTCCTTAGTAAAGCAATTTCCAATTATCCCAAATCATTAGAAATGAGAACTACTATTTATAAAGTAAACAAAATTGTTATTTGACATCATTTTTTGAGAAAAACTTTGCTGCCTTTTTCCATAGACATTAATATTTTATCACCGTTTTCAAAATATTGGAGTGAATAAAATTAATATTGCTAACTAATTTTAAAAAACCAAAAAATGGGCTAGTCAAAATGTACAGAGGTTGAACTATGACTAAGATATTAGAAATACACGTTTTTCATTCCTTGACGCGCCGAAAATACTTCCGTGCTTAGGTACCCAAGTGCAGGTTGTCAAGTTATAATACTTGGTAAGTCCAAGTGTCGAACCACAAGGATAGTCGGAAAGACGATGTGGTGATTACGAGTCCAAGGTTTTGTGAAGAGAATTTAATTGGTTGATTTTAATGGTTGATTTTAAAGTCTTGCAATAAAAATTAAAATGATGTAACAATAGATGAGAAAAGGCTAAGGCATTATAGAATTCATTTGTTTTGCAAAGTTAAGTAAAATCAATCTCATTCAAAGTTCTCAATGCAATTCCTAAGTGTTGAATATTTTACCCATTTCTAAGCAAAAGGGTGTGGAGCAAAAGCAACCCATTCCCATATAAATGCCATATAAAGAAAGGATGTAAGCAAATATCAACACAAGTGTATCTCTCATTTTTATCTTGTGACAAAGGGTGTGAAGCAAGTGCAACCCATTCCCACATAATATCAACCAAGATTCAAACTTAAAATACACAAAAATAAAAGGCATAAATTTAAACTAGGCATTTAAGAACTCATTGTTAGTTTCCCCTAGGCAAATGACTTGATTATGAAAATGGCCAACTACAAGGAGTTTAGCTCGATAAATCATAACATTTCATTTGTCTAAGATTGGGAGGTCTAGGTGGAGGTCAAACCGTCCTATATAGACTTATTTGATAAATACAAATTGAATCCTTAAAATGATTAATGAAGTTTTTTATGACATAAATTTAAAAGATCCTCTTTGGCAATACTTTAACTAAGAAGATGATGAGTCTTAAAATCACATAAAGTATAGAAAGCACTCAACATATCATTAAAGTATTAAAAGATAAAAATCTCAAATTTATGGTGTTTCCATGAATATTCAAAAACTAATCATGCTTGGCAATGAAAAGTATCTCATTCAAAGAAAGAATGGACATAAGCTAGTAAGAAATACACAAGTGTATCATTTTCTCATTAATGCTTGAGATCTATGTATACAAGGCATACAAAGTCAAATCATCATATGAAAATTATCTTACTAGTTTATGAATGGTTGAAAAAATGGAGAAGATGAAGGATTCAAAAAGTATTTAACAATACTAACAATGGAATGAGAATTGAACTTACATAATTAATGCATTGCAAACTTCATCTTTTAGCCTTAGCAAAGAAATTTACTCCATAATAAATGTAGAGACAAGAATTATAAAAGTGAACTCCATTTCTCTCTCTAGAAAATAAAACTATTACAAGCTCTCTATAAATTGAGAAATGAGAAGTAATAAAGTCCCCTCTCCAACACAACAATGAAGACTATAAATAGGAGAGTTGTGTTGGATGCTAAAATAATAAACAATGCTTTTTATTTTTATTTTTTTATTTTTATTTTTATTGTTTATTTTTGGTGGAGAATTCCACTTTCTTGGATGCTCTTTGATCACATGGACATGGAGACTTTCTCTCTTGGATGCTCTTTAATCACATGGACATGGAGACTTTCTCTCTTGGATGCTCTTTAATCACATGGACATAGAGACTTTCTTGAATTCTTTTTGTCCATGGAAAATTCCAATATTGTATTAAATACAATATTTCTTGAAATCTAAAGACACCAAAATAAACACAAAAATATGCCTTTCCAAGCATTGTTAAATACAAAAGTGCTACGAGACTAATCGCGAAATAAGTTGGCAAACCGAGTATTTTAGAGAAATAAACGCGTCAAACAACTCCGAAAATGAGCAAATGAATGACAATATTAAGCGTTTATCAACTCCCCCCGACTTATCTCTTGCTAGTCCCTTAGCATGCAAAATAAAAATAGCTATATATAATATCCGAAAATGCATTGATAAAATGCACTAAGCCATTTTAAAAACTCCCAAGTTCCCTTAGAAGACGAGGTTTGTCTCGTGAGGGTTTACAGTGATGATACCCACAAACATCCGAAGTTTGAAATCTAAGTAGTAGAATTGAAGCATTTTCATGAATTGATTTAAGTGTTTGGCATTACTATTACAATTTCCGGAATGTTGGCATTTGAATAACGATCTCCATTGCTTACAATCTCCTTTAGAAACTAGTTCCACATTCCCATTTGAACACACTATGTATATGGATCTTTGACACAATCATTCTTAATCACAAATAGTTCTATTCATCAATAGTGGAAGAGAGAAATCTTTCAAAAACAAAAGCTCAAGAACTTTGTCAATTTTAAGCACTTTTTTTTTTTTTTTTATCTTTTACTTGGACTTTTTGCTAAATTAGCTCAAGGTGGTTTGCATCTCTATGGAGGGCAGCGGTCTCACTTTGTAATTTTGCATTCATAACTTCTTCTTTTTTTTTTTTTAAATGCACAAAGGAAGCTATTCACCCCTTTTCCATATGGTAACCTTTGCCTATCCTTAATATTAGACAAAATGACTTATGAATTTAGTCAAGTGAAGCTTAAAGTCAATATTAAGTTTAAAAGTCATCCAAGTTTTTAAATTTTTTTTGAGTGCCATGCATGTGTCCCCTCTAAGGAGGATCTTTTCGAAAGAGCTTTTATTGCATTTGAACATTATTTCTCTCTACATAAGATGAAAATCACTCTATGTGATACCAAAGACTAAATCAAACCACAACATTATGCATATTCATAGGAAACTACAAGGCTCAAGAATCTAAATAAAGCAATGCCATGGAGATTATCACTCAACTACCTATCCGAATTAAGAATTTCATGTCAAAAACCATCAATTCAAAGACAATTCTAAAAAAAAAAATGATCACCATATTTCAAACTTTCAATTTTTTTTTTTTAAGCTCTACACGCATGAAAAATTCAGAAATTGAAAAGCCATTAAAGTTTAAGTACATTACCCCCCAACTTGAAGAACGCATTGTCCTCAATGTGAAGAGAACGAGAAATTGGCATTCTCCCATTTGGCTTTTCGATTTTCATGAGGAAAAGAGAGCTATTTTTCAAAGCAAAATTACTATATGTACACACTAACAAAAACAAACGGGTTAGAATTAGATAAAACATAACATGTATGCATTACAACCACATTTCAATCCTCATATCATGTTTATCAAACCAAACCCAAAAAGGAAGGAAAGAAAATAAAGCAAAAGTTTTTTTTTTTTTTTTTTTTTTTGTTTTTTTTATAAAAGTATATATAACATCACCTATACTTGTTAGGTATAGGTCGGATCTTCAAGAGTGGTGGACTCCTCTTGAGGTGGGAATTCCAAAAATGTCTTAAGGCGTTGTCCGTTCACTTTGAACACAAAGCCGGTTTTGGGATCCTCAACATTCACGGCCCCAAAAGGAAATACATGTCGAACAATGTATGGGCCGGTCCAACGTGATTTCAGCTTTCCCGGGAAGAGATGCAAACGCGTGTCATAAACTAGAACTTTGTGCCCAAGTTTAAATTCTTTTCTTAAAATAGATTTATCATGGAAAAATTTTGCACGTTCTTTGCTTATCTTAGCATTTTGGTATGCATCCCTCCTTAATTCCTCTAACTCCTCAAGTTGTAACTTTCGATTGCTTCCGACATTTTCAATATCAAAATTCATCATTTTAATTTCCCAAAATGATTTATGTTCCAACTCAACGGGAAGATGGCAAGGCTTGCCATATACTATCCGATAGGGAGACATTCCTAAAATTGTTTTAAAAGCCGTACGGTAAGCCCAAAGTGCATCATTAAGACGCAATGACCAATCCTTGCGATTTGGATTTACCGTCTTTTCAAGAATTTGCTTTATCTCCCTATTGGCAAGTTCGGCTTGGCCATTGGTTTGCGGATGATAAGCGAGTGATACTTTGTGATTTACGCCATATTTTTGCATTAAAGATTCAAAAGGTTTGTTGCAAAAATGAGTACCACCATCGCTTATAATCGCTTTGGGAGTGCCAAATCTTGCAAGAATATTTTCTTTTAAAAATCGGATCACCACTTTGTGATCATTTTTCTTGCAAGCTTGGGCCTCTACCCACTTGGAAACATAATCAACCGCTACTAAAATATAAAGGTTACCGAAAGAGGATGGGAAAGGTCCCATGAAATCAATGCCCCAACAATCAAAAATTTCAACTACGAGGATCGGGTTGAGAGGCATCATGCTTTTTCTTGTGATTCCTCCTAACATTTGGCATCTCGGGCAAGCTTTGCAAAAGGCGTAGGCGTCTTTGAACATTGTTGGCCAATAAAAGCCACATTGTAGAATCTTGGCGGCCGTCTTCTTAGCTGAGAAATGTCCACCACAAGCTTCATTATGGCAAAAGCTTAGAACTCTTTCGAACTCGTCATTGGGAATACATCGTCGAATAATTTGATCCGCCCCATACTTGAATAAGTACGGGTCATCCCAATAGAAACGGTTGACTTCAGACAAGAATTTTCTTCGGTCTTGGGCATTCCAATGGATTGGCATCTTTTCAGTGACAAGAAAGTTCACAATATCGGCATACCATGGTGAGGAAGAGATTGTGAATAGTTGCTCATCCGGAAAAGAGTCTTTAATAGCACTCTCTTCAATGTGGTCGGTGAATGAAAGGCGAGATAAATGATCCGCCACCACATTTTCGACACCCTTCTTATCCTTTATGAAAATATTGAATTCTTGTAGGAGAAGAATCCATCTTAAAAGCCTTGGCTTTGCATCTTTCTTTGTAAAAAGATACTTGAGGGCCGCATGATCGGTGAAAATGACAATAGGAGACCCAATGAGGTAGGACCGAAATTTGTCGAGGGCAAAGACAATAGCCAAGAGTTCTTTCTCGGTGGTGGTGTAGTTCATTTGAGCCTCATTGAGAGTTCGGCTTGCATAGTAAATGACCCCGGGCTTTTTGTCCTTTCTTTGGCCAAGGACCGCCCCCACGGCGTAATCGCTTGCATCGCACATGAGTTCGAATGGCAAACTCCAATCGGGGGTTTGCATGATGGGTGCGGTAGTGAGCATGTGCTTGAGTTTTACAAAGGCTTCTTCACATTCTTTGGTCCATTCAAATGGGGCATCTTTCAAGAGCAACTTGCACATGGGTTTAGCAATGGTGCTAAAATTTTGAATGAACCTTCGGTAGAATCCGGCATGCCCCAAGAATGAGCGAACATCCTTGATTGACTTGGGGGTGGGGAGCTTTGAGATAATTTCTATTTTTGCCTTGTCAACTTCGATTCCTTTCTTCGAAATAATGTGCCCTAAGACAATACCCTTTGTCACCATGAAATGACATTTCTCCCAATTAAGAACAAGTTGTTTCTCAATGCACCTTTCTAAAACCTGCTCAACATTCAACAAACAATTATCGAATGACTTACCATAAACGGTAAAGTCATCCATAAATACCTCTAAGGTCTTTTCCACCATGTCGCTAAAGATACTTAGCATGCACCTTTGAAAGGTCGCTGGTGCATTGCACAACCCAAATGGCATCCTTCGATATGCAAAGGTGCCAAAGGGGCATGTGAAGGTGGTTTTCTCTTGATCATTTAAATCAATCTCAATTTGGTTGTACCCGGAGAATCCATCTAAGAACGCGTAAAATTCATGCCCGGCTACTCTTTCGAGTGTTTGGTCCAAAAATGGAAGCGGGAAATGATCTTTACGTGTTACTTCATTAAGCTTACGGTAGTCAATGCACACTCGCCACCCGGTGGTGACTCTTTGGGGTATTAATTCATTTTTTTCATTTTTTACTACTGTAAGCCCGGATTTCTTTGGTACAACTTGGGTTGGACTCACCCATTTGCTATCAGAGATTGGATAAATGATTTTCGCATCTAGTAATTTCAATACCTCATTTCTTACAACTTCTTGCATGTTTGGGTTCAAACGGCGTTGAAATTGTCTAGATGGTTTAGCATTTTCCTCCAAGTGGATTTTGTGAGTGCAAATTAAAGGATTAATCCCTTGGAGGTCAGCTAGTGTCCAACCAAAAGCTTTCTTATGTTTATTAAGCATACTTACCAACCTCACCTCTTGCTCTTTTGAGAGTTCGGAAGAGATTACCACAGGGTAGGTTCTGGAAGCACCTAGGAAAGCATACTTCAAGTTGCTTGGCAGTGGCTTGAGCTCCATTTGTCCCTCAAGCTTTAGTGTTGGATCGGATGTGCTCCCATTTTGCTCCTTCGGATCCTGAACCTTATCATCAAGTAAGGAAAACACTTGCAAACACTCATCGAATTCATTGGAAGTGGTTAAATTCTCTTCCATTGAATCCAAATCGTAAGTATTATTAAAATGATCTTGGACTAATGACTCTATCATGTTCACATGTTCACTTTCTTCATCAAAATCATTTTGTTGTTTGCTTAAAGAGAACACATTTAGCTCAAGAGTCATGTTTCCAAAAGCCAATTTAACAATTCCATTCTTGCAATTAATGATAGCATTAGATGTGGCAAGAAATGGTCTTCCTAAAATGACAGGAATTTCATTAGCGGGATTTGCTACCGGTTGCATATCAAGAACAATGAAATCAACGGGAAAGTAGAATTTATCAATTTGCACAAGAACATCCTCTATTATCCCTCTCGGTATCTTAACGGAGCGATCCGCTAATTGAATTGTCACTTTGGTGGGTTTCAACTCTCCTAACCCCAATTGTTGGTACACCGAAAAAGGAAGCACATTAACACTAGCTCCCAAATCAAGTAAAGCATTTTTTATGCGACAATTGCCAATTAAACATGAAATGGTTGGGCAACCAGGATCTTTAAATTTTGGAATACGAGTGCCTTGCATGATAGAGCTCACTTGCTCTGTCATAAATGCTTTTTTCTTAACATTCAACCTTCTTTTTGTGGTACACAAATCTTTGAGAAATTTAGCATATGAAGGTATTTGCTTGACCGCGTCAAGCAATGGAATGTTGATCTTGACTTGCCTAAACACATCAAGAATTTCGGTGTTGCAATTTTCCTTATGAGGTTGATTTAACCTTTCGGGAAAAGGGACTTTGATGTTATTTCTGATTTTTTCTATGTCCTCTTTCTCATTCCTCTTTTCCTCCTCCTTTTCCCTCACATTCTTTTCTTCTTCTACTCCTTCACTTGGTGTTGACTCGGCTATGTCCACCGGCGTTTGGGCCTTAGGAACTATAGTTTTGTCAATCATCTTTCCATTTCTAAGGGTTGTGATGGATTTTAACTCCTCTACATTCCCACTCGACTCCCCTTCAACTATCATGGCTTGCCCTATAGGATTAGCTATTGGTTGGGCCGGAAACTTTCCTTTTTCTTGGGTTGCTAAAGCAGTGGTGAGTTTGGACATTTGAATTTTCAAATCACTAACATCTCTATTGGTTTTGTCTACAAACTGCCGCAAAAGAGTCTCCAAATTTGAATTTGGGTTTGGGTTTGCTTGACCAAAAGAGTTGTTTTGGGGTGGAGGTGGTCTTGGTTGGTAGGAATTTGCATTCGAATTTTGATGAGTATTTTGATTTCCCCCCCAACTAAAATTAGGATGGTTCCTCCACCCTTCATTGTACCTTTGAGAAAATGGATCATTGTGTGGTCTAGGATACGAGTTCAAGGCATTGACTTGTGAGGGACTTTGAAGGACCTCTTTGAAGGCCGGAATTGTGTGACACTCCTCCGTGGAATGTCCCACCTTCTCACAAATGACACAAACGGTGCTAGTACCTACACTGCTTTCCCTCATTTTACAAGACTCCATGGCTTCGACTTTCTTTGACAATTGAAGAAATTTTAACTCAATGTCATCACCTTTTGACAATTGGTACAAACCCCCCCTCTCGGAAACTTTACCCTTAACCTCGTCCGTGTAGGTGTTCCAATTTTGGGCACCTTCGGCTATTTCGTCAAAGTACAACAAAGCTTCCTCCGGACTTTTGCTCAAAAAATTTCCATTACACATCGTTTCCACAAACGTGCGCATGGCGGGAGTGAGTGATTCATAAAAATAGCTTACAAGGCTCCATGTTTCGTGGCCATGGTGAGGACATGCGTTTAAAAGTTCCTTGTATCTTTCCCAACATTTGTAAAAACTTTCATTTTCTTTTGGCGAAAAATTGGATATCGCCCTTCTCAAAGCGTTGGTCCGATGGACGGGAAAGAATTTTTTTAAAAACTCCGATTGAAGTACTTGCCAAGACCGAATAGATTGCGGTCTTAGAGCATTCAACCATAATTTTCCTTTATCTTTTAAGGAGAAAGGAAAAAGTTTTAAACGCATTACTTCCTCATTGGTGTTTGCCTCACGAAACGTGGAGCAAACTTCCTCAAAATCTTTCAAATGTAAGTACGGATTTTCGGATTCCATACCATGAAAAGAGGGGATATGTTGAAGCATACCTGGCTTAAAGGAGAATGTTCCCGCTTGTCCGGTGGGGAGAATGATGCAAGAATTAGACGTCGCCCGAGGTGGTTGAAGATAATCCCTCATTGTTCGAACCGGAGGATCGTGATTATTATTTTCTCCGGTATTTGACTCATTATCCTCGTCAGCCATTTCGGAAGGAGTAGGTGAAGGACTAGGATGCCTTGGTAGTGGTTGGCCTCTTGGTGGACTTATGCGAAGATCAATGTACAAATTTCCGCGCATAAGCCCGGAAGGGTGATCTCGAATAAAATTTTCCACCTAAAAAAAAATAATAATAAGTAGGAAAAGTAATTTACAAAGGGAGAGAATACTTACAAAGTGAATTTTTTTTTTTTTTTTTACAAAACCCGTAATCTGTCTTTCGCCGTATCCCCGGCAACGGCGCCAAAAACTTGACGCGCCGAAAATACTTCCGTGCTTAGGTACCCAAGTGCAGGTTGTCAAGTTATAATACTTGGTAAGTCCAAGTGTCGAACCACAAGGATAGTCGGAAAGACGATGTGGTGATTACGAGTCCAAGGTTTTGTGAAGAGAATTTAATTGGTTGATTTTAATGGTTGATTTTAAAGTCTTGCAATAAAAATTAAAATGATGTAACAATAGATGAGAAAAGGCTAAGGCATTATAGAATTCATTTGTTTTGCAAAGTTAAGTAAAATCAATCTCATTCAAAGTTCTCAATGCAATTCCTAAGTGTTGAATATTTTACCCATTTCTAAGCAAAAGGGTGTGGAGCAAAAGCAACCCATTCCCATATAAATGCCATATAAAGAAAGGATGTAAGCAAATATCAACACAAGTGTATCTCTCATTTTTATCTTGTGACAAAGGGTGTGAAGCAAGTGCAACCCATTCCCACATAATATCAACCAAGATTCAAACTTAAAATACACAAAAATAAAAGGCATAAATTTAAACTAGGCATTTAAGAACTCATTGTTAGTTTCCCCTAGGCAAATGACTTGATTATGAAAATGGCCAACTACAAGGAGTTTAGCTCGATAAATCATAACATTTCATTTGTCTAAGATTGGGAGGTCTAGGTGGAGGTCAAACCGTCCTATATAGACTTATTTGATAAATACAAATTGAATCCTTAAAATGATTAATGAAGTTTTTTATGACATAAATTTAAAAGATCCTCTTTGGCAATACTTTAACTAAGAAGATGATGAGTCTTAAAATCACATAAAGTATAGAAAGCACTCAACATATCATTAAAGTATTAAAAGATAAAAATCTCAAATTTATGGTGTTTCCATGAATATTCAAAAACTAATCATGCTTGGCAATGAAAAGTATCTCATTCAAAGAAAGAATGGACATAAGCTAGTAAGAAATACACAAGTGTATCATTTTCTCATTAATGCTTGAGATCTATGTATACAAGGCATACAAAGTCAAATCATCATATGAAAATTATCTTACTAGTTTATGAATGGTTGAAAAAATGGAGAAGATGAAGGATTCAAAAAGTATTTAACAATACTAACAATGGAATGAGAATTGAACTTACATAATTAATGCATTGCAAACTTCATCTTTTAGCCTTAGCAAAGAAATTTACTCTATAATAAATGTAGAGACAAGAATTATAAAAGTGAACTCCATTTCTCTCTCTAGAAAATAAAACTATTACAAGCTCTCTATAAATTGAGAAATGAGAAGTAATAAAGTCCCCTCTCCAACACAACAATGAAGACTATAAATAGGAGAGTTGTGTTGGATGCTAAAATAATAAACAATGCTTTTTATTTTTATTTTTTTATTTTTATTTTTATTGTTTATTTTTGGTGGAGAATTCCACTTTCTTGGATGCTCTTTGATCACATGGACATGGAGACTTTCTCTCTTGGATGCTCTTTAATCACATGGACATGGAGACTTTCTCTCTTGGATGCTCTTTAATCACATGGACATAGAGACTTTCTTGAATTCTTTTTGTCCATGGAAAATTCCAATATTGTATTAAATACAATATTTCTTGAAATCTAAAGACACCAAAATAAACACAAAAATATGCCTTTCCAAGCATTGTTAAATACAAAAGTGCTACGAGACTAATCGCGAAATAAGTTGGCAAACCGAGTATTTTAGAGAAATAAACGCGTCAAACAACTCCGAAAATGAGCAAATGAATGACAATATTAAGCGTTTATCATTCCTCCCTAAAATTCCCCCATATTAAAACCTTTAATAAGAATTGCAATGTAAGTGCAGGAAATACAAATAGAGCATGCTATTAACCAAAAGAAGTTTAAATAATCCATTTAGAAATCAAAAGGGTGGAGCATGTGCCTAATAATATATTTTCGATCTGTAGTACATACTGTTGCAAAGGAAGCGTCTCGTGCAGCGAATGCAAGATAGGATTCTCATAATCCTCATAATCCCTTATACTTTCCATCCGAAAGAAACCTCTTTATCACAGCAATATAAAATAGAAAGAAGCAAGACCCAACTAGACATGTGGCAATTGCGAGGGCTAATGAATTTGCTAACACTGCATATACCCCCGTAACAAATGCAACCATCATCGCCAACAGGGCAAATACATTGAGATAGATAGCAGCCATCACTAACATCATGATACGATACTTATCATGATAAATCGATGCAACGAAGTACACAAATATGGTACTAGTCAAGAGTACAAGGGCTATGGTATCAGATATGATAAATGCCTGGAAAGCAGTGGATTTTGTAAGAACCGCCATTCCTTGGTGTGGGCTACCACTTTGAATAAACCCACCTGGCATGGTAAATCCAGCCGCGAAGGTTATGGTTGCAATGAGTGTCGTCACTACTATATGTGTTTTAGCCACTTCCCAAAAAAATTTTATTTGGGTTTCATCTATTTCCTTTTTGACAACTTTTCTTTGACAGGGCAAGCCAACAGTAGCATGCACCAGCATTCTTCAATTCCTCAGCAATTTCATTCTGATTTTTTTTTGCATATATTAAACATGTCAACTTTTGCCATTTGTAGTATTAATGTACTAGCTGGCTAGAGATTTATTAAGGGTAGAGATATTGGCACTCCAAAAACACTTGGTAACACTTCCACTTTCATTCGGTCCTTGGCAACCGAGTAGGTATCTGTTACTCGATTCTTAAGGGCCAAATATAAGCTTATATACTAGGTCCTTCACAACCGAGCAAGGCATTGTAAAGTTTATCATCGGTTCTTCACAACCGAGTAACATATATCGTACTCGATTGCCAATGACAGAATGAAAAGTGGGAGTGTTTTCAAGAGATATTGGGGGTGCCAATATCTCCACCTTTTATTAAACAGACATTTAAAATACTTTAAGAATTAATAGGTGATTGTATTTAGTCTAGTAGTAAAAGGATGCTCTCATCATACATAAGGTCATTAGTTTATTGAATCCCTTGTTAAGTTTCATTTATTTTTAGCATTATAAAGGTTATTTGGGTAATTAAATAGATACATACCCACTTTAAAGAAAACGGCTATCTCTTTAACATAGTAGAGATATTCATTATAGAGATCATTTATACCAAATTTCATATATAAATTCAATTAATAAACGGGTGATATGACAATCAGAATTTTTCAAAGAGTGTTTTTGTTTACACCCACAAAAACATTATTTTCACCCACAATTTTTTTAAAATTGAATTGAAAAAATGGCTAATGCTAACCAAACAACTCCTACTATATCTTCTTCTTCAAAATCCTTTATCTATGTCATCTCTTTAACTTACAGGGACTACCTCCACTCTTCTCCTTCAACGATTCTATTTGTCTATTAATGTTGAAAACAACTTTGCAGCCAGACCTAAACTAAAGCTTTTAGTCATTCACCCCCCACTACACCAAAAATCATCTTAAGAGACTGACTTTTTTTCGTCAGTCTCTTAAGCACTTCTTAAGCGATTAACATAACAGTCCGTCGCTTAAGCATGCTTAAGTGACTATACTTAAGCGACTAGAGTTAATTAATTAGTCACCTAGGAGCCTCTTAAGTGACAATACTTCAGCGACCACCCTTTGTTAATCGCCTAAGAGACCTTATGCGACTACGCTTAAGAGACCGACCTATGTTCGTCGCTTAAGAGACCTTATGCGACTACACTTAAGAGACTGACCAATGTTCGTCGCTTAAGAGATCTTAAGCGACCGAGATTCATATCTCAGTCGCTTAAAAGCTTCCACTAACAGTTTTTGATTTTGACCAAACTGCTTAAGAGACTGAGTTTGCACATATCAGTCGCTTAAGTGTCTTTTCTTTTAGTTTAGTATAAAGCCTTTTTTCATAATGCATTTTGGTCGGATGAGAGGCAATTTGGGAGATTTTGATGATTTAGGTACAAGACAAATGATTCAAATAAGTTCATATCTATTATCATTATAAATTAAACATAAAATATTCACAATAAGCAAGGAAGCACAAATACGTATTTTATACGATACAATATTACACTAATTAGGGATATGATGAATTTTAAACAATTAAGGATTTGATACTTAAAATTAAGACTTCTTTACATATATATATATATATATATATATATATATATATATATAAATATTAAGAAGTCTTAATTTTAATAAAATATATCAATCTATATCTATAAAAGTACAAATAATTTAAGTGTTTTTATCTTTTTTTGTGAAGATAGTCTAATCAATATATTTAACATTTATTAATTTTTTTTTATAATAAATAATATATATATATATATTGTGAATAAATAATAGGGAATATGGATAAGAGTTGGATGCAGTGCTGCAGAGATTAGAACCCCTTCATTCTGGGGTACTCAAATTCTTGGAGTTTGTAGTACAAAATACTAATGAACCGATCGGATTTGTACAAGTGTTGCTGCACAAAGTGTCGCAACCATAAACGGCGGCTTAATATGAATGAGATGTGTAAGAACTTGACCAGTAATAGTATTATGGATGAGTATACTATATGAGACTAATACGGTGAAGCTTCAAACATACCTTCGTTATGGGACCAAAAGGAGGTATATCTACAGAATTTGCCTTTTTCCAGTATTAGTGCCGATCCTTCCATAAACCCCACTATGAAAATTTTGGGTAATGCTTTTCCATTTTGTGAATCTTACAATACAATTTTTGTCGATGGTGTAAATGATGTCAATATTGGAGTTCATGTTGACCCTATTGCTAAAGCTGCAATGGACAAATATAATAAGCTTTTAATAGAAGCACAGACTCCACTGTACGAGGGTAGTAATAAGACTGTGTTGGGTTCCATTCTTAAATCGATGCAGATTAAACTAAAGCGTAGAATGTCGGACAAATTTTTTTTTTAAAATATATATACATATTTTATATTTTTTTATAACCCTAAACCTCATTCATTCACTCATTTCTCACCCCTCAGTTGCCACCCACCTTTTTACTCTCTCTGTCTCTTTCGTCTTCTTCACTCACTTACCACCGACCACTCTACTCTACCACCGGACACCATGAGCGGTTCTTTCTCAAGTCAAAATATTTAAACAAAATATTTAGCGGAGTTTTTTCTCATTCAGTTTCCCCCTTCTTTCTATATTTTTTTTGTTTCCCTCTATTTTTTTTTTCATTTTTCCCCCTATCAGTTTCCCCTTCCTAGATTTTACTTCGTTTCCCTCTATTCAGATTTTTTTTTGTTTCCCTCTATTTGGTTTCCCAGATTTTTTTTCTTGCTCTCCACTTCTACACCCCACTATCGCCAAAGCCCCAAATCCCACCGTCTTCCCTCAAACTCCGACCACCACCACTTTTCCATGAACTCATCCTCCCCGACATCATTGAAATATCTCACTCTCAACTTAGACACTAATAACTCATCAATTCATGCCCTATTCATCAAATTCGACCCACCTTCACGCTAATCAATCTCTCCAATCAAGCACCGTGTTGGTTCCTTTCTGTATCAAATCTGAGCTCTAGTTCCTCTTCTACGCCGTGAGCCACCTCGTTGGTTCATACTTCCATCAAATCCGAGCCCTAGAATCTAGAGGTATGATTGTATTTTTTTTTTGTTTATTCTATTTAGTTTTAAGGCAAAACCTCACACTTTAATTAAGTTTCCAATTAATTGCTGAATAAAAAGAGAGTGAGAGAGATGTTATTAATGTTTGTGAGAATGAAGTATGAATGTATATATACACAGTATATTTTATCACTGTTGTTAGTATTATTATTAAATAAATAAATAATATTTTTTAGCATTTTTTTTCATTTTATATCATTGTTGTTACTATTATTATTAAATAACTAAATAATTATTTTCAGCATTTTTTTTCATTTTTTATTATTATAAATAAAATAAATAATCTACTTCATCATTTTTTATCATTGTTGTTACTCTTATTATTAAATAAATAAATAAATAAATAATCTTCTTCAGCATTTTTTATTATTGTTGTTAGTATTATTATTAAATAAATAAATAATTTTTTCAGCTTTTTTTTTCATTTTCTATTATTATTATTAAATAATAAAAAATAATAATCTTTTTTAGAATTTTTTATTTTCGCTTAAGTGACTGACATTGATCAAATTCAGTCGCTTAAGTAATTATGAAGCGACTGATTATATATATCTGTCGCTTAGGAATTTTTATAAATAATATTTTTTAGAATTTTTTATTTCCTCTTAAGTGATTGATATTGATCAAATTCAGTCGCTTAAGTAATTCTAAAGCGACTGATTTTATATATATGTCGCTTAAATTTTTTTTTAAAAATAATATTTTTTAGAATTTTTTATTTTTACTTAACTGACTGACATTGATGAACCTATGTCGCTTAACTAATTCTTAAGCGACTGATTATATATAAATGTGTCGCTTAAAAAAAAATTATCCAATTATTTAGCGGGATTCTTTCCCTCGCGCGCGCTTTACCAAAATTTCACGACCCCCAAATCTAAAATTTCAACTCTCAGTCTCTCCTCTCAAAACTCTCACATCTCAAAATATCGCTCTCACTCTCGTCTCTCACACACTCATCTCTTACCCACTCAATCCTCTCCTCTAGACACGCACTACCTCCGATCCTCCACCACCACCACCGGCACTATCTCAAAACCCTCACTCTCGTCCCTCACTCTTACATCTCTACCCAAGAGTCAAGTTAGGGCTTACTCATTTTGCTGGTTTTTCTCTCCTCTCTCACAGTCGCACGGTATCACAGCACCACTGGTCCACGCCGCCGATCCACCACCACCACCGGCCGTGCCTCGCAAGCCCTAACATAGTAACGAGTAAGCCTTAAAACTTCAATTTATTGATTTTTTGTAGGTATTATACATGATTTGGTAGGTATTATACACGAGTAAGCCCCAAATTTATGTAGGTATTATACATGATTTAGTCTAAAAGTGTTATTGATTCTTAACTCCCCTCAAAGACAAGGGCCTCTAATACAGGTGATTTTTTGAGAAATTCCTTTACCACTTTCCATTTCAAGTCTTTATGGTAGAGATCAAAATTGATATTATATAACCATTCAGACTACAGTATTCACATTAAGAGGTGGAGAGTTTCTGAATGATTCAGAAGCATCAGGCTTATTAAGAAATTACTTTTGATTTTTTAACTGAAACAAATACCTTTTAACTCTTTCGAAATCTGAATTTTGGCCATACATCTTCAGAAGGTCAAAATACACAGACCCTAACACATTTAAGTACGCGTTAGAAGTGTGTATGATTTTTATTTAACAAGCTTGTTTACAGGGTGAACAAAAATTGAAGGATTTTGATATTGAACGCGAAACAAAAGGGGTTGATAAAGGTAGTGAAGATAAATCTTAAGGCGATTGTTAAGGATAAAAGTTTAGAGATTCGTTTTCATTATGCTGGAAATGGAACAACGGCAGTCCTAATGAGAGGAATATATGGTCCTCTTATATCTGCTATATCTGTTAAATCTGGTAAGTAATGCTTTTTCTAATATTAGCCTACCCACTGATAATTATAATACACATTTTGATTTGAATAAAGAGAAAAAGTGGGTGAAAGAGATGATTTTTCCCCTTTTCTTACCCGAGATCAGTTCTTCATTCTTTTTGATATATATATATATATATATTTAAAGTTTTATATACATGGAGTGATTTGTTCATATATACTTATGTAGGTGTACATTTATACTTTTAATTGGTAGTGTTATACTTAAAATTATACTTCACGTACCATGTCCCATTCCCATATCAAAGCAACGCCATTAAGGGTACATTGTCCTAGATCTCTCTCCAATTTTTCCTCTTTGTTTGTTTTTGGTTATTATTTGTGTTATTGAACCTGCTCCATAAACTCCAGTGTTTCAAAATTGAGAAACCAGGTTATATGCAATATAAATAAAGAGAAACATACATCGGATTCGATATCTTGTTGTTTTACTAATTGAGTTCTATTCAACTCGTCGAAAATAATCTTGTGGTAGGAACTTCATATTTTAGTCTTACATATGAACGGAACTGCATGCAATAAAAATCTGTTGAATCAGTTCTTCTGGTGTGTAGATTTCATGCATCCTGATTATGGCGAACACTTCCTAGATATTTATTGCAATAAGAGAAGTGGTAGTAACTTAATTTACATTAGGATATGCTAAATAATCCATATGAAAAAAATGCTAATACATCTTAATAAAGAATTAGCAACCGCCATCATCAACTCCTCTCCTAATTTTACTTGACATAAATGGATGCAGTTTGAATTTCTCAGCAGACCAAAAATAGTTCAGAAACAGAAATGTATGGAGGTTGAAATTCAAATTAAACCAAGATTAGTTCATAACCGATTCCTCTAAAGAGTATTAAGCACATACAGAACTAGCCAACATCTTTGAATTTCAAAAAAGAAACAAGAAACCTCATCAACGTGTTCGTTTTTACATAGGCCATCTAAGAAAAAACATCTGCCAATTTGCTCTAGTATTTTGTACTGCTCCATGTAGAAATCTATTAGTGGCCTTCACAGGTACAATGTCAAATGTTTCAGTCCCAGGAATAAATTATGACCTGAACAAGGAAAAATCAAAAGATTAAACTGTCAATTGTGGTCGTACAGAAGAAGAATTAGAGAACAACAACAAACAAAAGCTTTTTGTGAAATTATTAACAAGTGTTCATCTACATAAGCAAACATTTTTCGTCTACATAAGCTTTTTGTGAAATTATTAACAAGCTATTTAAAATAAATATTTTTCGTCTTGTGTTTTTTCAATGAGCAAAAACAGATTTGTTATAGAAATAGCCATAAGCTATAGCTTTGTGTGGTCTCGTCAATTAAATATTTTTCGTCTTGTGTTTTTTTTAAGCATACTTACTGAAGATGATTTTGATTAACATGTGTCTACTAATTAATTATATATGTTTCAAATTTCTAATTAATTATATATACATGAGAAGTAATGTGGGTAGTAGGCCACCGGCCCTGCCGCCGATACGGCCAACGCCTCTGCCACATCATCTACCACCACCAACAACACCAGCACCGGTACTTCCGTCGCTCGCAGCATTCGCTGCAAGGACTTGGATTTAAATGTTTCAGGTATAGGTTATAAACCTTTACAAGTACTTGCTTTATAATACATGGTGATTATATTAACCTTGTGTCATTTTGTGTAGGTATGATTTGATTCTAGAGATGAGTGTATAGTATGATTTGAAGATCCTTTTCTTACCTTGAGAGATTATTTTGGGCGAATCTTTGTTGAATAGATTGGGTTTATTTTTGAAGATTTAATGTGTTTTCGATTCTTCTTGCTGTGAGGATTGTTCTTGGCTGTGCTATCTTGCTACACTTGGTTTTGCTTGGGTTCTCTATGTTTGAATCAGATTTGTGAGGTGTTTTATTGCTGCTGTGCACACGCTGGTTTTTACGGTGCTGCTGTGTGGATATTAATCTATTTTTAGAAGATTTTTCGGCTCTATTTCTTTAATTAGTGCGTGGTTAATTCTCTGCAGATCTGGTACTATCTCTCTAGAACTATTCTTGTTATTCTTTTTATTCTTAAAATCTGTTATATCTTGGTTCGAATTTGTTATCATTCTTGATTAGTTAGTATTGAATATATTCTGAAAATCCGTTTATATAAAATCTGTTGGCAGCTTTGTGTTCTTGATAATCTGTTTTGATTTTAGAAAATCAGTTTGCTCACTTGATTAAAATCTGTTTTGAGATCTGAGAATTGGTGTTTTGTGTGCTTGATTTTAGTGTTAATTGAATCTGGATATACTTGGTTATAAGCTGTCAATTTGCTATTAAAATCTGCTGCATTGTTGTTAATTTCTACAACGAAATATTGCAAATAAAATCTGTTCTGAGTTGTTCTTATTGCTGCTATATAAATCTGTTTTTAAACTACTTTCTATTGCTGCAGAAAACTGATTTTGTATAGTGTTATTGCTGCGAATTTGATTTGTATTATAGCTGTGAATTTATTGCTATCATTGCTATTTTTGCTGAGAGGTTATTACTGTTTTTATTGATTGTTGCTGCGAAATAGCTGAGAAAAATATGTTTATATTGTGCTGCGAATCTGTTTTTTGAGTGCTGTGTATTAAGTGCTGTTTTTCTGTTGTTGCTGAATTTTAGTGCTGTGAAAAAGTCCACATAAACCTGTTTTTATTGCTGCGAAAATAGTCCATGTAAACTACTATTTGCTGTCTTTTTTTAAAGCTGTTTTTTTTGTGAAAAAGTGGTTATATATATGTTGTTTTTTGTGTGAATAAGTGTTTCATAAAATTCAATTTCTACACTCTTGAAAAGTAAACTTCTAGTTTATCAATTTTTGGATTATCCATTGTGGGAATTTTATATTTGTTTGTAAATGGTAAAATGTCTTGTAGGCCTTATGTGATAGAATGAAGAGAATTAGGCGGTCAGAAAAGAAAAAAGATCATTGTTCGGGGACAACTCCATTCTTTTTTAGGGCAAAGAAACACGAGCTCGAAGGAGCACCCGCCCCTCACGTCGAGGCTTATGCGGAAGCATATAAGAAGAACGACTTCAAACAGTAGTAAGATTATTTTTCTATCTATGATAATGATGCGACTTTCATTTAATAATAGAGTTATTGGATTAATTATTATTGAATTACTATTTGCAGGAGAAAATGAGAGCCAGGGTTACGGCTCTTGTAGAAGAACAAAGAGCCGAACACCCCCTGCGCGAGGAAGGAGTGGAAGAACCGGTGATTGCTGTCCCACTTGCATCACAACTGAGTGTTATTGAGGGAGAGATTGGTGCGACGAGAGGGACGACGATTTCTGGCTTGGGACGATCAGGCCGAAAGTTGCATAAGGAAAGAGGTGGAGCGCGAGTGTTTGCTTCTGAGTCGATCTTGGTATAGAAGGTTAAGTCTCAGGATGAGGAACTTAAGTCTCAAAATGAGGAACTCAAGGAAGCGAAAGAACGCATTCGCCAGCTTGAGGGACAATTCGCAGAATTTCATGACATGATGAGGCAGCTTAGGGAGACTCGTGAGGCAGCTACTGGTTCGAATACCAGTCAGAGATAATTTGTACTTTTGTAACTTTTTTTATTAAACTTGTATTTTTTGTGAATAAGTTTTTAATGTTGTAAGTGAATTACATTTAATGTTTGTATGTTGTTTGTGAACCATAAACTCGAATTTGTGTTGACTTTTTGTAAGAACACTTATTTTAGCTATGAATTGGTTTGAATTGCAAGTTTAGATGTGAATTGGTTTGAATTAATTTGAATTACAGGTTTACTAAACCTGTAGGATATGAGGAATGTTTATTTTTCACTTAAGCAACTGACATAGGAATTGTCAGTCACTTAAGTGGCCAATTTAAGCGACTGACATAGCAATTGTCAGTCACTTAAGTGGACAGCTTAAGCGACTGATAAGGCTTTGTTAGTCTCTTAAGTGGCCATCTTAAACGACTGACAAGTATTTGTTAGTCTTTTAAGTAGCCCAGCTTAAGAGACCGACAAAGCATTGTTAGTCGCTTAAGATGGCCCAGCTTAAAAGACCGACAAAGGCATTGTCAGTCGCTTAAACTGGCCCAGCTTAAGAGACTGACAAAGCCATTGTTAGTCGCTTAAGCTGGCTTAGCTTAAGTGACTAAACTATTTCCTTTAGTCGCATAAGCCTTAAGCGACGGAGTTTGAGTTCGTGGCTTAAGAGTTTCTTAAGCGACGGAGCCATATTTCTCAGTCGCTTAAGAACTACAGCCACTAAGCTTATGCGACATTACTTAAGCGACTGATAGTTAGTCGCTTAAGACTTAAGAGACTGAGAAGAGGTCTTAAGCGACTGTGAGAGTCAGTCTCTTAAGACCTTTTATCAGGTAATGTCCATTGTTTAAGAAAATAGGCAACAAATAGATATACATGTATATAAATATATACATACATATATATATATATATACACACACATATATGATTACAAAGGCATATTCAACCTTCTTAATTTTAATTGAAAGAGAGTTCTGTATTTAATTCGAACTTTTTGAAATATAATCCCCCAAAATTGATTATTTCGACTACTCTGATTCAATCATGATTCACTGACTTCCCTATGCGCATCTCTCACTTTGATTCTCTGATCATCATCCATTATTTTCAAATAATTAAATGGAAATTTCGCCCACCTAGAACTGGAGTAATCTATTTTGAAATTTTGCCTCTTCAACTTCTACAAACCACATGGGGTTGGCCTAGTGGTTCACTAGGTCCCTATGAGGGATAATCTATTAACGGAAGATCTCGTGTTCGAATCACTTTAGGTGCAGTTGTTAAAAAAATGAAAATTATACATGGCTATTAAAAAGTGATTTTGGATTTTTAGATTACTATATACTAACAGATTATATGCGTGTGTGTATAGATATATGTGTGTGCATGTATTGTGTACCCTTTGTGATTTGGGATTTTCTATGTGGAAATGAGATGATGCATAGTTTAGACTTTAGCTTGGGATATGTTACGAAATAGAAACGAAAGAGATTGAAGGAGAAGAATAAAAGAATTGTATTTCTTAAATTGATAAAGAATGCACAATAGAGAGAATATATATACTAGAGACAAACCCTAATCTAGGATACAATTTAGGAAACTACAATGGGAACACAATCAATACAATATGGAAAGTAGATTAGGAATAGGAAACATAATATATACAGTATATTCTAACACCCCCCCTCAAACTCAAGGTGGTAAGTGAGAGACCAGCTGGAGTTTGGAAATCAATGTTTGGAAACGGCTAGGCTAGTGAGCTTTAGTGAAGAAATCTGCAGGCTGGTCATCTGAAGATACGGGCATAAGGCAAATGTACAGATTGCGAATATGCTGGTGAATAAAGTGACAATCAATCTCAATGTGTTTAGTTCGTTCATGAAAGACGTCATTGTGACTGATTTGAATGGCACTGCGGTTGTCACAATAAAGAGTAGTGGCAGAGTCTTGAGGAGCACCCAATTCATCGAGGAGGCGTCGAAGCCATATTAGTTCTTGTGAAGTATCAGCAAGAGCGCGATATTCAGCCTCAGTGCTTGATCGAGAAACAACAGACTGTTTCTTACTACGCCAAGTAAGAAGAGAGTCCCCGAGGAAGAAACAGTAACCAGTAATAGACCGACGATCCGTAGGGTCACCGGCCCAATCTGCATCAGAGTAAGCCCGTAATACAAGAGATGACTTTGAGGAGTAGTGAAGCCCATGAAAAACTGTCCCTTTGAGATAACGAAGAATCCGAATAACAGCATCAAAATGAGTAGAGCGAGGAGCAGCCATAAACTGACTGACAACATGGACAGCATAAGCAATATCCGGGCAAGTAACAGTAAGATAAACCAGACTGCCAACTAATTGTCTGTATAAAATACCATCAGAGAGAGGAGTACCATCAAACGGAGTAAGTCTAACATTGGTGTCCAATGGAGTAGATGCATTTTTACAGTCAGTGAGACCAGCACGAGCCAGAACGTCAGACGTGTATTTCACCTGAGATAAATAGTAGCCTGTTGAATCAGAAAGGACTTCCAGCCCTAAGAAGTAGTTGAGACGACCAAGATCCTTCATTTCAAAAAACTGACTAAGAGATTGTTTGAGATCTGAGATACCAGAAATATCATCCCCAGTAATTATCATATCATCCACATAGAGGAGAAGAAGAATAGTCCCAGAATCTGTCTTTCGAATAAAGAGGCCTGAGTCTGACGAACTGGAGGAATAACCAAGCTTTGTGATGGTAGTGCTAAATTTTGCGAACCAAGCTCGAGGAGCTTGCTTGAGTCCATATAGGGCACGACGAAGTTTGTAGACCTGAGTGGACTGGTGTGAATTACCGGGAGGTGGTTTCATATATACTTCTTCTGTCAGATCCCCATTAAGAAAGGCATTTTTGACATCCATCTGAAAAAGGTCCCATTTGCGAACAGCAGCAATAGCAATAAGACTGCGAACAGACGTCATTCGAGCCACAGGAGCGAAAGTTTCTTCATAGTCTATACCATACTCCTGATTGAACCCCTTGGCTACGAGACGAGCTTTGTATCGATCAATTGAACCGTCAGATCATGTCTTAATTTTATACACCCATTTACACCCAACTGCAGATTTTCCAGGAGGAAGAGTCACAAGATCCCAGGTATGCACTTTATCTAAAGCCTGTAATTCTTCTGTCATAGCTTGCTGCCAAAGTGGATTAGTACTAGCTTCCTTATAGGATGAAGGTTCATAGTGAGATATCATGGTAGAATAACAATGGTAATCACGAAGGTGATGAGGGAGCTCTCTTACCCGAGTGGACTGTCGTTGTGGTGGAGTTATGACAGGATCAGCAGGCGAGACATCATCATTGGGAGGTGCCGTATGTTGAAGCTCGTTGGAAGAAATAACATCAGGTGAGGATGGTGCAGGAGGTGTTGGACGGAGAGGTTGAGGTGGTGATGGTGTGACTTCTGGTTCAGGTTCTTGTGGGAATGTGATAACTGGAGCCTCAAATTCAAAGGTGGAAAGGTCAAGAGAGGAATGAGTAAAGAACGGAAGTGGGAATTCTTCAAGGACATGAAATTTGGATAGAGAGGAAAACATTTTATGTTCCCAAAAGACAACATGACGAGAAATCCGTAAGCGTTTTGAAATAGGATCCCAACACCGATAACCTTTATGTTCTATCCCATACCCCAAGAAGCAACAAAGACGAGCACGTGGTTCCAATTTAGAATGTTCATGAGGCTGGAGTAACACAAAACAAGCACAACCGAAGACTCGTAAGAAATTGTAATCAGGAGAGGTACCATGAAGTCTCTCATATGGAGATTGATGCTGAAGAAAGGGAATAGGGATACGATTGATAGTGTAAATAGCAGTAAGTGCTGCTTCCCCCCAAAACCTTTCAGGACAACTACTGGAGATAAGAAGTGTGCGAACAGTATCAAGAATATGTCTGTGCTTGCGCTCAGCACGACCATTTTGTTGAGATGTACCGGGACAAGAATATTGAGGAACAGTGCCTTGTTCACTGAGAAATTTAAGAAATGAGGTTCCTTTGTATTCCATGGCATTATCAGCTCGAAAAATTTTTATTGGACGAGAAAACTGAGTTTGAATCATGCGAGCAAAATTAAAATAGATTTGGGGTAATTCTGAACGAATTTTCATAAGATAGATCCAAGTAAAACGACTATAATCATCCAAAAAGATAACAAAATATTTTGAACCCCCCCATGGTAGAATGTGGAGAGGGTCCCCAAACATCAGAGTGAATAAGATCAAATGGTGCTGAAGAAATAGAATCATTTTTATTAAAACATAATGCCGGTTGTTTCCAAGTTGACAAGATAAACAAGACAATTTCTCAGACTTTATTGACCCTAACTGACCAGATGACACAATAGAACGAAGACGATCAAAAGACACATGTCCTAAACGGGAATGCCACAACTCAAATGAAGAAACAGTTGGTGGGGATGTAACAGGTGGTGTGGATGTAACAATAGAAGTGGGTGAGGTATGGAGGTGTATGAGCTCGAACATGCGGCCAACTTTACGGCCTATCCCAATAATTTGTCCCGTCTGAGGATCCTGCACATGACAACCAGAAGAGGAAAATATAACAGTCAGTCCAAGATCACATAGTTGACCAACAGAAATAAGGTTGATAGTCAATTTTGGAATATGAAAGGTAGCAGGTAAAGAGAGGCTAGGAGTAGTAACCGTCCCAACATGACTAACGGATAATTGAGAGCCATCAGCAGTTTTAATGGTGGGTGTATGAGAATTGTGACTCTTAGAGGTGAAAATAGTAGGATCAGAAGTCATATGATTACAGCAGCCGGAATCAAAAAACCAAGATATACCTGTAGTGGTGGCCATAGCAGAACCAGAAGAGGATGTAACCTGTTTTAGAAGAGCTGTGATATCAGCTAGAGTCACAGGTGCAGTAGAAATGTCTACTTCAGAAGAATCAGTGGTGGCAGCAGTGATGGTGTTAGAGGATGATCTAGAGGAGGATCTCCTGGATGGGTTCTTATAACAATCTGCTTGAAAGTGACCTGGTCCCACCTTTTTGCAAAAGAAACACGTCCTAATTGGACACTTTAGTAGCATATGGGTGGTGGCATGACAGTACGAACATTTTCGAGAAAACGAGTTTTTGGTAGGTTTCGAGCTCGGAACGGCTAAGACAGCATTAAAGTTGTGGGTCCGAGTGGCAAACCGAGTTTCTTCAGAGAGAAGCTCTGTCGTGACATTATCAAGAGATGGTAAAGGATTGCGATGGAGTAGAGCAGCCAGAACTGGTTCGAACTTATCGTGAAGTCCCATTAGAAGGGTGATAACACGCTGGTTATCGCGGTACGTTTCAAATTTTTTTGCATCATGCTCACAAAAGGAAGGTTCGGATTGGGCTAGCAGATCCCAAATAGCTTGAAGGTCGGATAAATAATCATCAATTGATTGCTCGGGTTGTTGGGTTTTAGAATGTAAAGCAGTAAGCAACTGGTATTGATGAGAGAGATCCTTTGGAGTGTACCTCGATTGTAGAAAATCCCAGACTTCCTTCCCGGTGGTAAAACGACCAATCTGCTGCCCTATACGAGAGATAGAGGTATTCCGAACCCATGTGATGATATCACCATTTTTGCTTTCCCAATCATCAAGGCGATCATTAAATTTATCGTCAGTTTCATCGGTTTTCTTGATTGGCTTAACAACTTCTCCAGTAATAATTCTCCAGCACTTACGAGACTTTAGGAAACTAGTCATGGCTTGGGACCATTGAACATAATTGGTGCCATTGAGAACGACAGAAATCGGACGCGAAAACTCATGCTTTTCCATTGAGAAACGTGTAGGATAACACAGTAGCTGCAAAAAATAATCTGATTCTGAGAAATCTGAGGCCAGAAACGGATCCGGAGCAGCTGATTTAGTGGGGAACTGGTCTTAGAGTGAAAAAAACCGGGTTATAGATAGGTGAACCGGTCAAGGGAGTAAAAACCGGTTCAGAAAAAAACCGGTTTAGGGTTTTTAGGGCAGTGGCGCGTGGATCTGGGCTGCGCGACTGGGCGATGTTCCATAGGCGCGTGTGGGAGCGTGCCAACTCCGATCGGGGTGATTTTGATGGCGTTTGGTTCGTATTGAAGAGACAAAGATTTTGGTCTATTATATGGGTGGTTTAGGGCTCTGTATCGAGGTGACGATTGATCAAGAAAAGGAAGGTGCGCGTGGATCTGGGCGGCGCGACTGGGGGATCTTGCCGAGGCGCGTGAGAACGCGTTAGGTGTCCGAATGGGGTGTTTTAAACGGGGTTTGGTTCGTATTGAAAGGACGAAGCTTTTGGTATAATTTTTGGGTTAACCGAGGTTCTGTATGGCTTTGAACAGTGGATCGACAATTGGATAAAGCTATGATTTTTGATTGGTTGGTTGCTTGGGTTGATGATGCTAGGGTTTTTGATTTGGATTTGATTGAAAATTAGGTGAAAGATTGGTTCTAGAGGAGGATGAATCCCTCTGATACCATGTTACGAAATAGAAACGAAAGAGATTGAAGAAGAAGAATAAAAGAATTGTATTTCTTAAATTGATAAAGAATGTACAATAGAGATAATATATATACTAGAGACAAACCCTAATCTAGGATACAATTTAGGAAACTACAATGGGAACACAATCAATACAATATGAAAAGTAGATTAGGAATAGGAAACATAATATATACAGTATATTCTAACATGATAGATTGGCTAGGTAGAAAGATTTTAAAGCCAAGTTTTAAGGTTTTGTTTGGCAATTAAAAATAAGGAGGGGTGAGCTAAAAGGAAATTGAGAATTATAGTGGTGTGAGTTGAAAGTTATTTATAATTAGAATAAGAAACAAGTTTTAGTGGGTCTATTTAAAAATTCTTTTTTTTTCAAATATAGAAAATGCACATAAATATTATCACCTAAATTCTTTAAAGCGGAGCTAATATAAAACATATATAAACAACCCTCTTATCCAAAAAAATAAAATAAAAATAAAAATAACTTTGAATTGTTTTATGAAAACTTGGACGAACATTTTGCGTTTTTCCACTAATTGGTTAGAGAAAAGTACATTTTTATGACACATGTTCTTTTTCTTTTTTTAATATTATTAGATCACACAAAAACGTGACACATGTTATATTCTTTGTTTAGATTTCAGAGCCAACTTGGACATTTAGAATTTAAATGCTCAAGTAACCCAAATAAAAACCACGTAATACAAATGGCTTTGTCGTCCATCTGTATGTTGTATGTTATATATACATATATACAAATTCAATCGATCATTAATTGGTTGTAGTCTATCCTACTAAGTGGGTATATATATTGATTGATACTCGTATGTTTAAAGATTAATTTATCAAAAAAAAAAATATATTAGCTCGTTTGGTTGTCAGATTGAGTTTATCATTTGGGATGACAATTAGATGATTAATCTTGGACATATGCTTGTTTGCTATTGTTGCGTACTTGCATTCCTAATTAAGAGTATGTTCGAATTTTATTTTATTTTTCATTTTTTTTGAATGCATTAATTTCATTACACAATCAATGGTATATATATATATATAAAAAAATCTTCTTTTTTTTTTTGCGAGTGTTTAATACAGCTACTCTGTTGTGAGAACAGAAAGTGATATCTTAAAAGAAAAAGGAAAAATTAAAAAAAGAGTAAAATTATAGGTCAAATAGTATCATATCGATCAACAATTATTTATTTATTTATTTTCAGATTTGGATAGAATTGTGTTAGTTTGGCGTAAAGTACAAATATTTGAATGTTTAAGGTAATAAACTTCAAGGGGTCACTTTTCTTTCTAGACCATAATCAACATACAAAAATTTCTGGTAAATATAAATTTTGTTCTAAATCATTGATTATAATGATGCTAGTGAATTCTTAAAAAATGTGAATTGCTAAATATAGACTCTTAATTAGAAAGAAAGTGAAGTATAATTTAACATTATTACATGCAATAACATAAACATATGTATATATGAAACAGAAATTAAAGAAGAAAGAAAGAAAGAAAATTAAAAATAATAATGAAGTATATATGATGTTTAATGCACGCACCTTTGTTGCCGTAGGTATGTCCACATTGTTAGTTACCAAATCCAACTGCGTCATTTTTCGAGAATTTGAGACTCCCTTATCAGCCGTGGGATGTAATATGAGTTGGGGCAGAGAATATTTGGAAATACAAAGCAAATGAAGAGGTGTATTGCCATCATCATCTTCCTGATTTATTAGAGCGTCAATTATTGGACATTCTTCTAGGATATATTCACTCACATTTTTCTGTTGATGCTCCACTGCAATGTGCAGAATATTTTGATTATTACAACCCGTCATGTCCCAACAACCTGGACACTGTGGCATAATTTCTTTCAACAATGATACATGACCTTGACTAGCTGCTATGTGAATAGCTTTATTTCCCGTATAGTCTTCGAGGTATGCGACAGACTTATCTGAAAGTAATAGCGGGCAAACCAAATCGGCATAACCAAGGTGTGCAACAAAATGCAGCGGTGTTTGATTGTTACAATCTTTTAATCTCTCAATTTCAGTCCTCTAGTTCAACAATAATTCTGCGGATCCTATATAAAAAGGAAAAAAAATAGTATAATAAGGTTTGACGGGTTATGAAAGGGATGGACTTATGGCGATCTCTCCTGCATAGTGTAAAAGTGTAGTCTAATTAAAGAGAGAAAATTTTACCCTATCAATATGGAAAAAACTGCACGACATAAAATGTAAAATGAGCTTAGACGATATAATGAATATCATCCTACTTCGAGATGACATTCATTAATCTCATACGATAAACAATATAAATATACATATATATATATATATATCGTCCCATTAATGGAGCTCCAGACGGATAACATCATATCGTCCCACCATAAACTTAAAAAAAAAATACCTTTAGACGGTATAATGAATATAGTCCAACATATGTTAGAAACGAATGATAGACATTGTATTGTCTGGCTAATTAAATAGTTTGACAGATGTCAGATTTACTTCGAACTTAACTTTTGACATTTTTATGTCTCGAGGGCTTTCTAACTCTTGCCGTAAAGATGGCTTTAGGTCTGGGCCGACAGACACCAGCCCAGTCCATATAATACGAATTACTCATAAAGGAAAGAATACACTAGCCCAGCTCATTTTTTGCCTTAAATTTGGTAAAAAGTATTTACACAGCTGATCGAAACAAGCCCTTATCTAAAAACAGATAAAAAGGGAAAAAGAAAAAAAGAGAGGATATTACATGTAATTTTGGGTGATTGTTAAAAAACAAAAAAGAAGGAATTAGAACATAGATTTAAAAAAAAATTGACTTCACTATTAATAACTTTATAGTACAATAGTAAGTGTTAGGCCAGCATTGAAGCACAATAATAAATATATTCTTTTTTTTTCTTTTCTTTTTGACACTCCACCCCCTCACTGGTGAGAGTAATTATACTATATGGTGAAAATATGCCACATAATAAATGTTGAATCAACAGAAGACAAAAATACGTACTTTTGCTGTTGGAAATTATGGCCCCATGTGAAGCTGTTTTACCATTTGGACCACTGAAAGCATGTGATTTACAATTTTGTAATATCACCTCCACCAATTCATCGAATCCTCTTCTGGCAGCCGGGTAGAGTACGTGGAGTCTCGTGCATTTCCTTCCAGTATTTGGGAGTATACGAGTATTCCGGATCTTCTTCAATTAACATTTTAACAATATCAACGTGACGAGATCGCACAGCCTCGTGTAAAGGCGTGTAGCCATTGCGATAACTCTCAGATTTCATGATGTTATCCTTTGACCACTCCACCCTGTTGATGCCACCTTCTTCAATATCTCCGGGACTAGGTGGCCGTTCTTTTGCGCAGTTGATGAGCTCTCGCACTACAGCTGAGTGCCCACCCCTCGCAGCTAGGTGAAGCGCACACTCGCCTTTTTCATTGCGCTGGAGTAATAGCTCTTGATTATAAGAGAGAATGTGTTTCACAGCTTTAAGTTGCCCAAATTGGGAGGCTATGTGAAGCAATGTGTTTCACAGCTTTAAGTTGACCTTAAATTGAGTGAGCGAGTCTAGATTAGCGTCGGTAGTGGCTGCACTATACAACTCAGGATCTATCATATTAATATATATATACAGAGCCTATCAGACACGGACCAATCCTTACGGATTGGTCCTATCTTTAAAACACGGAGCCTTTATTTAATTTACCAATACCTGTAACCAACCACAAGCCAAGAAGCTATATGCACAGACCAAACAAATATAATTTTCCCTTTCATTTTGTTGCTCTCAGTACGTTTCTTCTCCATCTCCTCCCCTGCGACCTCACTTCTCCCTCTCCTCCCCTGCGCCTCACTCCTCCCTCTCCCTCTCTCTCACCGTCCTCCACCACACCCACCTTCTTCCACCGCTCGCCACCCCCACCGCTCGCCACTCCACCCACCTACGACCACCTCTCGCCACTCCACCCACCTCCGTCCCCTACACCGACGCACCTCCGGCTCTCTCCCGCTCTACTCTCCCTCGCAAGCGCGTTTCAAGCACGAACTAAGGTCGGTGTAAGATTTTCCTCTATTTTTCATTCCAAAAATTCTAGGGCTCGAATCAAGGATCGGTCCAGTGAATACGGCAAATAATGCAGAATGTATCTGTTGAATATTTGTATTAGCAAATAATGCATAATGTATTTGGGTTAGGACATGAGTATTCGTAGTGGAAAAGAATCTGTTGAATTTTTTTTTTCCATGGAAAATGGTATTGTAACTGTTGAATAATGCAGAATGTATTTGGGTTATTCTATTGTTATTCCTAGTGAAAAAAATATTGTTGAATATATTTTTTTTTTCCATGGAAAATGGTAAGGCAGAATGGAAAATGGAAAATGCAGAATGTATTTGGGTTATTCTACTGTTATTCTAGTGAAAAAAAATTATGTTGAATATATATTTTTTTCCCATGGAAAATGGTAAGGTAGAATGGAAAATGAAGAATGCAGAATGTATTTGGGTTATTCTACTGTTATTCCTATTGAAAAAAATAATGTTGAATATATTATTTTTCCCATGGAAAATGGTAAGGCAGAATGAAAAATGGAAAATGCAGAATGTATTATTAATTGTTGAACCCATTTTAGTGTATATAATAAATTTCTTCTTTAATCCATTTTATGTAAGGCTTGACATTTTGTTGTTGTATTTTTTGTATTTTGTATAGGTTCATTACAATCATTATAAGACATGGAAAATGAAGCTAATTTAGAGACGAACTTGGATGATAATTGTGAAAATTCAAATTTTGATGTATGTAATGAAGCTAATCTTGAAACGAACTTGGATGAAAATTGTGGTTCTAGTTTGTTGTACAATCCTCAAGTATCCAATGAGATGAGGCCTAAGAAAGGGCAACAATTTGATAAATTAGATGATGTTATGACGTTCTACAATGCTTATGCTAAAGCGAGTGGGTTTAGTGTTCGAAGTTGGACTACTAAGAGAGATTCGGAAATTAATGAGGTCAGAAGAAAAGAGTATGTTTGCTTTAAACAAGGAAAATCTTCAATAATTGCTGATGTTGGAAGGAAAAGACGTCGGGGTAGCGTAGGTGAGAATTGTAACGCTAAGCTTGCAGTTTTGAAGGTAAATTCTGAGAAATACATTGTTACAGTTTTCAATGAGGGACACACCCACCCTTTATCAACCCCAACAAAGTAGGCATATTTCAAGGCAAGTAAGCACCAAAAATGACTAATTCTACTGTACTTCAAACTTTTTAAAATTCAAGGCACCAAACCAGGCATATTTGAAGGCAGGCAAGCAAGCAAAAATTACTTACTCTACTATAATTCAAACTTTAACAGTCAATGCACCAAATACTGCTTGGAAATTTCGAGGCAAGGAAGCAACCCTTAAAAATTACTTATTCTACTATAGTTCAAACTTTAACAGCCAATGCACCAAAGCAGGACAGAGTCAATATAAATACACATCAATTTCAAGCATTAAGTGCAAAGAAACCAATTATTCAAATATCATATGCTGCAGATGGACAGGAGACAGACTAGTTAAAACAATTTCAACCCAAAATATATAACACCAATCAAATAATATCATGTATGTAGTTTGCTAGAACAAAAATGCAGATACAATATTTGAAATTAAAAGAAAACAGTAAATAAAAAAATGCACCAATCCTGCAGTTGAAGCCAATATTCTTAGACCTGTAGTTGAAGCCAATACACATTTTTTGGGACAAGCTAACCCAGAGGCCACTGCTGGTGATCACTACCAACAAACTCAATTTCTCTTCATGAAATAATTGAGAACAAGTTAGTCTATTCATGCTGTCAAGACTAACAATTTTACTTGGATTCAACAGAGAAAATGTAATGTAATCTCTGTCTCAAATTAAGAGGGAAATCGAGCACAACACCATTCTACATTATTTACGAGCCCTAGTCTTTGCATTATTTGAGCCCTAGAATTTTTGGAGGAAAATAGAGGGAAATCGACAAATACCTTAATTCGTGCTTGCGAGGGAGAATAGAGAGGGAGAAAGCTGGGTGTAGGGAACAGTGGGTGGGTGGAGTGGACGGTGGGTGGGTGGAGTGGCGATCAGAGAGAGCCGGAGGTGCGTGGGTGTAGGGGACGGAGGTGGGTGGAGTGGCGAAAGGTGGTCGTAGGCGGGTGGAGTGGCGAGCGGTGGAAGAAGGTGGGTGTGGTGGACGGTGAGAGAGAGGGAGAGGGATGAGTGAGGCGCAGGGGAGGAGAGGGAGAAGTGAGGTCGCAGGGGAGGAGATGGAGAAGAAACGTACTGAGAGCAGCAAAATGAAAGGGAAAATTATATTTGTTTGGTCTGTGCATATAGCTGCTTGGCTTGTGTTTGGTTACAGGTATTGGTAAATTAAATAAAGGCTCCGTGTTTTAAAGATAGGACCAATCCGTAAGGATTGGTCAGTGTCTGATAGGCTCTAGATGTATCATATCATATCATATAACTAATATATATAATGGAAGAATATCACCATATTGCGCCATTTGTCCCCTCTCTCTCTCTCTCTCTCTCTTAGCGCCAAGTGTCACATCTCTCTACAATTTAAAGCACTTGCTTCAATTCTCTCTTTATAATTTGAAAACAAAAAACGCTCATCATTTTTTCAAAAATAGAAAACGACCTTTTTTGTTATATCTCCTCAATTCAAAGTCTATATCTGTCCTTCTTTGCCTATCATATCTTTTGTTATTATTTTCATCTTTCCCCAAGCAATCCAATTAATTTTGCTCCATTGCTAATCGGAATGTATGTTTACGTATTATTATTTAAATGTAAAAAAAAAATTTACCTCTTCCCTTCTTTACTTTGACTTAAACTTTTTTTGATGAAAATCTTAAAGACCTAATAATGCTTTTACTAAACTCAGTTATGAATCGGTTTTGTTCTGCAATATGATTTCAACAGTTTAGGCATGTACGTATTATTTAAATCCTTTGGATTGAAGATGTTTCATTACGAATTAGAATATGAATTGTCTTTATTTCTCTTATACTTTGTAACCTCCTCTTTCTTCTTCTCTTAAATTCTTTGAAATTATGAAGTGAGAATTTCCATGGTAAGTTAATTATTTTGTTCTCATACATTTCTTTATTTTTAAGAATCGAAGGGACATCTATACTCATTATTCTTGTCTCTCCCAGCAATAATTTTGCTACGATTTATGAATTGGTTTTGTTCTGCAATTTGATTTCAACCGTTTAGGCATGCATGTATTATTTAAATCCTTTGGATTGATCGAAGATGTTTCATTACGAATTAGAATATGAATTGTCTTTATTTGTCTTATGCTTTGTATCATTTCTCTTCTTCTCTATTTGATTATTTTCTCAAATTCTTTGAAATTATGAAATGGTTCACTCCTTATTCACATATGTTTAGTTTATACTTTGAAACCAAGTGATCATCACTGTGTCAATCCAACAATTGAAGAGGCAGAGAAATTGTTGTCGCACCTTGTTATTATTTTACCAGAATTATCAAAATTTAAGAAAGTACTTTTTGGCAATAGTTTTACCGTATCATGTTTAAGCACGTAATATGTTATTGTCTTAATGGGTTGTTGTATTATTTCTTCAAATAAAATTCCATTTAATTAATTTTATATCAAAGTTCTTAAAGGTTCTGGGGTGCAAATTTGATCATGTAACGATAACTTTGAATATGCAAATTTTAGATTATGTTATGTCTCTTTTCCAGGATTTTTTATTTGACTTCACGTTATACATATATAAAAATACATGATTGACTTTTAATTTTATAACAGGTTCTTGCTAATTTCCTCTTGTTCTCACAATTCCAATGCTATATACACTGCTTCATTTGCTACCTCTGGAGGCTTTGTAATAATCACTATTTTATTTGATTAATTTAGTACATGTCAAGTTTGTATCCAGTCTGTTTAACTATTGTTACGTGTCAATCTAATTTAATTGTTGTATCAATTACTGTATGTTGATATTGAGGAACGATGGACTATTTGTAAACCCCCCCCCCCCCCCCCCCCAAAGATATAAGTTTTTGTAATTCATTAAATACAATATATATCATTACAAATTTGTAAATGCACGGGATAAAGAACTTGTTGGAAATTGGTGTGTATTTTGAAAAATAATTAAAGCAAGCTTCATTACCTATGTCCTACATTAGAGAATGTGAATTCTTTTATGAGTTTACATAAATATTTTGTTTACCTAATTTTCGTATAATTGGACGAGTACTGTTATATATGTGGCTTACCACACGTGCACAACGATCGTACTGGAGTACTGGACCGACCCGACTCGGGCTTGCTTTGAATATTTTCTTTTGAACAAAATATATTTGAAAATTTTATTTTATTAAATAAAATTTATTTAGATATTTAGAATTTGAAAATTTTGACTAAATCTCCAACAAAGAGATTTTCACTCTCCCACTAATTTTGGCCAACAACTCCACTCTCTCTCTCTCACTAAATATGGTTAGCTTGAGCCAAAGGAAATGGAGAGTGCATCCTTATTTTTCTACACTTATTGTTCAAGTTGTGTTTGTATGTATGTATATATATATATATTACTTTCTCTTTTTTTTTGAAGAATGTGAGAGAATAAATTAAAAATAAAAATAAAAAATCATATTCTTAAGCTAACCGTGAATATAAAGAAAAACAATTTTGGGGAAGAAAATTTAATTTTTCTTCTTTTAGTGAGCAAATAAAAAGAGGTTTCTTTTCTTAATTTTTTTAAGAAACCGAGACCACCAAAGAAAAAAAATTCCTTCGTTCTCTTCAACGAAATTTGTCTACCGATTTCGAGCATTAATTATCATGGGTGTTAGTATTCCGATTTTTCGACATGCAAGGAAAATCGAGGCAGAGGGGATTCTGGAGCTTGTTGTTTCCTGGGGACGGCGTGGCATTTACGAACTGCAAGCACACAATTTGGGCAGAGCCGGGAAACGTCTTAAAGAGAGCGACCTAGTCCGCGCCTCAACCCAAAATTTCCCTATCAAGTTAATGGTACTATCGTTTCATTTATAAAATATTTTTTATAGTTCGTTTTGACAAGCGTAAGATTTTATTTTGGCATTATTACTTTGTTAATATTGTTTTTACAATGTTGGTTATATAGACTTAATAGTAGTACACTATTATTTGTTGTTATTGTAAATCATTATATTTTGGAAGGTTTACAATTTAGAGATGGGTCTCTACGCCAATGCATGTTAATTCATTCACTCCTCACCATTGGTATTATTAATGGTAAAATTATTTTGCTTGGTATCCAAAACAATAGAAATTTTCTGGAACTTTGATATCGTTAATTTAATATCAGTTTTGATATCATTATTATTTTTGAACTAAAGTACTCGTTGCTATTGTAGTACTTATATTGTGATGCTTCAACAGAACTAGTGTGTATAATATTATAATAGTCCGTAACTTGTGTTAAGAGTACTATTTTTCTCTCTAAAAAAGTTAATATATATATATATATATATTTTACTACAAGAACTACATAATCTTTTATCCATTACACACTTTGTTTTTCTTGGAGCAGCAAATTTGTGTCTTCTATACTAAAATGTTCATTTCTTTCTCCTTGTGTACTTTTTAACACATAAAATTCATCGTATACAAAAGGCTCATAGTATAATCTTTCTCAAATATTTATGCGTGTTTGTGTTAAAGTCCATATTATTCTTTCATTGTAAATTAAAATGATTTTATACTTATTCATGTAATTATATAAAAGGGCCATGTTTTACATTTTCTCAGAAGGCCCTTTAAAGAACAGTAGAAGGACTTCATAAATTCAGCTGTAAATACAAACGCTAACAAGTGATTGTCAGCCATTTCCACAATATCCTATAGTTTTGTTCACTAGGAGCAGCTGGTTCAAGGTCAGGAACATTTTTTTATAAAAATGAGACATTTAATTTTAGCAAGAAAAAGAATTTATATTTCATCCTCAATAACATAGAATTTCGTATAGGAAACATAAAAAAATAAAAAATTCCCAAAAGAGGACGTACTTACTGAACAAGGTAAAGAGAAAAGGAAAATAACAAACAGTAATTTCTAGCCTCTTATAATGATTATTTGCCTATTGGCATGCACTACATCTCTAAAATAATAGAGAAACTTGAACACTGACCGGTATTGTAATTTGCTAACATTTACCACCCGCCTCATCGAAACAAATTAAAAATGTATATTCCCTTCCAGAAAAGGTTTTATCAGGATGAACACCACAAACGAATGTAAGGCAAACGCGCAACACACAATAACACAGGTCCCAATTGCAAGGGCGTATGCATGTTGTAACACGGCATATGTCCCTGTAATAAAAGCAACTATCATTGCTCCGAGGCCTAACATATTGCAAAGCAAGCCACTTATTGCAAATAATCCAAGACAATATGCTTTTAGGCCATCGTTGCGAAACTTTAATGCGTCACAAATTGCGCCAACTAAGTAGATAAATAAAGCACTAGTAGAGAATAGCAGTGCTATAGCATCAGAAATAATAAATGCTTGGAAAGCAACTGATTTTGTACTAAGAACGGCCAACCCTTCATATTGATTGCCACTTTGAATATAACCACCAGGCATCGTAAATCCGGCTGTAAAGGCTATTGTCGCTATGAGTGCAGCCACTATCATGTGATTTTTAGTCATTTTCTTTATACTATCAAACCAATTCTTGTCAAAATATTTAAAAACAAGCCAAGGAGGAACAGGAGCAGCTCTTTTGTGCAAAATAGCACCAACATGTTTCAACTCTTCTGCTATTTCACCCTGAAAATTGAAAAAATTGCTTTAAAAAAAAATGGAAATGACCATAGTTTCTCTCTCTCTCTCTCTGAATTAATGTTTCCACTCCATTATTCAAGCCGAACGTCACCTAATGTAACATGGATACTAATTACTTCATACATGACTTTTCTGTTATTAAAACCAAGAAGATCAAATCACTGCTAAGGCTTTTGTTGTTGATACAAAATAAAGTACTGGGCACACCAAATTAATTTTGTTATTAATCTTGAAAGAAGATTTTAGGTTGAGAAAAGTTAAGACAATTAAGTAAAGGACTAAATATGTAATATCTCTATATCATAAGGGGCAATTGTTTTTGAATCTTACAATGTATAAGGGATAAATAATTGTGTAGCTGACATTTACCAGAGTTTTGAATAGTTGATAGTGATTTTGGTACGGGTTACAACTGTGTATATATACATGTACACGCTAGCAAACCATGCACATGTGATGCGTGTACAAGTTATATAGATTTAATTTCAAATTTTTTTTAACAATAATGTGTGAATGTTCTTGTATATATATATAAGGAAAAGAAGGTTATTAGTGAGTGTAACTTCTTTATTTTACACAGATGTAAATTGAATCTCAGCATCATCCGTAGATTAAGGGATTACCTTTGCATGATCTGGCGTAGAAGATTCGTCATCATCGTAGATTACCAAGTCCAGTGGAGTGAAACCCTTGTTGTTGAGGGCTCCCTTGTCAGCCATAGGATGTTGTATGAGTTTTGGTACAAAACAATTGGAAGTAGCAAGCAGATGAAGAGGTGTGTTTCCATCTCTATCCTTCTCAATTATTAATCTGTCTGTTAAATTATACAACACAAGAAATAGAGAAATTATAATGAGCAAGAATTCCATAATGGATTACATTGTTACAATCTTTTCATGCTTTTACAATGGAATTGACATGAATATATATACAAGTAAAGAAGGAAACAAGAAGCCTAAAATGAGGAAGAAAGGAGGAGACAAGGAGGGAAACATGGAGGAGGGAATAAAGGAAAAGAAGAATAATTCTAAACTTTAATAATTACAAATAATAATGCTAATTTATGTTGGAGAATATCATCATTCAATATCATCATTTCTAACACCCCCCTTCAAACTCAAGGTGGCAAATGGGCGGTCAGCTTGAGTTTGGAAAGCAAATCCTGAAAGCGTCCTTTTACTACATGAGATGATCTCCAACAAATCTTCCTGGGTCGGAAGAACCCCAGGTTCTAGAGGATTCTCTGAGGGGCCAGATGGAGAAGCGAAGGAGCCTGGTGGGTGAGCAAGGGAGTCGGATGGATTGGCCCTTGAGGAACTTGCAGGAGGGTTAAAGGAGCCAGGTGGAGAGGCAAAGGAGCCGGATGGGTGAGTAAAGGAGCCGGATGGAGAAGCGAAGGAGCCTGGTGGGTGAGCAAGGGAGTCAGATGGATTGGCCCTTGAGGAACTTGCAGGAGGGTTAAAGGAGCCAGGTGGAGAGGCAAAGGAGCCGGATGGGTGAGTAAAGAAGCCGGATGGAGAAGCGAAGGAGCCTGGTGGGTGAGCAAGGGAGTCGGATGGATTGGCCCTTGAGGAACTTGCAGGAGGGTTAAAGGGGCCAGGTGGAGAGGCAAAGGAGCCGGATGGGTGAGTAAAGGAGCCGGATGGGTAGGCAAATGACCTGGAGGCTGGAGATTTCTCCGGCAGTTTTCCGGTCGAACGGTGGCGGCGTCGACCAGAGCCGGATGGAGAAGCGAAGGAGCCTGGTGGGTGAGCAAGGGAGTCGGATGGATTGGCCCTTGAGGAACTTGCAGGAGGGACAAAGGAAAATGACGGATTAACCCTGGGAGACTCGCTGTCCAGTCGAGCCTCCAACGCCGTCATTCGTGACTGCAGAGCCTCAAGCTTTTGATCAAGAGAGGTAAGGAGGGCAGCGCATCCACCAGCAGGATTTAGGATTCTTGCCTTAGCTTCAAAGAGAAACGAATCGAGAGTTTCACGATGTTTGTGATCCGGTACGTGTTGTAAAAAGAATTCAACACTTTTTACCCCGAAAACGGAAAAGATTGTGTGATAATCTCGACGATGATACGCATTTGGAAAGATTTTAACTGATTCACAAGAAGGAGGACAAGCTCTGCGGCGAAAAGAGCAGGCAGGACATGGAGTACCTCGCTGGCGTATGCTGATCGACATGGCTGTTTGTATTGGATTTGAATGGGAGATTTGCAGTGAGGATGGTGCTATTGGGTGATTTGCAGTGAGGATGGTGTGTTTTGATTTTAATGGCAGGAAGCTGGTGAAAGGGTTAAAGGCGCCGATCTCGAAATTTGAATTTCGAATTTCGAGGTCGGAGCAAAAAGATGTCGGCATTTGATGATGGCGAGGGTCTGGAGTTTACGGAATTTGCGGGTTGTCGGTTATGGTATGGATTAGGGGTTGTCGGTTATGGTATGACTGAGGAAATGGACGGTGTTGCTTGGGATTGACGGAGGAGAGAATCGGGAAGTTGAACGAGTGGATGAGTGGTGCAATGAGATCAACGGCTCTTGATGTTAGAATAGGAAAATAAGAAGGTTTAGGGGCTAGAATAGAAATATCAGAAAGTACAGGGGTGAAATTGTAAATATATCTGACGGTGTCTGGAATATTCCGTCAATTCTGACGGCAAGCAAACAGCGTTAACCGCTGACGTGGCTGACACGTGACTGACACGTGGCGCTGACTGGATGTCACGTGGCGGACACGTGGCGCTGACTGGATGCCACGTGGCACTGACTGGATGCCACGTGGCGCTGACTGGATGTCACGTGGCGGACACGTGGCGCTGACTGGATGCCACGTGGCGCTGACTGGATGTCACGTGGCGTACACGTGGCACTGACTGGATGCCACGCGGTGCTGACTGGATGTCACGTGGCGCTGACTGGATGTCACGTGGCGGACACGTGGCGCTGACTGGATGCCACGTGGCACTGACTGGATGTCATGTGCGCTGGCGTGGCTGACACGTGGCGCTTGTGTGTCAATGATGTGGCAGTTGCAGTTTGTAAGGAAATAGAGGAAAAATAAAATGCTATTAGTAGGAATCGAACCTTGCACTAAGCTGTGGTTACCTGATGGTCTTGCCAGCCAGGCTGAATGCTTCAATAATAATTATTTGGACGTGGTTTTATTTGAACAGGTTTGCTGCGTAAAGTCTGATTCGAGTAGTGTTTGGAGGCGTATTTGATTTGTTTGATAATGGTGATAGGTGTGGTGGCTTGGTGGCGAGGTTGTGTGGTGGCTGGTGGTTGGTGGCGAGGTCGTGGTGGCTAGTGGCGAGGTTGTCCTCTGATACCATGTTAAATTATACAACACAAGAAATAGAGAAATTATAATGAGCAAGAATTCCATAATGGATTACATTGTTACAATCTTTTCATGCTTTTACAATGGAATTGACATGAATATATATACAAGTAAAGAAGGAAACAAGAAGCCTAAAATGAGGAAGAAAGGAGGAGACAAGGAGGGAAACATGGAGGAGGGAATAAAGGAAAAGAAGAATAATTCTAAACTTTAATAATTACAAATAATAATGCTAATTTATGTTGGAGAATATCATCATTCAATATCATCATTTCTAACACTGTCGACTATGGTTGGACACACTTCAAAGAGGTATTCAATCACAGCCTTCTGCTCATGCTCTATAGCAACGTGAAGCACATTCCTTCGTTTCCAATTGACATATTCGAAGCAACTTGGACAGTGTAACATAAGTTCTTCCATTACAGATATATGACCTTTACTAGCCGCAACCATAAGTGCATTATTACCTCCATCATCACATCTCCGGTAGCCAATTGATTCGTCCACAGATAACAATTCGTTTACCACGTTTGTAAAACCAAGATGTAGAGCATAATATATTGGTAATCTGAAAAAATCATCTTCCTCCGTCATTAAACGTCCCCGCCACTCCAATATTCTTCTAACACAGTCTGAAATAAAAAATATAATGGTTATATATTTTTTATATAATCATGAAAATCTCCTATTGTGAATGCCTTTGTGCCCACTACATTAATTTTTATTTTATTTTTCTTAAAAATACTTGAAAATCTAACACCAGTAAAGCAAATATCATTATTGGTCAAAGCTAAAATCATTATGGGAACAAGAAATTACTCGCTAAGATAATGTCCAATGGGCTTAAATGGGTTGGATTGCGAAAAAGTGGGTTATAAAGTTGACTTGTATTTTTATTTTTGTCATATGTTAGGGACATCCTAAATTATGGCGTGATCAATTTTTCTTTTTTTCAAGAATAATCACATACTAAATTTTGTTTTTAGAGATATAGGGTGTTCAAGATCAATTTCAAAGCAAAAAAAGAGACCAATTCAACTCAATTTTATTGGATTTTATTGTTTGAATTGGATCCAATTTTTAATAAACAAAAACAATTATTTGAATGGTTTGGTTTTACAAATCTCATAAACCAAACTGATCATTTTATATGTTTAGTTTTAATATCCTCACATGTCAAAATATAATTTGAGGTGGACCATCACCCCAAGAGAATAAGCTAACTTTCCTTCATTCTTAATTTATGTGTGCTTTTCATTCTCGTAAATATTCTTACATTTATTCTAATTTTGAATCTCCATGAAAACATACAAGTGGCCACTCCTATGAGTACTTCTCTCTCTATATATATATTTAATGTTTTATATATAACTTATTAATTTGATTATATTTGATTGCCATATACGAAGGGAGTGGATTGGAAACCGATCCAATCCTTTGAATTGAACTCGGTCTATTGAATTATTTAGATGTGTTGCTCTGGATTGAATTGGATCCTAATTCTAAAACTGACATTGAGTTGATGCAGCTTCAAATTTACATGCAAATACTATAGATATTGTGAAGCAGTATTTATCTCATAAACCATATCCTTTAAATTTTAAGCAAGTGGACTCTGGTCTTTAAAATTTTGCTCCGAGAGACTTTTGACAAAAACAAAAAAACAAAAAAAAACCCCTTAACTTAAAGTCACAGTAAGTGAAAAGAAAAATATATAAAAAAAATTAAAAAAAGTAGCACCTTTGAAGCTGGAACAAAAATTTTGTTAACTTTCGAATTTCATATATACCTCTGCTATTGCAAATAACGGCCCCGTGTAAAGCTGTTCTACCGTTTGGGCCACCGTAAGCCGGATCTCTACAAGCTTTTACAATAACATCCACCAAATCATGAAATCCTCTGCTAGCAGCCAGGTACAATAGAGTCTCCCTCGACTTGGTTTTATATTCGTTGGTGCTCTGATCATCTTCTTCAAGTAACATGCTCTGATCATCTTCTTCAAGTAACATGCTCACCACTTGAATGCGATTGTAGCAAGTGGCCTCACGTAAGGCCGTATCATCGTTCCTATTCTTACACCGTAAGAGATGCAGCCGTTTATCCCTTAATCCGGTTTCAATATCTTGGTCATGCATTTTTGCACAGTCGATAAGCGCACGCACTACGCCTGTGTGTCCACCTCTTGCTGCAAGGTGCAGCGCACTATCGCGGTTTGAGTTGACTTCACTTATTAGCGATGGATACACAGATAGAATCGCTTGCACAGCTTCAGTATGCCCAAACTGGGATGCAAGATGAAGGATATTATTCCGTTTTGGGGTGCATAGTTGAAGTACCTTTTCAGCTGATTGGTCCTTGGTTTGCGCAAGAATCACCTCAATATTGCCGGTAATGGCAGCATTGTATAGGCTCTTATCCATTGGCTTTGTATTAGTCACTAAAACATCCATTGGCTTTGTATTAGTCACTAAAACAAACACTCACTCCACTAGTTTAAATACTAGAACTACCAACCACCAGTTTAAATACTAGAACTACCACCGGTACATGTTGAAGGAACTCAATTAAATGTGGGCCGGACTATAAACTTTTTTTTTTTTTTGGTTCTTTGCCACCACAGTTAATTATACTTCTTTTGTTGTCTTGGCTACTCCATTATTTACAAGTAAAACATCAAATGCAGATTTACGAGTTTATCAATCACTTTTTCGAATTAGAAACGGAGCAAATTCGCTCTACTTTTTGAAAGTTCCATTGGATATCATATAATTGGGTAATTAGGATTGTCCATTTCGAGCTAAGAACGGTCTAGAAAGTAAACCTCAGTTCAGTCGCACGTTATTGGAGATTGTTATTGTGCTGGATATTCTTGAGAAGCTCAAAGACAAATTTATTAAAAAAATATTTAAACAGGTATATTTTTATTTGCTATTTAACGTGGTTTAAATCAAATTTTATTTTCAAAAGAAAATTAGTTTATCAATCACTTAAAAAAATACTTGGTTTTGTAGAATTGATTTGTTTTAGTTATTTGAGCTTCTTGAATAGTTGTATGCTTCTTTAAAATATATCTGAGCCTTTCATTATTTCTTTTATCAATGGTGCTGAATCTTTGATTCATGTGAAACAAATATCTTTTATTTGATTGGTTAAGTGTGTACTTTCCTTATTGAAGACTAGATTTAAGTGAGTTAAAATACATATTTGCTTCTCCTTTATTTTGGGCCGTTAGACGAGATTGATCATAGCCATCTATTGTATGATATATATACATCTTTTTGTCTCATTTGTGCCCTAGGAAGAAGTAGCCGCACAACACAACACACGCATTCGTCTCCTTCCCTCTCTAGAAAACTTTGAATAACTAAAGTTCTTTTGTGCTTTTCATTTGTTTAATTTTAGAGATTAGTTTTGGTTGGATACACTTTGAGTTTTGTTCTTTTATCTTGAGAGAGTATTGGATCGAAATTTTGTTGAGTTTGATTCGAAATTTTGGGGTTTCTTTTGAGCCAAGATTGAATTTCTTTGGTGTGTATTTTCGGATCTGTTGTAGTATTCTTCAATCTGTTTGTACTCGGCATTTTGGCTGTGTAACCACTTGGTTAGGTTTTTACCAAGTAAATATCGTGTTTTTGTGTGATTGCTCTTGACTCTGTTTATACGGCTTATCTACTCTAACATAGTAATAAAAGAATTTTCAAAATTAGAGTTAGTAAACTTTTTTTTAAAAGTTTCTTTCAAATGCAAATAGAGTCAAATGTCTTGCTTGAGTATTTTTTATAAAATTAGATCTTACGGGTTTTGCACTTTATAATATTTTTATTAAACCGTTGTAAATTTCTTTTTGCTTTTTCTTTTTTTTTCAATTTTCAAGTATTATAAGCATAAATATTTTTAATAAATTTTGGTTTCTAAGGAACCAGGATAATTTTAGATCCAAAGTTATAAGAATTTAAACACTATTTCTACGAAGATGTGAATATTAACTACTAAAAATAACTCAATGGTCAAAGATCATCTGGCAATATACATATAAAATCTGTTGACTAGAAATCAATCATATATAATAAGTATTCAAATTATTTGTATCCTTTATATTAGCTTAATTCAATATTTGTATATTATTATTCCAATCACTTTAGATAGGGCATGATTATTATAATATTTCAACTAAGTTCTTTTAACACTCTAATATGATCTTTATTTAGAGTTTTTTTATATTATTAGGCTTTGTTTGATTTGGGTATTAAAAAGTGGGATGAGATTATTAATATCACTTTTTTTATAATATCTTGTTTGATTTGTATAAATGTGTTGGGATTATTAATATTGGTACTAACTTAATATTACTATTTGTGGTATAATTTAATACAAGGGGGAGGTGATATTGTTTATCCAAGATTAAAAAAAATAAATTATATATTTTCAAAAATGTCATTTATACTATAATATTTTTGAAAATGTTACAACTACTACTAGTATTATATTATTATTATTTTAATTAATTTTTTTTTTAAATTTAAAATTTTCTTTTAATTTAAATTTTTTTTTTAATTTTTTAAAATTTTTTTTTCTTTATTAGTCGAAAATATAATCTCATATACGAGTTATAGAACCAAACATAGTATTAACATCAGCATGAGATATTTCAGTATTAATATTGTATGAATCAAATAGGGTATTGGTATTAAATTAATACCAAGATTAATAGTCCAGTCTTATTAATACTGGTATAATTAATTTCACTGACCCTCATACCTGAATTAAACGAGGCCTTAGAGACATTTTACCTATATTTACAATAAAATTTAGAGCGTTGCAAAATTCATTTAGGCATCATTTACAAAAGGAAAATTAATTCTCTTATTTTTTTTTATAGAGGTGGAAAACTAAATTTCTATTTTTTATTCTTTCCCGTGACACAATTAATTATACTTTTCTTTTTTGGACTGAATTTATACTTTGTTTTGTGGATAGTGACTTTTGCATGACTTGACTTTATGAAAATATTATTGTTCTTTGCCTCCTTAATTTGGCTTCCCCTTGATACTTTTTTGGCCATTCCATTGTTTTCAACTAAAATTTCTTTAGAAAACATCATATGTTCCATATACATATATATATATATACACCTGGTAGTATCATAATCAAAATTAGTAGTTCAAAATTAAATTTATCAATTTAACAAGTCAAAGTTAACATTAAACACTCGATTTTTATGTATATATAGTATTTTGATAATTTCCGATATTTCTTTCATTCTTAAAGTAGTATAAAGATATTTTCATTTAATTTTAGTTTTTGATAACTCGGGATAGTTTTGAATTCATAAGACCACGTGAACAATCGAAAAAATACGAGCGGTCAAGACCACTTACTAGTACAAGTATAACAACTTATTGAAAATGAAAATAAAAATATTAAAATCTTTGTATTGTTGATATTAGCTAATTTGGAATTTGTGTATGCATACTCCTTAGTAATGTTGGTATTGTTTTGATAACTTTGGATATTGTTTTTTTTTCGATTTTATTGGTTGGTTTTATTTGCGATTACATTTTTTAACCCAGAATTCGATTTAATTGATAAGAGAAAAGGAAAACTAAACAAAGAAAACATTCAATTTTGCCTCAAAAATCCAATTTGGGTGGGCCTACTTATGCTTTAAAGCCAGACCAACGACTTGGACATCCCTTTTCAGTTTGGACTTCCATTTATTCCCTTTTTTTTTAATCCCTAAAATCATAATTGAGATAGTACTCATTTTATTTATCTAATATTGTACCTCATATATAATATTAATTGTATAATGTTGGTAATGAGATTTCAATTGTTAATGTTGTTAAGGTGCAATAGTTCTTAATACTATATGAAACTACTTAATATTATTTTTTGATAGCTAATTATGTGAACTATTTGACATTGGCACTTTAGATAGGGTATGACTCTTAGCACTGTACATAAATTTTCTAACATTTCAATACGATCATGTGGCTAGTTACAACTAAACAATTAAGATTATATATATATATATATATATAGTTAGGTTATAAAGAGGGATTTCATCACTTTAACAAAAAGAAGGGATAACCATTTAGAAAGGTAAATTGATGAATTTTTTTATGAAAATTTATAGAGATGATCTATATTGCGAGTAGATCACCTTTACAAAAATTTATAGGAAAATTCAACCTAGAAGTGGGTATTTTGAAAAATTGATATATATGTATATTTTTTGTCATTAAATTTTTTGATGATCATCTTATCCACTTCTAGGTTGAATTTTTCTATGAAATTTGGTGGAGGTGATATACTCATAATCTAGATCATCTCTTCAAAATTTTATGAAAAAAATTCATCCAATTACCCCTCTAAATAGTCATCCATTCTTTTTGTTAAAGTGATAGAATCCCGCTTTATAACCTAACTATATATATAAACTTATTAACAGGTAATCAATCATTTATAAGTATTAAAATTATTTGTATTTTTTTTATATTAGCTTAATTTGATATTTTTGCATATAATTATTTGATAATATTAGATAGGGTATGACTCTTAGCACTCCAAATAAATCTTTTGACATTCCAATATATTTTTAATGACATTTTTTTTTATATTTTTAGGAGCATTTTATTTATATTTGACACGGTCTTTAAATTTTATTTATTCTTTGCCTTTTTGCATGTGAGACAATATTTAACTTTAATGTATTCTTTGCCATGACAATTAATTATAAGTTTTTTGTGAGTCACTAATTAACTTGTTTGACTTTACTCAAATATATATTTTTTATACTTTGCGTCCTTTGGCTTCCAACATCTTCACAACGTTTTCTGAGCCACACCATTGCTAGGAGATCTAGTTGTTTACAGTTTCACTCGCAACATGTCAAGCCTACAATGTGACAAATATAGTTTTGCTTATATTTGTTACGATTATTTGTTGCGATTATTTGTTGGGTATTCTTAAATGTCCCCCACCAAAACATTCGTCTCACCCTAATTATGGGAATCTTTTAACACATCCCACTATAGTTTGTAAATTCTGTAAACTCACCCCACCGTTATTTCACATACCAAATAGAGCATAAGAAAATCACCAAAATCATCTTTAGATATTCACTAGTTACAGACAATGAAAACTATTTCTACTTTAAAAAGGAAAATCTACTTCTTTCGATTCAACCCACTATAATAATAAAACACAAAATTCCTAATCCACATAATTTGTAAGTCAGAAAAGATGTAAAACAATAAAAAAAAAAAAAAAGGAAATTGGAGGACCTAAAACAACCTAGAATCTTATTAAATAAACTGTGGAAAAACTTGAAAACATTGATTGGGTTCTAGTTTACATAGTGAGAATCAACCCATTTTGCAGTATATAAATTGAATAAATAAAATTATATATATTATGGGTGGCTAAAGGCTAACCAAGCCCATTTTGCAGATAATCAACCCATTTTACTTGTTTGGCAACCATAAATTGTAAATGAAGAAGATGAATTAACCAGCTTAAGAATAATAAAGAAAAACAGGGATAAGGCCAGATTTTGTTTTACGGTAGGTTCTCCTTGTGGCTTTAATCCCCAATCCGGCAGTACATCCTCCCTTGTGTGTGTGATGATTATATTAGCTTGAAAGCTTGAAAAGAATAATACAACAGTGGATTAAGGTTTTTGCTTGAGGGAGCAGAAAGTGTGAGAGTGAGTGTAGAAAATGTTGAATTCAATGCCTTAGCTAGCTATGAGTTTCCCTTCTTATTTATATGTACATATAAGATAAGGTTATATTAGGGTTTGTGGGGTTTGAAAATTACTATAAAGGGTAAATTTAGGCACTACTCCACGATACCAGCTATCTTTAACCCTGTTCACACTTGTATAAATAGTTATTTTCCATCACCTATCCTCCAGCTCAGCTATCATCTCTTCATTAGCCGACCAGAGTTGTTCGGTCTTCCTTCAATTCACCCATGTTGGTCGGCTGACTATGTTAGTCAGTTAATGATCGGCTATTATACAAAATATCTTGCTCGACTGGATAATCCCTTATCTGTAATGATGATGGGCCTAAGGGCTTTGATTATATATACTTGTATATGTATATAATCTATATGTCGTCTCTCTCTCTCTCTCTCTCTTTATATCTCTCTAAAATTTCATAAAATTGAACATATATACATATGCATATGCATACATTTATTACTTAATGTTGTTCCTTTGCTTTACCAATAAACATGGGTGATTTTGTTTCTATCCACCAAATCTTGCAGTTAATCCACCCTTAAATTATGAAAATTTTAAATGAAGTTTCACAAAATTACCCTTTTTAAAATTGATTAGTATGTCCACCAATTTTAATTAAATTATAATTGTATAACTTTAGATTCCTTTTTTATTAACATTCCTAATCTAAATATAATTCTTTTTAATTAACTTTCATAATCCAAATATAATTCCTTTTAATTAACTTCATCTTTACGTTTAAAAAAGTTTGAACGGTTTAGGGTTACTTCTGCGCTTGTGTTGACTGAATAGATGCCATTCTCTCTCTCTCTCTCTCTCTCTCTCACACACACACACACACTCGAAAACAGAGTGAAAGAATGACCAAGTATATATAGTGTGTATTATATATAATATATATAAGAGGGGATGACCAACTTTTCCAGCTTGCGTTGCAAATAGACTTTGTCTAGTAATTTACAATTTTTTTATTCATTAATCTTTTGGAACCCCCAACATTATAATTAATAATTTACAATTTTTTTATTCATTAATCTTTTGGAACCCCCAACATTATAATTAATAATATAATTATTTAGTCTGAAAGTTAGACATAATATAAGAAACTTGGTATAATTTAAATTTTTAATCTTCCGTATTGTGAGTTAGACTTACATAATACAAAAACCAAATTAGTTCAAGATTTTCGAAATTGTGGGTGTGGGTTTCTATGGTTGGAATACAGATTTGGTGATTTAAAGAATATGAAACCAATCTAGGGTTTGTGATAGGATGAAAAAGACGAAGAAGAAGAGACGGTGGGGAAAGAAGGAAGAAGAAAAAGGTTGGGGAAAGAGTGATAGTGGGAAGAAGAAGAGACACTGGGAGAATCGTTAAAACCGTAAGAGGAAAGGGGTTAAATTTTGTTTTTGTTATTTTACTGCAAAGTTAATTAAAATTTACCCATCTAAATTTTTAAAGTGGTTATACTTATTAATTTAGTAGATATTTTCATATTAAATTATTATTTAAAATAATATTTATAAAATTAAATTCATAATATTTTTTTGTCAGTTCATCCACGCTTGAGGATTAACTTAATATGTAATGCGGATTAACTTAACAATGTGGATCAACTGCAAGATTTTGTGGATAGAAATAAAATCACCCATAAACATTTAATCAAATATCTCGATGGAGAAAAAATAGACATTTGACTCTAGAGGTAAAAGATTGGAAGTTAAAAATGATGAAGATGAAGATAGATTAGGGCTTATTTGGCTTAGAATGTTAGATATTTTTTATTAAATTTAAAACTTTAGGTAGGGTGAAAAAAATTAATTATATGGATGCATTTAAGATCACCCTTATTTATTGCGAAAATCACCAAACTTTTCATTTTTTTTTACCGTTTTACCATGGCTATCCTATATTAAAATTTTATCACTGCATTTAATTGACAAGGCTCTCCCATGCGAAAAAGAAATACTAAATCTCTAAGCTATCATTTTAACACTCAGCGAAAAAAATTCTTGAAATATCGTTGTGCGCATATATCCATTGCACATGCTTCATGTCTAATAATAAAAGCAACAAACAGGTTTGGAATAAAATAAAGGCACAAAAAGAAAAAGTGGTTTTGTCTTAATCTTTAAGAAGTATATATATATATATATATATATATATATATATTTTCGGTTTTCCAGGGTATCCTAAACTCGACTGTGGAGACTAACTTCTCCCAACAAAATTTGCTCTATACGCAAGTAGCGCCCGGGTTCGAACCCAGGACATCTTGGTTAATGGACCCTAGCCCCTTCCACTTGAACCAACTCATGTTGGTAATCTTTAAGAAGTATATACATATATAGATGACAACTACAATATGTTAAAATTCCGCTTTATCATAATAGGGGCATGCAGATAGCAATTGATAAAATTAATATTACAAAATTTAAGCAAAAATATTCAGCTTTAATTTGTGTAGCCTATATCATAATTTGATGGATTCAGAGTTGTATAGTGCTGCAACTAATCTAGAAAACTTTACAACCTTATAAAGTGTAATGCCTTCTAAACCCACATATTTTTCACAAAGTTCCAATGAGGAACACAAGAATTCACAATCTTAAACTATCTATTTTTCATTTTAAGTAGTTCACTTTTGATGACAATTTCTCATTCACCTGATATCCATTTTGAGCAAATAAGAATACCACTTGAATGTACTCGCGAAGGAGAACACGAATCCATAATAATCTTTCAAAACCAATCATTCGGTTTTAAATAAAATTGCTCTAAAATTTGCCAAAAATAACTATTTTTTCCAACAGATCCAGTATACTCGTACACTCTCATAGACAAGGAATGGTGTGAGACTCCATTCTACCTAGCTGCCAGAAGGGGATTTGATGAATTGGTGGAGATGATATTAAAAACTTGCAAGTATATCACATGCTTACGGTGGTCCAAATGGTAAAACAACTTATATGGAGCCATAATTTCCAACCGCAAAAGTACGTATTTGATACAATAATTATTATGTGACATATTTTTACAGAAAAAAATTGACTTTGCACCTTATATTTTATTCCATAATTTGAATTTACACCTCATATTTTATTTTATTTTTGTGAAATTCCATCTCGCCGTTAATGAATTCTGTTATATGGGATTATGATACTTTTTTCTTGACCAAAATACCCTTATGGCTTCTCATCGTATATTTTTAATTTATATTCGTCTTTGCACCCCATATTTCAAAAATTGCAACAAAAAAATAGATCATTGCAAATACATTTCTAGTAAAATATGTTATATTTGTGTCTATGTACATATATCTTGTAATATTTGTGAACCTTGTAATTAAAATATATGATTAATTACTTTAAGTTTTATACATGATTAATCTAAAACTTTATATAATTATTTACCTGAGATGCTTTAGATGATTTATGCCTACTTTATATCCATTATGTATTAGTATTAATTTAATTTGAACGCTTAGTCAGGTCAAGATGCTTCGCATTAATTTGATTTATGTCCACTTTATAAATATTTTCTACTCAAAGTAACCAGAAACATATGATATTAAAATACATGTAATTAGATATATATTTAATTATCTTTTAAATTAAAAATTATTAAGATGTTTACTCTTCTACTCTCATACAATCTTTCATCTCTAATTTTATTTTTAATTATTAATTATAACCCTTCTTTTGGGGTTCATGTAATTAGATTTATTTTGCAAAGTAAAATAAAGTTGCATCACAATATAATAAAAAAATACGACACTTATATGAGAGTGTCTAAGAAGTGTCAGAAAAGTGTCCCAAACAAAATTTATATTTTTTTTATTATAGACACATGAAAAGAGGTGTTGTGCACATGCCCCTGTAGTGTCTGTCATGTACACATGCCCATGAAGTATCGGTGTTTGACATGAGGATGACACAAACACGCCAACTTTTAATTATTGTATGTGTTTCTTGAAAAAGGGTAATAGGAACAAGCTACCACAGATTTATACTTTAAATAACATCTTGAATGTAACTATATGATTTATGTTGGGGAGAATTTCATCTTTTCTCATATAAAAATAATTTTGAAAATGAATTTGAAATAACCTATTCAACTGCTTCATGAAATTATAATTTTAACTATTTTATTTTATAAATTATTTCCTAACCTTTTATTCAAACACAATTTATTTTTTTTACCAAAATGTCATTGTGACTTCCCAATTGATTGAATATTTGTAGATGGAATGATGACGTATTTTAGTCACACACACACACATATATATATATAGATCATAATATACTAAAATGTGCTTGTAGTAATATATTTGTAAATTGCAATGAAGACCCTTTCTATACTATCTTTTAAAATACAGGGTGAATACACAAATAGAAATTAAATACAGAGTGATAAGCCACAAGGGTATTTTGGTAAAGAAAAAAAATGGCTTAGCATCAACCTACATATTATCCACTAATGACGTTAGAAAGTCAAAAATAAAATAAAATATGGGGGTACAAAGTCAAATTAAAGGGTTAAACATCAAGTCAAAATTTTCCTATTTTCCCCATATATTATAATTATTCTTACCGGTGAGGGTGGAGTAAAAAAAAGAGAATATATGCATGTATTACTGCTCCTGAATGCTGTCCAACACTTGCAACATAAGGTCATTGATAGTGAAATCAATTTTATAAAAAAACTATGTTTTAATCCCTTTTTTTTCTAACAATAACCCAAAATTACATATAATATCCTCTCTTCTTCTTCTTCTTCTTCTTCTTCCCCTTTGTAGTGTGATGGGGTAAATATTAATTTACCATTGGCCTACAAAAATAAAAAATAATTTTATCATTGGCCTACAAAAATAATATTTTCCACTTTCTTTTAGATAATTATTTAATTTCCTTTAAATAATTATCTCACTTCATTATATTCCACACTTTCCATTAAATAAATATCCCACTCCATTCAATAATTATCCCACTCCATTTTTATTCTCCACTTTTCTTTAAATAAATATCCCACTCCATTCAATAATTATCCCACTCCATTATATTCCACACTTTCCTTTAGATAATTATTTAATTTGCTTTAAATAATTATCCCACTCCATTATATTCCACACTTTCCTTTAGATAATTATTTCCTTTAAATAATTATCCCACTCCATTATATTCCACACTTTCCTTTAGATAATTATTTAATTTCCTTTAAATAATTATCCTTCACAAAAAATTTACATTTTTGCCATTCCCCATTTACCTATAAATACCTCCCACCATTCATTCATTCAAGACACACCAAAAAAACATAATTTTTTCTCATACAACAAAAACACACAATTCTCCTCACCAAAAATATATACTTTCTCTCCTATATATTTTGTTAAAAAATAGAAGGGTCATATACTCTCTATTTTCATACAAGCCAATTCAAGAAAAAATAGAAGAGTCATATACTATCTATTTTCATACCCCAAAAAATAGAAGGGTCTTATACCCTCTATTTTCACACCAAAAAAAAAATAGAAGAGTCATATACTCTCTATTTTCATACCCCAAAAAAAAAAATACCAACAACCCTTATACACTCTCTCTCCTACACAGTTTATTATTTATTCTGTTGAAATATTTGTAATCCTAATTCTATACTTATAAATAGAATTAAGGAAATTATAGAGAGAGAGAGAAGTTGGTAGCTTGTATTATCTTCCAAATTGATCGCCTTTGAGCTAATACAAAACAAGCACACACAAAAGGAGGACGTACCACTGGAATAGCATAAGCGCTACCGGGGGAACCTACCTTAAAAAAAAAGTCATGTGTTCATTATTGCGCCGCATTTATTTTTTATTCACCGATATTCACTTATTGATTGGTTAATTATCTACTTCTAGATTTTGACACCATCATAGTGAAGAGCACTTTTTTTGGTATAGACGGAAGAAAAAGAAAACATGACTAAAACCCTCTAAGCACAGCCACCCCTCTCAAGTCATCCTGGAGCAGTTCCACCATTTTAGCTAGAGGAATTATGACTCTGATGTTTTCTTCTCCTTGGTTGATTCCCACCTTTGTCATCATATCAGTAACTCAGTTTCCTTCTCTCAACGTATGGATTATGTCGGCTTCCATGTCTCTCTCTAAAGCTCTATAGTCCTGAATTAGAACTCTATCAGGGTGGTTGTCTATCTCCTTTGTTTTGATTAGTTCCAACGCTTGTTGAGAATATATCTCAATGATAAATCTTCTCCATCCCCTTTCTTTGGCTAACTGGAGACCTTTCCTAATGCCCCATAGCTCTGCTTTCAAAGGATATACATGCCCAATTCTGCCACAAAAACCTTCTAGCCATTTGCCCTAGTCATTTCTCGCTACGCCTCCATAGCTTTCCAATCCAGGGTCCACCGAGCTGCCATTAGTATTGATTTTTATGCGACCTGCAATTGGAAACTTCAAGTTAATAAGTTTAGAGTTCTTGACTATATATATTCCTATTGGGATTGCTATTGAAAGCCAACATCTTTTCCTTGGTGTAGTGTATAACTTTGTTAGCAATCTCATTAGGTAACACATCAATATTCTCAAATTGAAAATTGTTTCTAGACTTCCACAATTTCCAAACATCGCAAGCAAATATAATATTCCAGGGAATGTTCCATGGTTGTATGTTGAATGTTATGATCCCTGAGATTATTTTCCAACCATTAAGAGAAATTAACCAACTTTCTCGAAGGAGTGTTAAGCGGGTTAATTTCCTTCCACACTCTAGTTGCACAAGCACAAAATTTAAAGATATATTCTGTAGATTCGATTCGAGAGCATCTTTTATAAAAAGGATTTGTAAAAATATTTCTTAACACAATTTTGATTAATAAGAATTTTGTTGTGCATTAGAGTCCAAAGGAATGTGATTATTCGCAATGAAAAAAAATGGTACTTCTGTAAGAAACCTGGGCATCTTCAGAAAAATTGTCGAAAACATAAGCATGGATCGAAAAGAAAGGTAAGCATTTAGCTTGTGTATGTTTCGAATCAAATCTTACTGAAGTTCCTTTTAATACTTGGCCGGTTGATTTTGGTGTTACCATTCATGTTTCAAATACAATGCAGGGATTCTTTATGACCCAAACCATCACAAGGCCAAGTGAGCATTATATTTACATGAAAAATTAGGTCAAGGTTCCAGTTGAACTTATTGTTTATGTCTAGATGCAAGCACTCATTTAGATTTATCACAGACCTTTTATGTGCCTTTTGTTCCTAGAAATTTGGTTTCTAGAAGATTTTTTTTAATTAACTACTCATTTCACCGTATCTTATTTTTGGAATTTCAAGGATCAAAAGTCCCTACAAAGTCATTTTGTTAAAAAGAGAAATAATTCGAATAGCGTGAACCGAATTACTAATAAACCTTGTGACAAAGTTAGGATGGCAATTTAATAGAGAATTGACTAATATTAAGATAACAAAATATTAATAATTATAAGAACCGATAACATGATAAAATACATCCACACACACACACACATATATATATATTTACATATTAAGATGTTAAACATCTATTACATAAAGAGATACCTGGCAAAAAACATATATTACAAAAAGAGATATCCAAAGAAAATACAAGTTACAAAATATCTCTTCCAGATTTCATATTCGGATAATGTTGAATGACTTGTCCGTTATGTGTATATTGGAATAATACTGCCGATTTAAGAAGTTTTTATTTTTAAATAATTACAATTTTATCCTAAAATTTTTGAGACCTTACAAACTAAACCTTAGGTTTTAAATGTTTACACAAAAAATCTTATACTACTATACCTATTAAAAAAAATCCATGTGCGGGCTCCCACATTCCTTGCGCCCTTGAAAGGGACATAAATCAAACCAGTCGCTAAAACTCTAGCTTAAGGATTTTGTGAATAAGTCGTGGTTAATTACTTTTTTTGTAAAATTAAATATAAAATAGTCGTACATGTATCACATGTGCATATAATTAATTAAATAAATGCATGATATAGTGTGATTTATTTGGTTAATTACTTTGTTCAAATTATATATACATGAGTCAGTACATCTTAAATCTATTTTTTTTTAATCAGATACAAATAACTAATAACTAATCAAATAAATGCATGATATAGAGTAAACATGTCATTAAAGTGTGTAGTTATTCTGAGAGTGATTTAATGGAGAGATTAAACTTTTACTAGAGGGAGAAAAATTATGGACAGCTAAAAAGACAAAAAACAAAAAAGTCAAGGCGGAAATTAAAGGTCGGGACCCGCACTATCTCAATCCCACAGCCAAGTTGACAAAATCATCAAATTAAGAGTATAAATTGGAAATATTATTAATTATTCGTGTTATTTTCACGAGATACACGTCACTTAGTTGAAATTTAATTTACAACCACATAAATATAGCATTATAATATATTAGTCATCACCTAATTAAAACGATATATATATATATATATGGCTCCCTATATATATATATATGTATATATCATGTGCTCATGGTCAACTAGTCTAGCTATATCATATTTTTTAGTAAATTATGAAATGAGGGGTAGAATGGAAGGAAAATGACAAGAGAAAAGTTGTTGGTTCTAATTAAAAACACAAGTAACCCCAAATGTTAATATGTTATTATTAGTCACAATCCCAGGAAAGGACAAATAAAGGTTTGTTGTAAGAATTATTCGGTATTAATTGCTGTGATGTGGTTTCAATATATTATAATATATATATATATATATATATATATATAAGTTATATAAATAATCAATCACCTAACTACGATTATTGTATTCAAGATTGAAATATATCAAGTTCAAGGGCCACTGACAGAAACTCACTTTTTTACAAAGTATTTACTATGCGGTACTCTGCCGTTTTGAGTTAATTTTAAGAAACAATTAGAATCAGGTGCAAATTTTATTTTTTTTAAAGCTTGCTATCTTTGTACTTGGTGTAATTCATAGCATATATATTGTTATCGTTATTCTAACAAATATTATAAGTGTTATTCCCATATACTCATAATTTACATATACACTTAGCTAGGATACATATTACAAATACTCCTTAGCTAGGGAAATATTTGTAACGTAACTAATGCACATACCGGTACTCTGGTAGTATAATCCATATATATTCTTACGTTGCGTTTGTTTACTTGTTTGAATTTGAAAACTAAAACTAATTTTGAATTCGGGAAACTTAATCTAATTTTTTTTTCCCTTTTTGAATGTTCCGTCAAAAAAAGTGTTGTTTGTTTGAGCTATTCGGATCTTTGTCTTATTTTTTTTTATGTAATTTGTTTAAAAATACAAAGGCTGTAGAGTTTTAAACTTGAGTCTAGTGTTCGCATTCACCACCCGAGGAGGGAATTTAGGCGACATATTACCTACGTCTCCTAAGATATGTTTTTACGTCGCCTTAATTTAAGCAACGTAAACTACGTCGTCCAAAATACGTCGCCTAATTTTAGTCGCCCCAGATCTTAGGCGACGGATGTTGTTACTCTGTCATCGTAGTGGTTACTTAGGCCACGATGATGTTATCGTCCGTGGTAAGAGAATGTACTCCTAGGCCATGTATCTTTTTTCTTTCGTCGTAGAATATTGTTCTCTTAGGCCACCTATGTGTTATCCTCCGTTGTAAAAAAGGCAATCATAGGCAACGTATCTTTTATCCTCTGTCGTAGAAAAGAAACATTTAGGCCACAGAGGTGTTATGTTGCATCGCCTAAGAGGTACACCTATGCGACCTTCGAATTATATTACGTCGGAGGCCTGGATTTGGGCCATCTGCGTGCCCAATTCCTGCAAGATACAAACAGTTGTATTTATTTAAGCATTTATAAACATATAAATTAAATGAAACAACAAAAAAAATAAGATAAATAAAAAAAATTACCCTAAAATCCTCGGCCTTGAAGTGGTTGCATAACCACTCCCACTGGTCTGGCCGATGAATAAACTCCACTGGAATGGGAGCATCGCCTTGTGCCTGCCAGTTCTTGTGGATCTTGTACTCTCAATCTTTGAAGCGATACGCATCCTTCTTCTGTATCCATATGACAAACACCTTATCAGTAGGATCGATGTCATAACTCTCATACAAACTGATGGGGTTAAATACTAATTTTACCATTGATCTACAAAGGTAATTCAACACTTTTACCTCCAGTAAAATTTTATTTTTTACCTCTAGTAAAATCTCATTTTTACCTCTTCACCTATGTGACCTAAGCATACACATCATCTATATTCTACATCAAATGTGACCTAAGTATACACATCATATACATTACATAAATATTACCTTTTTGCCCTTCATTTTTATCAAATTTACCTTTTTGCCATTCTACATTTACCTATAAATACCCCATCTTTCATCCATCCAAAGACACATCAAAAAAACATATCTTCTTTCTCTCTCAATATCCATCCATCTCTCCTAAGAGATATAAAGCCATTGGCAATATAAATACAAGCCAATTTTCGAGGGTCTCATACTCTCTCTTTTCATACCCCAAAAAATACCAATCCTTATATGCTCTCTCTCCTACACAGTTTATTATTTATTCTGTTGAAATATTTGTAATCCTAATTCTATACTTATAAATAGAATTAAGGAAATTGTGAGGATCAAGCGCTTACCATTGCGCCAAAAGCTATAGCTGTTAGCGAAGGCACAACTTTATTTCCTTGTACCCAACCTACATTAAAGCGCCACGGCATTGGATAACTTGCACACCGGATATACCCTCCGGATTCACCACGGAGAGGAGCGCAATTGTGGATTTACCTCCAACAATACCCCCCCCCCAAAATGGCGCGCCCCAGGTCTCGAACCCGTGACCTCCTCTGATACCAATTGTAGGTCGAAAAATACCCTAGAGGGGGGTGAATAGGGTTTTAAAAACTTAATGCGGAATTAAAACGTTTTTAAAATATTTAAGTAAAGCAACTTAGTTAAATAAGTTTATCAAGGAAAACAATCAATTAAATAATCAATCACAAGAATAAGCAATAATATAAACAATTTCAATCAATTAATATAACAAATAAATAAAGAGATTGAGTAAGAAAGATTGAACCAATTTGAAGTCGAAGATTTTTTGTCCACACGGTTCGGCTTGGAAACCCCTACTCCGCGCTCGGTTAGTTCCCCGAGAACTTCCACTAAACCCGATCTCCTTCCGGGTGAAGATCAAAACTTTACAAGTGTAATTCTTCTCACTACACTCTTTACAAATATTGCTTGACCATAATATTCCCACAAGAATCCCTCTTGCTAACTATAAGATTTACCTCTCACAATTTCACTCAACAAGAATTTACCTTCTTGTCTATCTTATGAGATTTACCTCTCATAAATTATCTAATACAATTGTTTGGCGACTCACACCAATTAACAACTCTATCTAAGTGTGTATAAGATACAATATGAAGCTCACACTAGAGTTTGCTTGATTGATCAAATAGATAGCTCAAATGATGAATATGAATGATCAATAAAATAGCTTGACTTTGGATAGATGAAAAATATATTTGTAGAAGTGTTCAAGCTTGTCAAAATGTGTCTAGGAGGTCCAATATATAGTCCCAAAATAGATATAGCCGTTTGTGTTGGATTAATTAATTAATGGGTCAAAATTGCACATTTGTCAAAGTTCCAACAGCTAGTTTTGACAAAAAAAATTCAAATTTGTTTTGTTAATTTCTCCCAATTTGACCGTTGGATCATGCTCAAATTGTAGTCAAAATTGCCAGGAGATGTTGTCTAACTACTGTAAAAATTTCAAAATGATCGGAGTTCGGGAAGGCCTTCATTTTACCGTTAGATCAAAACTTGGCAAAAACTGAGCGAATTTTAAACGAAAAATAAAAATATTTTTCCAATTTAATAATTTAGTTCCAAATAAAATTCTAATGATTTATGAACCTCAAATATATGTTTCTAAGATACCCAATTTTATTATAGCTTAAAATATGATCATTTAAAATTAATATGAATTTATTTTGAAACTCGGTTTTTGTAAAATGATGTTTTTCAAATAAATTCAATTTCAAGCTAGTTTAAATCAATCTTTAAAAGATGCAAGTTCATGTTTGAGCTATATAATCAATCAATTAAGAAACTTTACATTAATCCTAATCAAACACTCAATTACCGAATAGATGAGTCTTCGAATGCTTCGATTTGTTTCTTCAAATTGATTCTTCACTTGAAGATTTTCCCTTGAAACTTTTGCATATGATTCTTGATCTTTGTGCTTCATGGATTTGCATTCCTAGCTTGTGAGTGATGAGATTGATCTTCTTGTTTTGTCCAACGCTTGTAGAAGAATGATCTTGATTCGGATAGATCGGTTTTAATCGAATGCTTCGTTGACTTGATCGGATATTGATTGAATGATCCTTGTCAAACTTTCTTTGAGGAATCATGCTATTCTTGATTTTCCAAATAAGAAATCTATAATCTTATATCAAGAACGTGTTAAATTACACATGATTGATTTATTGTTATTATCAAAATAAGATTAAGACCTTCAAGGTCAACAATCTCCCCCTTTTTGATGATGACAATAAATTAATGTGTGTTTTCAATAACAAGCATAAATAGCATATGAATAATTGAAATATGCTCCCCCTCAATTTATGCATAGATAAAATAAAAGATTATTAAAAGCATTACAAATATTTGAGATAGTTTTAAAAATTAATAAAAGAATTTTGATCTCAAATAAGGTTTTGAAAAGAAAATAATTGTCAATATTAAAGACATAAAACAATTAATGGTCTTACCAACATTAATTGTCACCAACACACATTTTCTCCCCCTATGTCAACATCGAAGAGGGATCTAGACCGTGTTAGGGCGGTGGACTTTAGATGCACGCGTGGGTGCTGTATTTTTGACCTTTTAGGATGACAGCTTTTCGTTTTCGGGATTCTTTTAATTGCTTTGCCTCTTGTCCCCTCATTCTTGTTGTCTTCCTCGAGATCCATTTTCTTCTTATAACTTTTATAGGAGGTACCCATGAGTAAGAGAAAGCAAATCACAAGTATGCCGAATACCTTCCGTTGTACAGGTTCGTCTTGTGCTGCTTGCACTTATAAACGCAAGAAATGTCAGCCATTGTGTGAATATGCACAAATTTTTATGGATGTGATTAGTCGTCAAGATTATCGTACAATCTTCACCGTTTTTGGGGTAAATAGTGTTGCAAATATTTTAAAAGAAATTCCTCAACATCAATATCTTGAGACTCTCTATTCATTTCTTTTTGAAGCTAAGGCGAGAGTCGAGAATCCTAGTAAAGGCTGTACTGCGCTCATTGTTTCTCTTGAACAAAAGGTACAAGAGGTACAATCACGGGTGACAGCGTTAGAGGCTTTGCAGTCACGAGTGACAACATTAGAGGCTCGATTAGGAGAGTCTTCTAGCGCTAACCAAAGCTTTTCTTTTGCTCCTCCTATAAGTTCTACAGGGCTCCTATCGTTAGTAGAAAATGTTGCACCTGAAATTCTTCCGACTACCGAAAATATTTTAGACCATAGTGCTTTTCTAACTAATGTGGGTTTGCCGGCATATCCGACTCTGTTAGATTACCAAGCTGCTTTGGAAGGCTATTCATCGCATTTTTCTCAAAGTGGTACTGTTGCGGAGGTTGCCGAGCCATCGAGTCCTGATTGGACAACTCTATTAGATATGGAGCATAATTTTATTGATTATTCTTCTTCTAGTCTCGATGCTGTTTTGAATTTTGATGTTGATGATCTTCAGATTCTTTTCCCTTCTTTTCTTTGAATAACAGATAATGATTTTTAGACAGCAAAATTATTGTTAGTTTATAATAACATGCAAAATAAAGACTTGTGTTGTTTAGTAAGTTGACAAGTATCACAAATTTTATTTTTAACAAATTTAGTTTTGGGCAATCATTTAACTAATTCATTTTTAAATAACTTGTGAATTAAATCCATATTAGCATAACCTAATTTATTTATTTATTTTTATGCCATAACCAAGAAACATCATTCAACATGGATAAATGTTTAACATCTTGTTGAGAAAAATCATCAAGTTCAAGAGTATATACGTTATTAGATCTATAAGTAACAAACAAAATAGAATTATCACTAATATTTTTAACAATGCAACATTCAGATTTAAAAATAACTTTATAACCTTTATCACGCAATTAATTAATACTAAGTAAATTATGTTTTTAACCATCAACAAGTAAAACATTATTGATATAAGAAGATTTCTTACCAATTTTACTTACACTAATGATTTTGCCTTTGACGTTGTCTTTAAATGTGACGTTGCCTCCTTGTTTAGGAGTGAGACTCAAGAAATTTCTCTTTTCTCCCATCATGTGTTTCGAGCATCCACTATCCAAGAACCATTTTATTTTTCTAGCTTTTACTTTCATGCAAATCTACACCAAAATCTTAAACAACTTTTCTTTTGGTACCCAAAATAAGTTGGGTCCCTTTGGGTTAGCAAACATAATGGTTCCTTTTGGATCCCAAGCAAGCTTCCTTTTAGGAAAACTTTCATTCCGATAAAAATAATGATCCACATAATGAGTATTTCTTCCACAATATGAGCAAAGATGAGTGGAATCATGAGGTGTATATGTTTTTAAAAAGTTTTTGTAGTCCTTTAGGTTGTCAATTTGGTTATAGCCCAAACCGGCTTTATCGAAAACACACCTTTGCATTCCTAATAATTTATCCAAGTTATCTTTTCCTTTGGTGAACTTGGCTAGACTATTCGTTAAGTCATCCACTTGATCTTTCAATTTGACATTTTCTAATACAAGTGTGTTTGGAGTTTCTTTCTCCTTTCCTTTCTTCAAAGTTTTGTTTTCATTTTTCAAAAATGCATTTTCTTTCTCAAAGTTTTCACACTTGCTAGAAATAATCAAATTTTCCTTTTTGAGGCTTGCATACATTTTAGACAAATTTTTAAACTTTTTATGCAATTCATCAAACATATCATATAGTTCTTCATAGTCATTCTCATCATGTATATCATTATCAATAGATGCATTATCATCACTAGATGAGTCATAAGAAGAGTGTACCTTATCGTCTCTTGCCATAAGGCAAAGATTTGCCGTTTCTTCATCGCTAGAATCGACATTGGATTCACCTTCTTTGGAATCACTCCAAGTACCTTTGAGGGCGTGTCGTACTTGCTTGAAGGCTTTGTCTCTTCTTTCCTTTCTTCTAACCGGGCAATTTGTTTTGAAATGCCCTGGTTCATGGCAATGGAAACACTTCTTTTCTTCTTCATTTTCAACTCTTGGTTGAATAGATCGATCATTGTTCCTTCTTGATGATGGATCAAAGTTGTTTCCTTTACCTTGAAATTTCTTCTTCTTGGCTAGAAATTTTATGAATTTTCTAGAAAGAAGAGCCATATCCTCATCTTCTATCATCAACTCTTTATCATTATCTACTTGAGTTGCTTTGAGAGCTAGTGACCTTTTGGCTTTTGAGTCACTTTCTTCTTCTCTCGCCAATTCCTTCTCATGGGTTTTAAGTGAACCCAAGAGCTCGTCCATGCTGAGTGTTTTGAGATTCTTTGCTTCTTGAATCGCCGTCACTTTTGGACGCCACTTCTTTGGAAGAATCCTAAGAATTTTTCTTATCTTATCTTCATTAGAATAAACTTTTCCAAGAAGATCCAAATCATTAGTAATAATAGAAAATCTACTATACATGGAAGCAAGAGATTCATTAGGCTCCATTTTAAATAATTCATAATCATGAACAAGCATATTTATGTTATCGTCTTTAACTTGAGTGGTTCCTTCGTAGCTAACCTCAAGTTTATCCCAAATTTCTTTGGCTGTTTTACAACTAGAAATTTTGTTATATTCATCCATGCTTAATGCACAATTTAAAGCATTTAAGGCTCTAGCATTATATTGAATTTTCTTAATATCATTTTCTTCATACTCGGACATTTTCTTAGGAACAATTTTTCCACTATCATCTATTTTGGTAATTTCATGGGGTCCTTCAAGTATAACTCTCCATTGTTCAAAATCACTAGATTGTAAAAATACACTCATTCTACTTTTCCAATAGCTATAATTTTTACCATCAAATAGAGGTGGTCTATGGGTGGAGAGACCTTCGAAAAGACCGGTTCCTTGATATATAGACATGATCGTAAACTCTAAGATTGTTAAATCAAAATAAGAGTACAACCTCTGATACCAATTGTGAGGATCAAGCGCTTACCATTGCGCCAAAAGCTATAGCTGTTAGCGAAGGCGCAACTTTATTTCCTTGTACCCAACCTACATTAAAGCGCCACGGCATTGGATAACCTGCACACCGGATATACCCTCCGGATTCACCACGGAGAGGAGCGCAATTGTGGATTTACCTCCAACAGAAATTATAGAGAGAGAGAGATTGGTAGCTTGTATTATCATCCAAATTGATTGCCTTTGAGCTAATACAAAGCAAGTACACACAAAAGAAGGACGTACTGCCGGACTAGCATAAGCGCTACCGGGGGAACCTACCTTAATAAAAAATGTCTCGTGTTCATCTTCATTTTTAATCAGTTTATGTCGGTACTATTCACAGTCACTGTTCACATATACGGTGGTACTGTTCACAGTCACGGTGATACTGTTCACAATCACTGTTCACAGTAACAGTGGTACTGTTCACAACCAATGTTCACATATACGGCGATACTGTTCACAATCACTGTTCACAGTTACAATCCGTTATTAAATCTCTAATTCACCATTATTCATTGATTGATCGGTCGTTAACTATCTGTTCTAGATTTTGACACCATCACAAACCAAACAGGAACTCAGGAAGAAACATTAGTACAAATAAAAATAAAATTTAGTAAGGCAAAAAAAAAGTTAGCTAGAATAAGAAACAAGTACTTACCGATAGGTGGTCGAAGATCATATTAAGATGTTAAACATCATTACATAAAGAGATATCCAGCAAAAAACATATATTACAAAAAGAGATATCCAAAGAAAATACGAGTTACAAAATATCTCTTCCAGATTTCATATTCGGATAATGTTGAATGACATGTCTGTTATGTAATACCCATTTCATTCAATTCATCACGTTGATTTTCGTTCGCTTACTTCGCTTCGAGTGGCGAAATCTTGAATTAAGAACGTTCGTAGCGTTCTAGCACTTCGTTCCAGTCATATTAATACATTTACACTCATGTGAGTGTTCGTTTAATGATTCAGGTGGTCCGAATAGGTTTCGGGTTAGAAAACATAAGTTTTGGCGTTACGCGATTTCTTTGTTTCTAGCCAACTTTGGAGCAGCGTAACTTCTTCGTCTCGTATCCGATTTGGGTGTTGTTTGTTCTTACTTCTAGGTTTCATACCATTCTATAAATTTTGTGTGTTTAACCAAAATTCAATTCGCACTCCTAGTTGGTCAAAACAGGTTCCAAAGTAGGCCCATCGCAAAAAAAAAACCAATCATTTGGTAATTTTATGGCAGAGATCTGCCTTCTTTGAATTTTTGGGAATTATACGTCTACAATTTTAGGACACTTCCTCTTAGGAAGTTGTAGAGCTTCGAATTAGCTTTCCGTGGACATAAAGATCATCCCAATCCGAGATCCAAGTAAGGGGTTATGACCAAAATAACAACAGTGATCATTGCAGTCAAAACCAACTCTTTGACATAATGCTTATGGGATCGATCCCAGAAACCTAGGATCGGTCCCAGACCCCTCTGTGTCGAATTTTAACTCTTTTTAACCCATTTTCTCACCACTTATCAACACCAAACATCACCACTCGACCCACACACCACACCACCACCCCAAGAGAGTTTTAGAGAGGGAGAGTGAGTGATTCTTGAGGGTTTCATGGTTCGAAGTCTACGCACCCTCAACTTCGAGATTTAGCTTCTCTATGGTGGGAACACTAGTACTAAACATGTTTCTTACATTATTACTCATTGAATTAGAGTTTTGAACTCAAATTGGGTATTCTCATCAAAAACATATGTTGTTTGCATCTCTTGGGGTTTTGGGTTAGATAAATCTTAGATTGATGATTGCTAATGATAGATTATGACTTCAATCACACAATTCAACAAGTATATACACATTTTAGCTCACACACCCAAGGATATATGATGAACCCATCCCGTAGCTTCACGTATGAACTCAAAATTGGGGTTTTGGGGTTTAGGCCTATAGGATAGTTGATTGTGGATTCTAAGTGGTAGAAATTTGTATTTATGACATTAGTAACAAGCGTAAAGCCTTATCCACATGTTTGTCCTAAAAGCCGCAGAGGTGGAACCATAAGTAGTGGTTTTGAAATCTAGTATCCCATGTAAACTGTTGTTGATACTATTGACGAGTACTCCACTCAGATATACTCAATTAGTGAGAGTAATATAACTTTGTAGAGTGTAAGTTGTCTTGGCCATGGTGAGATGCCGGTTAGGTTGAAAACATGTTATTCGATACTTGGCTCGGTGATATAGCTAGAGAATCATCATAAAACACTTACGGCCCTAGATTGATACACATGAACATAATGAGATATACGGCACTAGTAATGAACTAGTTAGCCTTATTATGTGAATATCCATGTGACGATAAATATAAAGAGCATACACGTGATGGAGACGCTTATATAAATGATGTACGATGATGTTAATGACGACAAATGAATAGTGGGCTGTTATATTACATCTATATTTGTTGATTAGCCATATGTGTGATGTACGATTGATGATTGATGATATACACATTGTTGAGGAATTCATATGATATATTCCTGTTATTGACGCGATCACACATATGGGCAGGATATGATTGACTGAGCATCAGGTAGTTCCTGGTGACTCAAAGACGGGCTGCCTAATTGCCGCCCATGGGTGAAAATCTTTAAACCGTGCACGAAAAAAGAAGGAAGTGACTCCACCTGTGGTTGAATTGTCCACAAAGGAGATCCCACTCTGTGTATCTTGCCTTCTCGTTGAACTATTTGTTATGGGCTATAGTGTTTTCCCGGTTAGCGGAGTAGGTCCCATGTGCCACTACTTACCTAAATGGTAAGTCCCCGGGAAGTAGTTGGACTACTAACGGACAACACCCTGATAGGGTGTCTCCTAATGTAGTTCCTCTCGGGTGTCGTGGAAGCCTGTATGGGTATTCTCCTCATTAACTATTCGGAGTGTTATTCTCAAAAAAATGTCTTAAAGGTTATCTCCGAATGACTTTCTTGGATAACCAAGTCCTTGGACTACCACCCCACCTAAAGGAGACATGGATAAGAACTTCGGATCCTTCGAGACTCGCTGGATTCGTTGTTGGTCTCGAAGGATCCGAAGTTTTGGGCCTAGTCAAACTGCGGGGCAAAACTGAGGTATTATACAAGAGATACGATACGGATCGATGTATTGTGGATGTTTATTATTTATGTTATCATTATTATTGTATCGTATCATGTCTTTTATGGTATTGTTGATTATATAGTGCCTCGAATGAGTTGTGCCTTTTCTAAAATGATACGGACACTATCACACAGAACATAAAATACTTAGGAAGGAGTAGGCCACTCATAATGTACTAACTCATAAATGGAAAGTATGATTAGCTATTGGCCTTTGGGAACATGGTATACGAGCGTGAGATCGTGGCTTGATTATGAGGATAAACTAGTGATAAAGCCTTGTAGATGGCCAAGTATGAAATCCATAACGTACTATAATTAAAGAGAAAATAATAGATACTTGGCCAATAGTTACAACTTACGGTACAGTTACCGAATAGCATGGTATAGCATTGAATTGCACTTGAGAGTAAATCCACGTAGCATGCCGAACCTTAGGAAGCTAGAGTTTGTGTTGAAGTAGTTTTATATCAACGATTCCCTAGTGATGCGAGATTGACTTAGGGTATTCCATGGGAAGTCTAGGAACAGGATAGGTTGATCGGATGGGTAGCTTCCGGTGGCTAGGATAGGATTCCTAGTGAGGTTTGCATGCATGTGTGCGTGGGTTGCATTGCATTGCACGGTTTTAAACTATTGCATTGAAATAAAGTATTGTCTATACAAAACATGTATAGTTTCCCCTGAGCCCAGATTTGGCTCATCCCATTTTCTAACAGTTTTTCAGGGTCTCACTTATTGGGATGACGCGTGTGGGATACGATTATAGGAAGACTTTGATGTCCGTTAATTGTTCTATTCCTTGGACCAAGGACTAAGCTATATGTATAATCTTATGGTTTCCAGATTATTTGTAAATGAACTTTGTATTAACATTTGACTTTGGTTTTGGGTATGTAAACCATGTACTGTATATAATTGACAAAGAGTTTTTAGATGTGGAGTGGTTTTCAAATTGTTGGTTATGATTTCCATTTATATGGAAATGATTTTATATAACAGGTTGGATTGTTGTTTAATGGAATTCCATATGCCCGAATTTTATCAAACGGTATTTTATTCAAGAAAAGTTTTCCACAGGTTGAGACTTTTATATTTTAAACACGTCGTCGTGCACGGCATCTGTGATTCACCGGGTCCCAGAGGTAAAAATTTCAGAACGGGATTCGGGGCATCACATGTTATGTGTATATTGGAATAATATTGCGGATTTAAGAAGTTTTTATTTTCAAATAATTATAATTTTATCCTAAAAATTTTGAGACCTTGCAAACTAAACCTTAAGTTTTAAATGTTTACACAAAAATTCTTATACTACTATACCTATTAAAAAAATCGACGTGTGGGCTCCCACATTCCCTACGCCCTTGAAGGGACGTAAATCGAACCAGTTGCTAAAAACTCTAGCTTAAGGATTTTGCGAATAAGTCCTACTATTTTGTTTAATTACTTTTTTTGTAAAATTAAATATACAGTAATCGTACATATATCACATGTGCATATAATTAATTAAATAAATGCATGATATAGTGTGATTTATTTGGTTAATCACTTTGTTCAAATTAAATATACATGAGTCAGTACATGTTAAATATATCTATTTTTTTTAATCAAATACGAATAACTAATCAAATAAATGCATGATATATAGCAGACTTGTCATTAAAGTGTGTAGTTATTCTGAGAGTGATTTAATGGAGAGATTAAACTTTTACTAGAGGGAGAAAAATAATGGACAGCTAAAAAAACAAAAACCAAAAAAGTTAAGGTGGAAATTAAAGGTAGGGACCCGCACATTCTCAATCCGACAGCCAAGTTGACAAAATAATCAAATTAAGAGTATAAATTGGAAATTTTATTAATTATTCGTGTTATTTTCATGAGGTACATGTCTCTTAATTGAAATTCAATTTACAACCACATAAATATAGAATTATAATATATTAGTAATCACCTAAATAAAATGATATATATGTATATATGAGCATGTGCGCGCTCATAGTCAACTAGTCTAGCTATATCATATTTTTTAGTAAATTATGAAATGAGGGATAGAATAGAAGGAAAATGAGAAGAGAAAAGTTGTTGGTTCTAATTAAAAACACAAGTAACCCCAAATGTTAATATGTTATTATTAGTCACAATCCCAGGAAAGGACAAATAAAGGTTTGTTGTAAGAATTATTCGGTATTAATTGCTGTGATGTGGTTTCAATATATATTATAATATATATATATATATATATATATATATATAAGTTATATAAATAATCAATCACCTAATTACCATTATTGTATTCAAGATTGAAATATATCAAGTTCAAGGGCCACTGACAGAAACTCACTTTTTTACAAAGTATTTACTATGCGGTACTCTGCCCACAAGTTTTGAGTTAATTTTAAGAAACAATTAGAATGAGGTGCAAATTTTATTTTTTTAAGGCTTGCTATCTTTGTTCTTGGTGTAATTCATAGCATATATTTTGTTATCGTTATTCTAACAAATATTATAAGTGTTATTCCCATATACTCGTAATTTACATTTCTCTTAGCTAGGATACATATTACAAATACTACTTAGCTAGGGAAATATTTGTAACGTAACTAATGCACATACCGGTACTCTGGTAGTATAATCCACACATATTCTTAAGTTGCGTTTGTTTACTTGTTTGAATTTGAAAACTAAAACTAATTTTGAATTCGGGAAACTTAATCTAATTTTTTTTTCCTTTTTGAATGTTCCGTCAAAATAAGTGTTGTTTGTTTGAGCTATTCGGACAATTTTATCTTTGTCTTAAATTTTTTTTATGTAATTTGTTTAAAAATACAAAGGCTGTAGAGTTTTAAACTTGAGTCTAGTGTTCGCATTCACCACCTGAGGAGGGAATTTAGGCGACATATTACCTACGTCTCCAAAGATATGTACCTAAGATATGTTTTTACGTCGCCTTAATTTAAGCGACGTAAACTACGTCGCCCAAAATACGTTGCCTAATTTTAGTCGCCCCAGATATTAGGCGACGGATGTTGTTACTCTGTCGTCGTAGTGGTTACTTAAGCCACGATGATGTTATCGTCCGTTCTAAGAGAATGTACTCCTAGGCCACGTATCTTTTTTCTTCCGTTATAGAATATTGTTCTCTTAGGCCATGTATGTGTTATCCTCCGTTGTAAAAAAGGCAATCATAGGCGACGTATCTTTTATCCTCTGTCGTAGAAAAGAAACATTTAGGCCACATAGGTGTTATGTTGCAACGCCTAAAAGGTACACCTATGCGACCTTCGAATTATATTATTTCTGCTAAGAAGGAATGTTAGGACACGAAGATATTTTTCTTCGTCGTCTAAAGCGTAAATCTAGGCGACGTTGGTATTTTTACTCGGTCTCCTAAGATGTACATCTAGGCCACCTAGTTATTATCCTCGGTCTCATAAGATGTATACCTAAGCTACGAATGTATTATCCTTAGTCTCCTAAGAATTAACTTAGGTCACCTACGTATTATAGTATGTCACTTAAGTTGAAGTTTAAGCCACCTACCTACATCGCCTAAAGTATAGTTACAAATTAAAAAAAATCAACGTGGCCTGTAATTAAAATTACTGGAGCCAATAATCCAAGTTTCTGGGCATCTGGATTACTGGGTCCAGTAATCCAAGTTTATGGGCATCTGGATTACTTGGGCCAGTATTCCAAGTTTATGGGCATCTAGATTACTAGTGCCAATAGTAATCCAAGTTTTTGGGCATCTAGATTACTGGGGCCAGTAATAATCCAAGTTTCTAGGCATCTAGATTATTGGGGCCAGTAGTAATCCAAGTTTCTGAGCATCTAGATTAATAGGGCCAATAGTAATCTAAGTTTCTGAGAATCTAGATTAATATGGCCAATAGTAATCTAGATTAATCATAGCTTTTGTGTGCAGCCGTACCTGCACATATATATACGGCCGCACCTGCAATATTCAATAACAAATATAACCTGCCCAATTTATCATTGAATAAATATATGTCTAATAAACTATTAAAATTTATTAAATTCCATTCAATAAATTATGTTCAAAGAGAAATTGTTCTAACACTAAATAAAACGTAGAGGGGGAGGAGCCATCCGAGGGAGGAATTGGCGGTTGAATCCCGGCCGCTCTGATCACATACTTTAATTGAGCTTGCATCTTGCGCTCAAAACCTACCCTCTCCCTCTCTCGCTCGGCCCTCTTCGTCTCTCGCTCGGCCCTTTCCTTCTGAAGTTGCTATTTTATCGCAGCTTGATTTGCCTTAAGCTGGGTGACCTCAGCCTCGAGCTCTATAGATGTGCCGCAATCCGTTTGCGTTGATGGGCCTCTCTTACGCGGCAACTTTGCGGAGCTGCTCCTTAAGCCCCTCACCCTTGTCCCTCTCGAAGGACCAACTTCTCTCTCAAGGACAGAGACATGGGTCTCGTAAGAGAGGACCAGGGCCGGGGAGCTGGCTGGCGACGTACCATTCGACGCTTCATCGATCGGAGGCAGATCGGCCATCATCTTTTCCACCTCGACAGTCCTCGCGGACTGAACGGCCGCCTGCAAATAACAATAAGTGTTGTGTAAAAAATAATTCTTGTATTAACTAAATAATAATAATATGAAAAAAATAAAATTAAAGTGATGCATAAAAAAGATTTACTGCGCGGTCGGGGTTATACTTCTTGTACACCTCGACATAAGTAGTGAGGTGAGGCGCCTGGTCTCCCTTCTGCTTCAGGTCATGAGCCTGGAGGGCAAAGGCTTGGGTCCCCCGCTGTGGGCTTTCTTATTCTCGGAGGCCCGCGTTTGGGCCATCTACGTGCCCAATTTCGACAAGATACAAACAGTTGTATTTAATTAAGCATTTATAAACAAATAAATTAAATGAAACAACAAAAAAAATAAGATAAATGAAAAAATTACCTGAAAACCCTCGGCCTTGAAGTGGTTTCATAACCACTCCCATTGGTCCGGGCGATGAATGAACTTCACTGGAATGGGAGCATCGCCTTACACTTGCCAGTTCTTGTGGATCTTGTACTTTCAATCTTTGAAGTGATCCGCAGCCTTCTTCTATAACCACGTGACGAGCGCCTTATCAGCAGGATTGATGCCATAACTCTCATACAAACCAAATAGGAACTCAGGAAAAAACATTAGTACAAATAAAAATAAAATTTAGTAAGGCAAAAAAAATAAGTTAACTAGAATAAGAAACAAGTACTTACTGACAGATTGTCGAAGAACATATTAAGATGTTAAACATCTATTACATAAAGAGATACCAGGCAAAAAACATAAATTACAAAAAGAGATATCCAAAGAAAATACGAGTTACAAAATATCTCTTCTAGATTTCATATTCGAATAATGTTGAATGACATGTCTGTTATGTAATACCTCTTTCATTCAATTCACCGCGGTGATTCTCATTCGTTCGCTTACTTCGCTTCGAGTGGCGAAATCTTGAATTAAGAACGTTCGTAGCGTTCTAGCACTTCGTTCGAGTCATATTAGTACATTTACACTCATATAAGTGTTCGTTTAATTATTCGGGTGGTCCGAATAGGTTTCGGGTTAGAAAACATAACTTTTGGCGTTACGCGATTTCTTTGTTTCTAGTCAACTTTGGAGCAGCGTAACTTCTTCGTCTCGTATCCGATTTGGGTGTTGTTTGTTCTTACTTCTAGGTTTCATGCCATTCTACAACTTTTGTGTGTTTGACCAAAATTCAATTCGCACTCCTAGTTGGTCAAAATAGGTTCCGAAGTAGGCCCATCGCAAAAAAACCAGTCATTTGGTAATTTTATGGCAGAGACTGCCTTCTTTGAATTTTTGGGAATTATACATCTACAATTTCAGGACACTTCCTCCTTAGGAAGTTGTAGAGCTTCGAATTAGCTTTTCGTGGACATAAAGATCATCCCAATCCGAGATCCAAGTAAGGGGTTATGACCAAAATAACAACAGTGATCAGTGCAGTCAAAACCAACTCTTTAACATAATGCTTATGTGATCGATCCCAGAAACCTAGGGTCGGTCCCAGACCCTGTGTGTCGAATTTTAACTCTTTTAACCCATTTTCTCACCACTTATCAACACCAAACACTACCACTCGACCCACACACCACACCACCACCCCAAGAGAGTTTTAGAGAGGGAAAGTGAGTGATTCTTGAGGGTTTTAATCATATATTCATCATAAACCAATATTGGAGCCCTAATTCAACACCTATATCACTATTCATCATCTCCCTCCTCTCTCATCCACCATTGGAGCTTGGAGGCAAGCTAGGGTTTCATGGTTCGAAGTCTACGCACCCTCAACTTCGAGATTTAGCTTCTCTAAAGTGGGAACACTAGTACTAAACATGTTTCTTACATTATTACTCATTGAATTAGAGTTTTGAACTCAAATTGGGTATTCTCATCAAAAGCATATGTTGTTTGCATCTCTTGGGGTTTTGGGTTAAATAAATCTTAGATTGATGATTGCTAATGATATATTATGACTTCAATCACACAATTCAACAAGTATATACACATTTTAGCTCACACACCCAAGGATATATGATGAACCAATCCCGTAGCTTCACGTATGAACTCAAAATTGGGGTTTTGGGGTTTAGGCCTATTGGATAGTTGATTGTGGATTCTAAGTGGTAGAAATTGTATTTATGACATTAGTAACAAGCGTACAGCCTTATCCACGTGTTTGTCCTAAAAGCCGCAGAGGCGGAACCATAAGTAGTGGTTTTGAAATCTAGTATCCCATGTAAATTGTTGTTGATACTATTGACGAGTACTCCACTCAGATATACTCAATTAGTGAGAGTAATATAACTTTGTAGAGTGTAAGTTGTCTTGGCCATGGTGAGATGCCGGTTAGGTTGAAAACATGTTATTCGATACTTGGCTCGGTGATATAGCTAGAGAATCATCATAAAACACTTACGGCCCTAGATTGATACACATGAACATAATGAGATATACGGCACTAGTAATGAACTAGTTGGCCTTATTATGTGAATATCCATGTGACGATAAATATAAAGAGCATACACGTGATGAAGACGCTTATATAAATGATGTACGATGATGTTAATGATGACAAATGGATAGTGGGCTGTTATATTACATTTATATTTGTTGATTAGCCATATGTGTGATGTACGATTGATGATTGATGATATACACATTGTTGAGGAATTGATATGATATATTCCTGTTATTGACGCGACCACACATATGGGCTGGATATAATTGAGTGAGCATCAGGTAGTTCCCGGTGACTTAAAGACGGGTTGCCTAATTACCGCCCATAGGTGAAAATCCTTAAACCGTGCACGAAAAAAGAAGGAGGTGACTTCACCTATGGTTGAATTGTCCACAAAGGAGAGCCCACTCTGTGTATCTTGCCTTCTCGTTGAACTATGTGTTATGGGCTATAGTGTTTTCCCGGCTAGCGGAGTAAGTCCCATGTGCCACTACTTACCCAAATGGTGAGTCCCCGGGAAGTAGTTGGGCTACTAATGGACATCACCCTGCTAGAGGTTTGATCTTCACCCGGAAGAAGATTGGTATTAGTGGAAATTCTCGGAAAACTAACCGAGCGCGGAAGTAGGGGCTAACAAGCAGAACCGTGTGGACAAAAAGTCTTCGACTTCTATCGGTTTAATCTTTCGATCTCTTGCTCTATTATATTGTGATATTTCTTCATTGTGATTGGAATTAACTTTGATACAAACATTAAACATTTTTAAATCGATTTTAAAAATTCGATTAAGTTTTAAAAACCCTATTCACCCCCCTCTAAGGTATTTTTCGATCTATAATTATAATCAGAGGTTGTACTCTTGTTTTGATTTTACAATCTTAGAGTTTACGATCATGTCTATCTATAAAGGAACCGGACTTAACGAAGGTTCTTCCACCACTAGGCCACCTCTATTTGATGGCAAAAATTATAGTTATTGGAAAAATCGCATGTGTACTTTTCTTTAAGCTAGTGATTTTGAACAATGGAGGGTTACACTCATTGAACCCTATGATATTACCAAAACCGATGAAAGGGGTAATGTTACTCCTAAATCTATTTTCGAATATGATGAGCATGCCATTAAGAAAATCCAATTTAATGCTAAAGCTTTGAATTCTCTACATTGTGCATTAACTATGGACAAATATAACAAAATTTCTAGTTGTAAAATCACCAAAGAAATTTGGGACAAACTAGAGGTTGCTCATGAAGGAACCTCACAAGTTAAGGATGACAATATTGACATGCTCGTTCATGATTATGAACTTTTTAAAATGGAGCAAAATGAATCACTTGCTTCCATGTATAGTAGGTTCTCTATTATCACTAATGATTTAGATCTTCTTGAAAAGGAATATTCAAATAAGGACAAGATTCGAAAAATTCTTTGAACTCTTTCCAAGAAGTGGAGACCCAAAGTGACGGCTATTCAAGAAGCCAAGAACCTCAAGACGCTAAGCATGGAAGAACTCTTGGCTTCACTTAAAACCCATGAGAAGTAATTGTAAAGAGAAGAAGAAGGTGATTCGAAAGCCAAAAAGTCACTAGCTCTCAAAGCAACTCAACTAGAGGATGATGAGGAGTTGATGGGAGGAGATGAGGATATGGTTCTTATTTTTAGAAAATTCATAAAGTTTCTAACTAATAAGAAGAAGTTTCAAGGAAAAGGAAACAACTTTAATTCTTCATCAAGAAGGAATAATGATCGTTCTATTCAACCAAGAGTTGAAAACAAAGAAGTGAAGAAATGTTTCCATTGCCATGAATCGGGGCATTTTAAAACAAATTACCCTGTTAGAAGAAAGGAGAAGAGAGACAAGAGGGACAAAGCCTTCAAACAAGTAAGGCACGCCCTTAAAGGCACTTGGAGTGATTCCAAAGGAAGGGAGTCCGATGCCGACTCTAGCGACGAGAAAAGGGAAAACCTTTGTGTTGGAGGTAAATCCAAAATTGCGCTCATCTCCATGGTGAATCCGAATGGTATATCCGGTGTGCAGGTTATCGAATGCCATGGCGCTTTAATGGGCCTTGCGTATAAGGAAATAAAGTTTCGCCTTCACTAATAGCTATAGCTTTTGGCGCAACGGTAATCGCTTGATCCTCACAATTGGTATCAGAGGTTGTACTCTTATTTTGATTTAACAATCTTAGAGTTTACGATCATGTCTATATATCAAGGAACCGATTTTTTCGAAGGTCTTTCCACCTACAGACCACCCCTATTTGATGGTAAAAATTATAGCTATTGAAAAAGTATAATGACTATATTTTTACAATCTAGTGATTTTGAACAATGGAGAGTTATACTTGAAAGACCCTATGAAATTACCAAAAGAGATGATAGTGGAAAAATTGTTCCTAAGAAAATGTCCGAGTATGATGAAAATGATATTCAGAAAATTCAATATAATGCTAGAGCCTTAAATGCTTTAAATTATGCATTAAGCATGGATGAATATAACAAATTTCTAGTTGCAAAATGGCCAAAGAAATTTGGGATAAACTTGAGGTTACCTACGAAGGAACCACTCAAGTTAAAGACGATAAAATAAATATGCTTGTTCATGATTATGAATTATTTAAAATGGAGCCTAATGAATCTCTTGCTTCCATGTATAGTAGATTTTCTATTATTACTAATGATTTGGATATTCTTGGAAAAGTTTATTCTAATGAAGATAAGATAAGAAAAATTCTTAGGATTCTTCCAAAGAAGTGGCGTCTAAAAGTGATGGCGATTCAAGAAGCAAAGAATTTCAAAACACTCAGCATGGACGAGCTTTTAGGATCTCTAAAAACTCATGAGAAGGAACTTCAAAGAGAAGAAGAAGCGGATACAAAATCAAAGAAAATTTTAACTCTCAAAACTATCCAACATGAAGATAATGATGTATCAATGGATGGTGATGAAGACATGGCGCTTCTATCTAGAAAATTTATAAAATTTCTAGCTAAGAAGAAAAATTCTCAAGGAAAGGATAACAAGTATCCATCATCCTTTAGAAGAAACAATAATCGATCAAATCAACAAAGATGATAAAATGAAGAAATTAAAAAGTGCTATCATTGCCATGAACCCGGTCATATCAAGCCAAATTTTCCACTTAGAAAGAAGGAGAAAATGGACAAACGAGATAAAGTATTCAAATAGGAGAAGCATGCACTAAAAGGAATATGGAGTGATTCCGAAGAAGGGGAATCGGATGCCGATTCTAGCGAATGAAGAAACGACTAACCTTTGTCTTATGGCAAAAGAAGATGAGGTAAATTCTAACTATAGCTCATTTAGTGATAATTTTGATAGTAATGAAAGTGTGCATAATGAATATGATAAACTATTTACCATGTTTGAAGAATTACATATTAAATTTGAAATTCTCTCAAAAAGATATGCAAGTCTCAAGAAAGAAAATGCCATTACTTTTGTCAAATGTGAAACTTTAGAAAAGGAAAATATTGATTTTAAAAAGGAAATCAACTATTTGAAAAAGAGAAAAGAAAAGGAGACTTCAAACTTACTTACATTAGAAAATGAGGATTTGAAAAAAAAAAGTAAAGGATTTAACTAATAGTCTAACCCAGTTCACAAATAGAAAAGATAACTTGGATAAATTATTGGGAGTACAAAGGTGTGTCTTTGATAAAGACGGTTTAGGTTACAATCAAATTCATAACCAAAAGGATTACAAAAATTTCTTCAAAACATGCACACCGTATAATCCCACTAATCTTTGCTCATTTTGTGAAAGAAACAATCATAGTGCACATTCTTGTTATTACAAAGAAAAGGATTTTACTAAGAACAAACTTTCTTGGATTCCTAAAGGAACCATTATATACGCTAACCCCAAAGGACCCAACATATTTTGGGTACCAAAAGAGAAGTTACTTAAGATTTTGATGTAGGTTTGCATGAGAGCAAAAGCTAGCAAAACAAAGTGGTTCTTGGATAGTGGATGCTCGAAACACATGACGGAAGAAAAGAGAAATTTCTTGAGTCTTACTCCTAAACAAAGAGGCAACGTCACATTTGGAGACAACGCCAAAGGCAAAATCATTGGTATATGTAAAGTTGGTAATAAATCTTCTTATATTGATAATGTTTTACTTGTTGACGGTTTAAAACATAACTTGCTTAGTATTAGTCAATTGTGTTATAAAGGTTATGAAGTTATTTTTAAATCCGAATGTTGCATTGTTAAAAATATTAGTGATAATTTTATCTTGTTTGTTGCTTATAGATCTAATAACGTATATACTCTTGAACTTGATGATTTGTCTCAACAAGATGTTAAATGTTTATCTGTATTAAATGATGCTTCTTGGTTATGGCATAGAAGATTAGGTCATGCTAATATGGATTTAATTCACAAATTATCTAAAAAAGAATTAGTTAAAGGATTGCCTAAAACTAAATTTGCAAAAGATAGAATTTGTGATGCATGTCAACTTGGTAAACAACACAAGTCTTCCTTTAAATCTAAGAAATATATTACTACTACTAGACCACTTGATATGTTACATTTAGATTTATTTGGACCTAATTCGGTTGCTAGTTTAGGTGGTAAATTGTATGCCTTTGTGATTGTTGATGATTTTTCTAGATTTACTTGGGTATTCTTTCTTGCTCATAAAAGTGAAACACCTCATGTATTTGCTAAATTCTGTAGAAAAGTTCAAAATGAAAAGGGTACTTCTATTGTACATGTTAGAAGTGATAGAGGTAGAGAATTTGATAATATTGATATTGAGAATTTTTGTGATGAGCATGGTATTAATCATAACTTTTCGGCACCTAGAACTCCTCAACAAAATGATGTGGTTGAAAGGAAAAATAGATCTCTTCAAGAGATGTCTAAAACCATGTTAAATGAACATTCTTTACCGGAATATTTCTGGGCGGAAGCCGTTAATACCGCATGCTATGTAACTAATCGAATTATTATTCGTAAAAAGTTAGATAAGATACCTTGCGAATTATGGAATGACAAGAAACCTAATATTGCATTTTTTAAGATTTTTGGTTGTAAATGTTTCATTTTAAATGATCGTGATCATTTAGGAAAATTTGATGCTAAATCCGACGAAGGAATATTTATTGGATATGATACTAATAGTAAAGCTTATCGTGTTTATAATAAGAAAAGTATAGTTGTTCAAGAATCTATGCATGTTATTTTTGATTAATCTAATCCTTTTGCACCCATAGTGCATTCCGATGATGATGTTGAAATTATCCAAAAAGTTTTGGATATTCAAATTAATGATACATCTAAGGAAGAACCATCGAGTGCTCAAACTTCTTTTAAGGAGATAGAAAGTAAGGGAGAACAAAACTCGAATGATTTATCTAAGAGTTGAAAATTTGTGTCCAACCACCCTATTGATCAAATTATTGGAGAGCCATCTAGTAAGGTCATGACTAGATCATCCTTAAGAAATGTTTGCAATAATATGGAATTTATTTATCAATATGAGCCTAAAAACATAAATGAAGCCAAACAAGATGAATCTTGGATGATGGCTATGCAAGAAGAGCTCAATCAATTTGAGAGAAATAAAGTGTAGACACTTGTTCCCAAACCAAATGATCATACTATTATAGACACTAAATGGGTATTTCGAAATAAAAAGGATGAAAGTGGTATAATCTTTAGAAATAAAGCTAGGCTCGTTGTCCAATGATACAATCAAGAGGAGGGCATTGATTATGAAGAAACATATGCACCCGTTGCACGTTTAGAAGTTATTCGCATGCTACTTGCTTACTCATGCTTTAAAAATTTTAAACTATATCAAATGGATGTGAAAAATGCTTTCTTGAATGAATTTATTGAAGAGGAAGTTTATGTGAAATAACCTCCCGGATTTGAAAATTATACACATTCGGATTACGTATTTAAATTGTCTAAAGCATTATATGGCTTGAAACAAGCACCTAGAGCATGGTATGATAGATTAAGTTTATTTTTGCTTCATAATGGATTTGTTAAAGGCAAAGTAGACACTACTTTATTCATTAAGAATCATGCCAATGATATGCTACTTGTGCAAATTTATGTTGATGACATTATTTTCGGTTCTACTAACGACAATCTTTACAAAGAATTTTCTACTTGTATGCAAAAGGAATTTGAGATGAGCATGATGGGAGAGATGAATTATTTTCTCGGATTGCAAGTAAAGCAATGCAAAGATGGGATCTTTGTCAATCAAGAGAAATATGTGAAGGAACTCTTAAAGAAGTTCGACATGAAAGGCGCTAAATTAATGAGTACGCCTATGAGTTCAACGATGAAACTTGACAAAGACGAAAGTGGTAAGAGTGTCGACATAAAGAAGTATCGATGTATTATTGGTAGCTTACTTTATTTGATGGCTTCTAGGCCGGACATCATGTTTAGTGTTTGTCTATGCGCACGATTTAAAGCGAATCCAAAAGAATCCCACTTACACGTTGTAAAACGAATATTCCGTTATCTTTTCGGCACTAGTTCTTTGAATTTGTGGTATCCAAGAGAAAACACATTTGACCTAATAAGTTATTCCGATGCGGATTTTGCGGGTTGCAAAATCGATAAGAAAAGTACTAGTGGCATATGTCATTTTCTAGGACACGCACTAGTATCTTGGTCAAGTAAGAAACAAAATTCGGTGGCCCTTTCAACGGCCAAAGCTGAATACGTGGCGGCCGAAAGTTGTTGTGCACAAACTTTATATATTAAACAACAATTAGAAGACTTTGGAATTAGACTTAGCCACATTCCCATTAAATGTGATAACACAAGTGCTATTAGCTTGACCAAGAACCCTATACAACACTCACGTACTAAGCACATTAAGGTAGGACATCATTTTATTCGTGATCATGTGTAAAAAGGTGATGTTGATATTGAATTTGTTAGCACCGAATCGCAATTTGCGGATATTTTCACTAAACCCCTCCCGGACGATCGTTTTTGTACTATCCGTTGTGAACTTGGTATGACTAGAGCTTGTGACATCTAGTTTGATTAAAAAAAATCTCAAAGACGAAAAGCTGTCTTCTTCAAGAAAAAAGTCAAACTATGTAGCGCTCCCGCATGCATCTAAAATCCAGCGCCTCACACGGCCTAGATCCCTTTTTGATGTTGCCATAGGAGGAGAAAATGTGTGTATGGTGTTGGTGTTGTGGTAAGATCTACATTCACACTTTTGAAAGGTTTATTTATAAAATATATATTAGTTTTGGTTTTAAAACTATCTCAAATATTTGCAATATTTTTTAATTGTCATCTTTGCATAAATTGAGGGAGAGCATATTATTTATTTACATTTATATGCTATTTATGCTTGTTATTGTAAACACACATTAATTTATTGTCATCATCAAAAAGGGGGAGATGGTTGACCAAAGGTCTTAATCTTATTTTGATAATAACAATAAATTAATCATGTGTAATTTAACATGTTTCTTGATATAAGTATACAGTTCATTTACTTGAAAAATTCAAGAAAAACATGACAAAGATCAATCTTTCACTATTCGATCATTAGATAAGACAAAAGATCAAATCTCTCAACGCAAATCATGAAATACAAAGGATCAAAAGATTATATGAAAAGTTTCAAGGAAAAAGTTTCAAATGAAGATCAATCTGAAGAAACAAATCAAAACATTCGAAGACTCGTTAATTCAGTAATTGAGTGAGTGCTTACGATTTATGTAAAGTTACTTTATTAATCAAATCCCTATAGCTCAAATGTATTCATGCATATTTTAAAGATTAATTCAAACAAGCTTGAAATTGAATTTATTTGAGAAACATCATTTTACAAAGATCGAGTCTCAAAATAAATTCATATTAATTTTAAATGATCATATTTTAAGCTCTAATAAAAACAGGTATCTTAGCAACATATCTTTGAGTTTCACAAATCATTAGAATTTTATTTGAAACTAAATTGTTAAATTGCAAAAATGTTTTTATTTTACATTTAAAATTCGCTCAATTTTTGCACAGTTTTGATCTAACGGTAAGATGGAGGCCTTCCCGAACTCCGATCATTTTGAAATTTTTACAGTAGTTAGACAACGTCTCCTAACACTTTTGACTAAAATTTGAGCATGATCCAACGGTCAAATCGGGATAAAGTATCAAAACAAATTTGAATTTTTTGTCAAAACCAGTTGTTGGAAAGTTTGAAAATGTATATCTTTGACCCAAAACCTTTCTTAATCATCCCCAACGGCCAAATGGTTTTGCAAGCTATATATATGAGGTCCTAGACTTGTTTTAACACACCTTGAATCATTCTAATACTCTATTATTCATATATTCAAATATACAAAGATTCAAGAACACATTTTGATCAATCTTTCATCTTTTGAGCTATATATTTTTGATCAATCTTGATAACTCTAGTGTGAGCTTCATTTGTAATTTTTAAATACACTTGAGAGTTATTGTATTAGTGTGTATCATCACAAATAATTCATTCTTCATTTCAAAAGAGATTTTGTCTCTTTGTAGAGCAAGAGAGCATATCTTGTGAGAAGTGTAGTGTGTATAACTACATTGTGAGTGTTGCCTGCATAAAAATATTTGTATTGAGGTTTGATCTTCACCCAAAGAAGATTGAATAATGAAAATTATCGGGGAACTAACCGAGCGCGGACGTATGGTTTAGGAAACCGAACCGTGAGGATAAAAAGTCTCGAGCTTCAAATTGGTTTAATCTCTCTAAAATCAAGCTCTCTTTTTATTGCTATATTATTGCTTGTATTTTGAGATTGCTTATTTGCTTGTCTCGGAATTGATTACTTAAATAACTCTGTATATATGTAAAATAAGTTTGTAGAATGATTCATGGTGTGTTAAAAACAAATCTAGGACCTCATATATATAGCTTGCAAAACCATATGGCCATTGTGGATGACTAAGAAAGGTTTTGGGTCAAAGATATACATTTTCAAATTTTCCAATAGCTAATTTTGACAAAAAATTCAAATTTATTTTGATAATTTCTCCCAATTTGACTGTTGGATCATGCTCAAATTTTAGTCAAAATTTCTAGGAGATGTTGTCTAACTACTGCAAAAAATTTCAAAATGATCGGAGTTCGGGAAGGCCTCCATCTTACCGTAGATCAAAACTGTGCAAAAATTGAGCGAATTTTAAATGTAAAACAAAAACATTTTTGCAATTTAACAATTTAGTTCCAAATAAAATTCTAATGATTTGTGAACCTCAAAGATATGTTGGTAAGATACCTATTTTTATTAGAGCTTAAAATATGATCATTTAAAATTAATCTGAATTTATTTTGAAACTCGGTCTTTGTAAAATGATGTTTTTCAAATAAATTCAATTTCAAGCTTGTTTGAATTAATCTTTAAAATATGAATACATTTGAGCTATAGTGATTTGATCAATAAAGTAACTTTACATATATCTTAAGCACTCACTCAATTACTGAATTAACGAGTCTTCGAATGCTTTGATTTGTTTCTTCGGATTGATCTTCATTTGAAACTTTTTCCTTGAAACTTTTCATATAGTCTTTTGATTCTTTGTACTTCATGATTTGCATTGAGAGATTTGATCTTCCTTGTCTTGTCTAATGATCGAATAGTGAAAGATTGATCATTGTCATGTTTTTCTTGAATTTTTTAAGTAAATGAATTGTATACTTATATCAAGAAACATGTTAAATTACACATGATTAATTTATTGTTATTATCAAAATAAGATTAAGACCTTCGGTCAACACTTTGCCTTATGGCAAATGACGATGAGGTGTGCTTGAAATCCAAAGGTAGCAAATCCAAATGGTTCTTGGATAGTGGATGCTCAAAGCACATGACGGGAGACAAAAACAACTTCTTAAGTCTTATTCCCAAGCGAGGAGGGAATGTGACTTTTGGGGACAACGCCAAGGGCAAAATCATCGGTATAGGTAAGGTTGGTAGGCATTCTATATGTATCGATAATGTTCTATTAGTTGATAGTATAAAGCATAATTTACTTAGCATTAGTCAATTATGTGATAAGGGTTATGAAGTTATTTTTAAATTCGATCGTTGCATTGTTAAGAATGTTAGTGATGATTCCATTTTACTTATTGCATATAGAACTAACAATGTGTATACTCTTGAACTTGATGATTTATCACAACAAGATGTTAAATGTTTATCCGTTATTAACGATGTATCTTGGTTATGGCATAGAAGACTAGGACATGCTAATATGGACTTAATTCATGTTTTGTCTAAGAAAGAATTAGTTAAATGATTGCCTAAAATCAAATTTGTTAAAGATAAAATTTGTGATGCATGTCAACTTGGTAAACAACACAAATCTTCATTTAAGTCTAAAAAGGATATTACTACAACTAGACTGCTTGATATGTTGCATCTTTATTTGTTTGGTCCTATTTCGGTTGCTAGTTTAGGTGGCAAATTGTATACTCTTGTTATTGTTGATGATTACACTAAATTTTTTTGGGTGTTATTTCTCACCCACAAAAGTAAAACTCCACATATTTTTGTAAAATTTTCTAGAAAAGTTCAAAATGAAAAAGGTGTTTCTATTGTGCATGTTAGGAGTGATAGAGGTAGAGAATTTGATAATATTGATATTGAAAATTTTTGTGATGAGCATGGTATTGATCATAATTTTTCGGCACTTAGAACTCCTCAACAAAATGGTGTTGTTAAGAGAAAAATAGATCTTTTTAAGAGATCTCTATGACTATGCTAAATGAACATTCTTTACCGGAGTATTTGTGAGCGGAAGCCGTTAACACCGCATGCTATGTGATTAATCGTACTATTATTCGTAAAAAGTTAGATAAAACACCTTATGAGTTATGGAATGACAAGAAACTAAATATTGCATATTTTAAAGTCTTTGGTTATAAATGTTTTATTTTGAATGATCGTGATCTCTTGGGAAAATTTGATGCTAAACTCGATGAAGAAATTTTTCTTGGGTATGCCATTGATAGTAAAGCATATAGAGTTTATAACAAGAAAAGTTTAGTAGTACAAGAGTCTATGCATGTTGTGTTTGATGAGTCAAATCCTTTCTTACCCATAGTACGTTCCGATGACAATGTTGAAATTATCCAAAAAGTTTCAAATATTCAAATTAATGATACATCTAAGGAAAAAACTTCGAGTGCTCAAGCTACTCCTAAGGAGTTAAAAAACACAACCGAGCAAAACTCGAATGATTTGCCTAGGAGTTGGAAATTTGTGTCTAACCACCCTATTGATCAAATTCTTGGAAAACCATATAGTAGGGTTATGACTAGATCATTTTTAAGAAATGTATGCAATAATGTGACATTTGTTTCTCAATATGAGCCCAAAAACATAAATGAAGCCGAACAAGATGAATCTTGAATGATGGCTATGCAAGAAGAGCTCAATTAATTTGAGAGAAACAAAGTGTGGACACTTATTCCCAAATCTAATGATCACACCATTATAGGTACTAAATAGGTTTATCATAACAAAAAGGATGAAAGTTGTATAATTATTAGAAATAAAGCTAGACTTGTTGCCCAAGGATACAATCAAGAGGAGGGCATTGATTATATGAAGAAACCTATGCACCCGTAGCTCGTTTAGAAGCCATTCGTATGCTACTTGCTTATTCATGCTTTAAGAATTTTTAAGTTGTATCAAACGGATGTGAAAAGTGCCTTCTTGAATGGTTTTATTGAAGAGAAAGTTTATGTGAAACAACCTCCTAGTTTTGAAAATCATGTTTATCCGGATTATGTGTTTAAATTGTCTAAAGCTTTATATGGTTTAAAACAAGCACCTAGAGCATGGTATGATAGATTAAGTTCTTTTTTAATTAACAATGGTTTTGTTATAGTTAAAATTTATACTACTTTATTTATCAAAATCATGACAATGACATGCTACTTGTACAAATCTATGTTAATGATATTATTTTTGGTTCTATTAATGAAAATCTTTGTAATGATTTTTTCACATGTATGCAAAAGGAATTCGAAATGAGCATGATGGGAGAAATGAATTACTTCCTCGGATTACAAGTGAAGCAATGCAAAGAAGGCATTTTCATTAATCAAAAGAAGTACTTAAAAGAACTCTTGAAGAAGTTTGACATGGAAGGCGCAAAATCCATGAGCACTCCTATAAGTTCAACCTTGAAGCTCGACAAAGATGAGACTGGTAAAAGTGTAGACATCAAAAAATATCGATGTATGATCAGTAACTTATTATATTTGATGGCCTTTAGGCCGGATATTATGTTTAGTGTATGTCTTTGTGCACGATTCCAAGCGGATCCTAAAGAGTCACATTTGCTTGCCATCAAACGAATATTCCGTTATCTTTTCGGTACTAGTTCATTGGGTTTGTGGTACCTAAAAGAGAACTCCTTTGACTTAATTAGTTATTCCGATGCGGATTTTGCCGGTTGCAAAATCGATAGGAAAAGCACTAGTGGCATTTGTCATTTTCTAGGACACGCACCAGTATCTTGGTCAAGCAAAAAACAAAACTCGGTGGCCCTTTCAACGGCCAAAGCCGAATATGTGGCGGCCGAAAGTTGTTGTACACAAACTTTGTACATTAAACAACAACTAGAAGACTTTGGAATTAGTCTTACCACATTCCCATTAAATGTGATAACATAAATGTTATTAGCTTGACCAAAAATCCCATACAACATTCACGTACTAAGCACATTGAGATAATATATCATTTTATTCATGATCATGTGCAAAAAGGTGATGTTGATATTGAATTCGTTGGCACCGAATCGTAATTTGCAGACATTTTCACAAACCACTTCCCGACGATTGCTTTTGCATTATTCGACGTGAACTTGGTATGACTAGAGCATGTGATATCTAGTTGACCAAGACACTCATGTATATTGATAAAAAAAATTGCTTGTCTTTAAAGCATACAAATTTTGTTGTAAATTAACCAATTTTTGTGCAAATAATAGTTGTACTTAGCTTACATTTTATTTTCATATTATCATGTGTACTAATAGTAATCTTGCAATTGTAAAGTGCTTCTACATGTTAATTTTAACCTCAAAAGGATTAAAGAGCAAAAGCTGAGAAATTCTGGGCAAAAACAAATGATCAGTCGACTAAGTACTTCTGGTTAGTCGACTAAGCCTCTCATCAGTCGACTAAGCAATGGTTGAGAGCTTGCACATTAAACCCCTGTTTTCCCCTAGTTTCTCTCATTCTCTTATCTCTCTATTTCGAGCAATCCCATTCCAAAACCATTCTCAACCTTCACAATTCAACCAAGCCCTCTAATCTCTTCACCAAAACACCATTTAAACAAAAAAAATTCATTATCCTACATCAAATTAACCACAAAATCACACCTTTCTCACCCCAAATTACTCAACCCAATCCTTTTCTCTATCTAACCCTAACCCTAGCCTCTATTGTTGAACTTTCACCTAAAACACTATCCTACATCAAATTTCTTGACAAAATCATCCCACCTTACCCATATAAACAATTTCTTACCTTTTTCCTTCGTCCAAACATTTCACCCCAAAAAATTTAAATTTTTCATCAAACCCTAACTTTTCAAAACCTATATCCTTCACCCCATCTCTCTAGATATGTCTCAAGGACCTCGCTCTCGTCGCCCTCGCAAATCTGTACCGCAAGTAGGTGCATCATCGCCCATTCCGGCACAAGCTCCACTACCACCATTATTCATCTCCGACGAAGTCTAAGCAAACTTCAACTCTGATTATGCTATTCGCACCATTGTTGAAGGTAAACAATTCAACATTGAGTTATTCTCTTCATATGGACTTAATATTACTGCTATTTTTCGTAAACAAGGCATCATAAATTTCCTAACGATTCGTGAGAATGTCTATCCCCGTTTATTTAGATTATTTTATGCTAACCTTCATCACCCCACACTTGATTCCGGTCGTCCCAACAAGCTTCGTCTTAACACTTTCATAAATGGATGGATGATTAGTTTCACTAAGGTGGATCTTAGTCAAATTTTTAGTTTTTTAACCGATAATGTGACGGACGTACCATCAAATTTTGGTAATCTCATTGGGTTCGAGAAATCCGCAACTTTGTCTACCATTCTTAAACGATGTCATAGACAACACAACAGTGGTGCGGGACTCGAAATCAAGGCATCTATGCTTACCTTGCAAAACCGACTTATCCACTCCATACTCGGGTATTTCATTGTTCCGAGACGAGGTAGCCGGGCTTCGATAAATGCTTTGGACACCTTTTTGGTATGGACAATTTCAATGGGACACAAGCTTGACTATGCCGATCTCATGTTCCATCATCTTCTTGATATCACCAATCGCAAGAAACAAGGATTGGTATATGCTATGGCACTCACACGATCATTTCAATTCTATGACATTCACCTTGAGGATGAGACGGAAATCATTATTCTTACGTCCGATGAAACCTATACTGCCAAGACTATTCTTCAAATGGGATATCACATAGAAAACGGGGAATGGATTTCGAATGATCCTCTTGACATTAATGAGGACGATGATAGTGATGATGATGAGAATTTGGCTCAAACCGAGCCTATGGAACAAGACATACCTCCTCAAGGAACTTCCTCTCAAGCTCCCACTAGTTCTCACCAAGATACTCACTCGCCTAATCCAAATGAAGCTATTTTGCAAGCCATCCAAAATCTCTCGGTGACCATGGACAATACGTTCAACTATATTGAGGAAAGGCAACGAGCACACGAAGCCGCATTCCTTTACTACCACCCCGACTATGTCTTTCCACCATATAATCCATGGGATGGTAATCAAGGATGGGGTCAATGGACACAAGAAGATCCCGACGAGTGATCTTTCTCTCTTTTTTTTTGATTATGACAAAGGGGGAGAAATAATAAGTGTTTGGTACACACTTTGCCTAGTATGTTTATCTAATTATGTTATTCTATGAACTTCTATCAACTTAAGTTTTATGCTTTTATTATTGGTTTTTAATATGGTTTTAACTCTAGTATTTTATATTTTTGTTGAACATTAATTAAAGTTTGAAGTTTTAATTATGATTCTGCAATGGTTTGAACTCTTGTTATGCATGCTTGTTATATTATATTTTATGCATAGTTTGAGGTGGAGTTTTCCCTTTAGAAAACTCAACTTATGATCTTAATCGCAAATACACATTAATTTATTGTCATCATAAAAAAGGGGGAGATTGTTGACCTTAAAGTCACTAATATTGTTTTGATAATAACAATAACGTTAATCATGTGTAATTTAACTAAGTTGATGTTTGAAGTGATAGCCACAATAAATTGATCACGCGTGGACTAAACTGAAAAGTAGGAATAAAGATTATTCACCTACAAAGTTTTGCGCTATCAATGTCTCACACCTCACACAACTACTATGATCAATGCACTATCAATGGCACTTCTATGAAGAACAATGACCCAAGGAAGAAAAGAAACGGAGATACAAACAAAGCTCTCGAAGACTCATTATTTTATATTTGAGTGAGTGCTTATATCCCATTTGTAAAGATTCATACTTGATTCACAATATAGCTCATACACTTTGTTTTTACACAAGTAGATTGATCAAAACAAAGTCTCTTCAAAGATCCTTTTCTAAACCTCTTTTGGCAAAAATCGATCTTTGATTTAATTCATATTTAATTCTAAATGATCTTATTTGGAGCTCTAACAAAAATAGGTGTCTTAGGAACCTATATTTTACCTTTCTCAAGCATTAAAATTGATATTAGAGCTTATTTGCAAAAGTATAAAAATTGCATTTTTGGCCTGCCAGACAATGCTCATCAGTCGACTGATGAGCAGTGCTCAGTCGAATGATGGCCACTCAGTCGATTGATGAGCCTTGCTCAGTCGACTGATGGTCCAAAAACTAGCCGTTGGATTTCTGATTTTTTACCATTTTTTGCACCAAACCTTTACCAACTCCCTCCAAACCGCCATATGTTGTCCTAGACTATATATACACTATCTAAGACATATTTAAACCCCCTTGAATCATTCTTACACTATTCTCTTTATCTACATTCAATATTCAAAGATTCAAGAACATTGTTTTTGATAAATCATCATTATTTTGAGCTAAATATTGTTGATCAAATTTGATATCTCTTAGTGTAAGCTTAAATTGTAATCTTTATACACATAAGAGCTATTGTAAATTGGTTTTAGCCACCAAAACTTATTCAAATCATATTTGTGAGAGGTGTATCTCATAGATTAGCAAGAGTGAATTCTTGTGTGAGTATTGAGAGTGATTCAATACTTGCAAGAGTGTGTGAGAATAATACACTTGTAGAGGTTTGATTTTCACCCGGAAGAAGATTGGTATTAGTGTAAATTCTTGGGGAACTAACCGAGCGCGAAAGTAGGGTCTAACAAGCCGAACCGTGTGGACAAAAAGTCTTCGACTTCTATCGGTTTAAACTTTCTATCTCTTGCTCTATTATATTGTGCTATTTTTTCATTATGATTAGAATTAACTTTGTATCTTGGTTGCTTCATTGATATAGAAATTAAACATTTTTAAATCGATTTTAAAAATTCGATTAAGTTTTAGAAATCCTATTCACCCCCTCTAGGGTATTTTTCGACCTACAGATATGACATATTCCTGTTATTGATGCGATCACACATATGGGTTGGATATGATTGACTGAGCATCGGGTAGCTCTCGGTGACTCGAAGACGGGCCGCCTAATTACCACCCATGGGTGAAAATCCCTAAACCGTGCACTGGAAAAAAAGGAGGTGACTCCACCTGTGGTTGAATTGTCCACAAAGGAGAGCCTACTCTGTATATCTTGCCTTCCCGTTGAACTATGTGTTATGGGCTATAGTGTTTTCCCGGCTAGAAAGTAGGTCCCATGTGCCACTACTTACCTAAATGGTGAGTCCCCGGGAAGTAATTGGACTACTAACGGACATCACCCTGCTAGGGTGTCTCCTGGTGTAGTTTCTCTCGGGTGTCGTGGAAGCCTGTATAGGTGTTCTCCTCATTAACTATTTGGAGTGTTATTCCCGAAAAAATGTCTTAAGGGTTATCTCTGAATGACTTTCTTGGAGAACCAAGTCCTTGGACTACCACCCCACTTGGAGGAGACATGGATAAGAACTTCAGATCCTTTGAGACTCGCTGGATTCATTGTTCTAGGCCTAGTCAAATCGCTGGGCGAAACCAAGCTATTATACAAGAGATACGATACGGATCAATGTATTGTGGATGTTTATTATTTATGTTATCATTATTATTGTATCATATCATGTATTGTATGGTATTGTTGATTATATAGTGCCTCAAAAGAGTTGTGCCTTTACTAAAATGATACGGACACTATCACACAGAACATAAAATACTTAAGAAGGCGTTAGTCACTCATAATGTACTAACTCATAAATGAAAAGTATGATTAGCTATTGGACTTTGGGAACATGGTATACGAGCGTGAGATCGTGGCTTGATTGTGAGGATAAACTAGTAATAAAGCCTTGCAAATGGCCAAGTATGAAATCCATAACGTACTATAATTAAAGAGAAAACAATAGGTACTTGGCCAATAGTTACAACTTACGGTACAGTTACCGAATAGCACGGTATAACATTGAATTGCACTTGAGAGCAAATCCACGTAGCATGTCGAACCTTAGGAAGCTAGAGTTTGTGTTGAAGTAGTTTTATATCAACGATTCCCTAGTGATGCGAGATTGACTTAGGGTATTCCATGAGAAGTCTAGGAATGGGATAGGTTATCGGATGGGTAGCTTCTGGTGGCTAGGATAGGATTCCTAATGGGGTTTGCATGCACGTGTGCGTGGGTTGCATTGCATTGCACGATTTTAAACTATTGCACTGAAATAAAGTATTTTCTATACAAAACCTATATAGTTTCCACTAAGCCCAGATTTAGTTCATCCCACTTTCTAACAGTTTTATAGGGTCTCACTTTTTGGGATGACGCGTGTGGGATACGACTATAGGAAGCCTTTGATGTCCGTTAATCGTTCTATTCCTTGGACCAAGGACTAAGCTATATGTATAATCTTATGGTTTTCCAGATTATCTGTAAATGAATTTTGCATTAACATTTTACTTTGGTTTTAGGTAAGTAAACCATGTACTGTATAGAGTTGACAAAGAGTTTTTAGATGTGGAGTGGTTTTCAAAGTGTTGGTTATGATTTCCATTTGTACAGAAATGATTTGATATAACAGGTTGGATTGTTGTTTAAAGGAACTCCACATGCCCGAATTTTATCAAACGGTATTTTATTCAAGAAAAGTTTTTACCAGAACGGGATTCGGGGCGTTACATGTTATGTGTATATTGGAATAATACTGCCGATTTAAGAAGTTTTTATTCTTAAATAATTACAATTTTATCCTAAAAATTTTGAGACCTTACAAACTAAACCTTAAGTTTTAAATGTTTACACAAAAATTCTTATACTACTATACCTATTAAAAAAAATCCACGCGTGGGCTCCCACATTCCCTACGCCCTTGAAGGGACGTAAATCGAACCAGTCGCTAAAAACTCTAGCTTAAGGATAATCCATATATATTCTTAAGTTGCGTTTGTTTACTTGTTTGAATTTGAAAACTAAAACAAATTTTGAATTCGTGAAACTTAATCTAATTTTTTTTTTCTTTTTGAATGTTCCGTCTAAATAAGTATTGTTTGTTTGAACATATCACGTCTGGAATGCTGAATGAATGTTATTCGGACAATTTTATCTTTGTCTTCTTTTTTTTATTTTTTTTTCATGTAATTTGTTTAAAAATACAAAGGTCGTAGAGTTTTAAACTTGAGTCTAGTGTTCGCATTGTTTTGACTTCACAAAAAAGGACTTTGTCCATGGATGGATTAGCTACCAAAATGAGTGATGTTGGCATCGTTTTGAAAAGTCACACTCTATTTATTCTATCTTTTAAGTGCATACATGAATTTCATAATTTGTATATATATATATATATATATATATATGTGTGTGTAAAAATAAATAATAACCATTAGAAAGACTTTTATTAGAAGATGTTTATGGAAATGAAAAGCCATAAGATAGAAAAGGCATTCATAAATAAACCAATTAAGGCCAGCTTCAGCTATTCGGGTGTAAATTAAGTGAGCCCATCTACTTGCTTTAACTAAAGTTTTATTGTGTTGCCCATTAATCCAGTAATAAAAAATTAATATATTAATCTATTAATTATTTATTTGTTGTAATATATTATAATAAGGTTTTTTTAACCAATATATAATAAACACATATAATATGACAGTTTTTATGCGGGGCAGATTCGGAGGTGGGCCCACACTCTGCTAGCCCACTCTTCATCTAGCCCAGCCCACACTCAGCTAGCCCAGCTCAGTGTTATCAAACTTCAAAGAAATTGAATGATTAGGAAAAGCTGTCCACCTTTCAACACTAAAACACTGAAAAGAACTAAAATAAATTGAAAAGTAGTTGGCCAATGTGAGACTAAGATGACGAGGTTCTCTCTCATATAAATAGATAAATATATATAATATACAAATATCAACATGAAAAATTAATTAAATGCCCGATAAAAGTCAAACAGTACTTTAATTTACTTCCAACCTTAACATCTTTTCTCAAATTATGCACTAATTTAATCAATTATTGACAACATAACTTATTCGGTATACAAGGTGAGATTTTAAAAAATGACAGGGAGCAGGTTCAAGATCAGGAACAATTTTTTAATAAAAATGATACATTTAATTTGAGCAAGGATTCATACCCAAAATAAAAATAAAAAAAAATGAGCAAGGAAAAGAATTTGTGTTCCACCACGTATTTGTGACACTAAGCGCGTACCACCACGTATGAACAAATTAAATTATATCGTTTTGATCACTTGTCAAGCTTCATCATGATAGGCAAATACAAATATGTGGGAAAGGTACAACAGGCAATAATGCAGGTTGCAACTGCAAGTGCATGTGCATGTTGTAACACGGCATATGTCCCTGTAATAAAGGCAACTATCATTGCTCCAAGGCCAAGCATATTGCAAAACAAGCCACCAAACACATAGAGGCCATAACTTTCTTCTTCTTCAAGTGAAGCATAAATCGCACCAACAAAGTACATAAATAAAGCGCTAGTAGAGAATAATAGTGCTGTAGTATCAGAAATGATAAATACTTGGAAAGCAATTGATTTTGTACTAAGAACTGCCATCCTTTCATTTTCGCCGCCGCTTTGAATATAACCACCAGGCATTGTAAATCCAGCTGTAAAGGCTATTGTCGCTATGAGTGCGGCCACTACCATGTGATTGTCAGTCATTTTCTTTAAATCATCAATTCAAGAGTCCTTACTAAGAACAGAAGGAGGAGGAGGAGGAGGAGGAGGAGCAAGAGTGGGGGCATGAGCAGGAGTAGGAGCAATTCGTGAGTTCTGAACAGCACCAACATTTTTCAACTCTCCTGCTATTTTACCCTAAAAATTGAAAGAATTGTGCTTAAAAAAGTAGAAATGAATCAATGATCATATATAGTCTGTCTCTCCCTCTCTCTCTCTCTCAATGTACTCCATTATCCAAGCAGAACGTCAACTAATGGAGCATGAATACTACTAAATTCATAATTAACTTTTCTGTCATTATACGAATCACTGCCAAGATTTTTGTACGTTGTTGATACAAATCAAGTACTGGGAACACGAAATTAATTTTTTTATGAATCTTGAAACCCTTATAAGTTTTTACAATGAGAAAAAATAAGACTAAAGGACTACATACGCAATATATATATATAGCTAACCCTGAGCAAACGTTGTGTGTTCGACTCGCGCATATAGATTTAATTTTGAGAAAAAAATTAGCAAGAATTTGTGAATCTTCTTGTAAGCATATCTTTTTTTTTAATGGAAAGGAGGATTGTAACACACCTTCAAAAGAGGTTGAATTGCGTGTTCTCTTTATAAAGTTATATATATACAAGGTCTGCTTATGGTACGGACCAACTGTACCTAAGTATGGCCTTTTAGTGACGAAATCAGCGGTACCCATATATAACCTTTTACTGATGAAATTTCGTTGCCAAAACATTTGGAAAGGTTTATCGTACGGAAGGTTCATACGAAATCTTTTTTTTATGTATACATGAATTTAGAATCGTCGTTCATGGATAATTAAGGAATTACCTTTGCTGTTGTTGTAGATGATTTGTCGTCAATGTAAATTACCAAGTCCAGCGGAGTAAATCCCTTGTTGTTGAGGGCTCCCTTGTCAGCCATAGGATGTTGTATGAGTTTAGGTACAAAGCAATCGGAAGTAGCAAGCAGATGAAGAGGTGTGTTCCCATCAATATCCTTCTCAATTATTAAGCTGCTAATTATCATTGGACACTCTTCTAAGAGGTATTCAATCACATTCTTCTGCTCATGCTCTATAGCAATGTGAAGCACATTTCTTTCTTTAGCATTCGCCATATGCCAACAACTTGGACAGTGCGATATAAGTTCTTTCATTACAGATATATGACCTGCACTAGCTGCTATGAAAAGAGCTGTATTTTTATCATCCCTATCAGCAATGTACCCGATAGATTCATCTGCGCGTAGTAATTCGTTTACCACGTTTGCAAAACCAAGATGTGCAGCATAGTGCAGTGGTAAATTGGAAGAACCGTCTTCGTATCTTATTAAAGCTTTCCGCCACTCCAATAATTTTCTAGTACAATCTGAAAAAGTAAGATAAGGAAAAACCATATAATGGTTAAATATATTTTTATATAACTATGAAAATTAAATCTCCTACGTTGCAAGTCTTCGTGTCAACTAAATAGTAGACTGTTTTAGAAAGAAAAAAAAAATTGACAATCAAACAACACTAAAGAATCATTACTGGTCAATGGCGCTAAGCTAAAAACTATTGTAAGAAAAAGTATATTTTCTAATCCTTAAAAACGAGAATGCCCTAACCCATGAGCAATCGAATTTTCTAAAATAAGTATAAAATCAGGGCTGGCTAATATTAAAATAGGACCCAGGTATATTATATTTAAAGGACCTATATTCAGAGTTTGGATATATATATAATTCTTTTAACAATAAAATGGCTAGACAAATATAATTGGGGGCCTAGATGAGCAAATATAATAGCTCCTCTTTCTCCCCTCCCCTCTCATTTCTACAATGATTTGTTTAAAAGATCTCACTGGAATATTTTTTTAAAAAAAAATCTTGCCCTCTCTCTCACAATGTCTAGCCTTTTCTACATCTATCACCCTCTAAAATTATATATAAAACTAAAAAAAGTAAACATAATAATAATAATAATAATAATAATAATAATAATAATAATAATAATAATAATAATAATAATAATAATAAGCTTCAATCAGGATTATGTTTTTTTGTGTTGTAAAGTAATATGAAATTTATGGTTTCTTTATATATACATCATTATGTAAAAAGAACTCATTTTAATTTTTCGCACAGTGGCCCTTAAATCATACAACCGACCTTAGATAAAAAATAAAATAATATCCTTATCATATGACAACATGCCTCAAAATCTTCTACAATTTGACCCTCCTCATTGAAAGACTCCAAGTTTAGAGTTAATGAGGGCAACCACAGTGGAGGGGGAAGAAAAACGAAATTTGTCATGGGGTAAGAAAATCCACTTCTATTTTCAATAGCTCCCCAGGGTTTTAAAGTTAATGACATTAGATTGATGATTGGAATCTACCACATTTGACTATATTTCATAGATGATATAGGCTAATCCTGTGTTTAGTGGGACATGCTAACTAAAGATTTTCCTACATAGATCAAACAGGCTGAGTTCAACCCAACGCGTTAAGTATGGCATCATTTACACTAAAATATTTTATTTGGTCCTCTTCGAAATAAAAATAAAAATAAAAGTAAAAGTTTCAAGAATTCTATTGACACCATGCACCACAAACATAATGACTCCACGCATATGTAACAACTCTATGCACAAAGTCATTGGTATAAAACCAAGCAAGTGTTGGGCAAACAAACACCTTCGCCACATATGCAGCGCATGAATTACCACATATATATTTGTTGCATAAGTGTCGAGTTAGTATTGAGCAAAAAAAAACATATTCAATGTATATGCAGTGAATGAGTAAACATGCATTCACCGCATATGAGCCGAATACAGTATTGATAAATAGGGGTACTCATTGTGAGAAGTACTTAAAAATTTTGTTAAGCGAGTGAAATTGAGCAATAGAGCGGAAGTATGGAACCAAGTTGGGTTGTTGTGGCAAACCTAAAACCTAAACGGTCAAACCGTACTGAGTCCAACTGGTCCGTTAAAAATCAAACAAAAAAAATTGAAACAAAGAAAACGAAACCAATTATCGTTGGTTCAGGTTTTGGGGTGGAGAGACAGTGCAAAACTGAATTAAACCGAACCAAATCATTGCATATATAACTTGAAAATAATATTACTTCATTATCTAAAATTTTATCTTCCTAAAATTTGCAAGCTTAATTTATTCAGAATCCGACTCTTTGAACTATCATGAATATTGGAGCTATATTATAAAGGTAAGAGTTAATATTTTTCTGTCCAAAATAAATAGGAGCAATTATAAAGTTATTATTTTTTTTGACCAAAATAAGTGTTGCCTTACAATTTATTTATTTTTTAAAATAATATATGAAAACCGAATAAAAACAAACCAAAAAGTTAGGTTCGGGTTTGGGTTTGGATGATTTAAAAACCAAAACCGAACTTTTAAAATCGGTTTGGGTTTGAATCTCCTAATTTCTACCCTGATCGAAACTGAAAATACCCCTATAACCAAGTAAAAGTTCGTGTATAAATAGCAACGCTGTCGATATATAATGGGTCTAAATGGGTTGGGTTGTAACAAAGTGAGTTATAACAGATTGGTGTGATTTTTATTCTTGTCATATATTAGGGAAATCTTAAATCATAAGAGCATCTCCAACAATGCTTTCTAATTTAAAAAGCATTTTGCTATACCTTTAGTTATATAATACAACAACAAGCTTAAATTGTTGTTGTATTAACAATGCTTGTTGTTGGCACTGATTTTTAAATTAGAAAGCATTGTTGGAGATGCTCTTATAATTTAAAATTTCCCCATTATACGTTCATAATACAACAATATCTTTTAGAGCAGAGAGCGTCATATAAAAACTAGGAGTGTGCACGGTTCGGTAAACCTAGCAACCGAATCGACCCTTCGATTTTATGCCTAAGCTTAACTGAACTGAACTATCAAAACGACTAAAACCGACCGGGTCGGTTCAATCGGTTTGGGCTGTCAATTTAGACCTAAATTATTGTTTTGGGACTTGGACCTAAATTATTGTTTTGGGCCATGGTTCTATATATTATTTTGAATTTTTTTTATAAGTTTTTAGATCTGTTGGGCTTCTTTTCTTGTTAAATGTTTGGGCATTTTCTATTCTTAAATATTTATTATTCTTGAGCTTTATTTTTAATTTATGAACTTATATTATTTTAAAGAAAATAACACATTAATTACATACACCGAACCAATAAAAATACAACAAGTGTAATGGTCGATTCGGTTCGGTTTTATATACCAAAAAATTGACAACCGAACCAAACTATTTCACTTGTCCAATTTCTTAACCGAACCGCAAAGATTGAAAAACCACTCGGTTTGAGACAGTATGGCTGGGGTTTTTTCCCCTTTTTTGCACACCCCTAATAAGAACAACTCCACAACATTCTCTATTTGGATTATCTCACTATTTTTTATATATATTTTTTGTTCCTTTTAGCATTATTATGTCATTATTGTGCCGTAGGATTCTTATACCAAATTAAAAATATGATTAAATTTTTAAAAAATATAATTAAGAATCTCTTTTGTTTAGAGCACTTGATCTATCCAAAATCTCTGAGGTCTGAGACACATCTTCTAAAATGTACAAAGGTCAAATTAAATTATTATTTTAAAACAACTAAAGTTTTTTTTATTAACATTTATTTTTCGATCTAGCAGAGATTATGCCAAAGTGTTTTTTTTTTTTTTACAAGATGCCAAAGTGTATTTGAGACAAAAGAAAAGTAAGCAGTAATCTTTTAGAACGTACAGTTGAGGGGGGGGGGGGGGTGGGGAAGTTATTTGGATTGTGCAGACAATAAGAAAGAAAAAATTAGAGGGGGTGAATAGTACGTTATATTTTAATTATGCCGCATGTGGCCGGGAACGGTTGGATGGGAAAAGAAATAGATCGATTATGCTAGCTATATTTAGCTAGCATGGGAGGCTAGCTATATTTAGCGAGTGTTTAAAGGTTCTCTAAAAAGATTCTTTGCTTTAGCTATTCTCTTGAAACTAAATTTTGTAACTTTGGCTAGGTATATTAAAAACTATCTCCATATTGTTCCGCACTAGATTTTTCGCACGCGCAAATTCTCTTGTAATCAGTTACAGAATTAGTTCTGTTAGCTGGAATTAGTCGCCACGCAATGTGGTGCCAAGACACCTCGTGGCAAAAAAAATAAAAGTTCTTTGCTTTAGCTATTCTCTTGAAAGTCACAATAAGTTTAGTTGCTTAGTAATAAGGGTAATTGTGTTTGCGCCCGAATAAGAAGTTATGATAGGATAGGAAAATAATAGGATATGATAACGGACGAAATTGATCGGATATAAATTACGTTGGATAGTAAATGAATTAGTTGGAAACAGATTATTCGGGATAAGATATGATAAGAAGTAGTCGCATAAGGATTAAACAAACTTAGCATTTGTTTTTTCCGTAGATTAAAATTCCGAATAAAATATAAAAGGGGAGTTGACAAATTTGATCCTCAAGTTTGGGGTTCATTGCAACCTTAACCATGATGTTGCAATTTTAACAATGGAAGCCTCGAAGGACCTTTAGTTATGCAACTTCAAACGCCCGTCCACTTCTGTTTGAACATTAAATGATGGTTTGGACTGTGTATTACTCTTACAATTCGGCCAAATTAAGCCAAGTCAACATCAATCAGAGGTTGCGAAATTCAGGTTCAAAATATGCTCCAATTCGGCTTCTTTGGCTTCCAAACAAGATGAATCGGCCAAATTACAGTTAGTGAACCCCTCTTTGTTCTTTATACGTAAATTTGAATTTGGTTTCATGTAAAGATGGATGACAAGCAAAGTTGTTTTGCTTACTTCTACGTACTAAAATATTATTCTAATTGCATTTGTTTGCTAAGGTTGTTTATTTGATAGTTTAATCATCGAATGAAAGTTTAATTATTCTACCCGTCGATTTGTCTGGTTCGGAAGTCGGAGATGCCTAATTTAGAAGTACATTTTTAATCCTTATTTCAGGAGAGCTCTCCCAAAGTCTAATTTAATGTTTTTTTGGGATAATTTGGTCGGAGTGTAAGACTTATACACAACCAAAACCTTCATTAGTCCAGGTCAGATTCATGTAAGCCATCCACATAATTAAGCCTCTGCTAAGAGCTCTCAAACGGAGGTGGATAGAGGTTTGACATTGCATAACTAAGTAAGACTAAATTATCCTCCATGATATCCTATCCGATCTAGTCCGAAACATGGGATATGATAGCTTTATCCTATCATCCCTACCACCAAACGCGCACGGTATGATAACTTTAAGTCAAGCACCAAACATATAATAAGAAAAATTTATTACATCCCCTCCTATGTCCCATCCGCCAAACTCACCCTAGCTAAAAGTAAAAGTGGAAGAAGAAAAAAAAGAGTCGGTTGGAAGCCTGAACAAAAAGTATTTGATCGAATTTCATACCTCTGCTGTTGCAAATCGCAGCCCCGTGTAATGCTGTTTTACCGTTGGGGCCACGGTAATCCAGATCTCTACAAGCTTTTACGATAACATCCACCAAATCATGAAATCCTCTACTAGCAGCCAGGTACAATAAAGTCTCCCCCGACTTGTTTCTGTATTTGTCAGTGCTCTGATCATCTTCTTCAAGTAACATGCTCACCACTTGAATATGATTGTACCGAGTGGCCTCATGTAAGGCCGTATCATCGTTCTTATTCCTACACCATAAGACACCCAGCCGTTTATCCCTCATTCCAGTTTTGACATCTTGGTCAAGCGTTTTTGCATAGTCGATGAGGGCACTCACTACGCCAGTGTGTCCACCCCTCGCGGCAAGGTGCAGCGCGCTATCGCGGTTTGAGTTGACTTCATTTATTAGCGATGGATATGAGGATAGAATCGCTTGCACGGTTTCTGTATGTCCAAACTGGGTTGCAAGATGAAGGATAGTACTCCAATTTGGTGTGCGTAGTTGAAGTACCTTATCACCTCGATATTGCCCGTAATGGCAGCATTGTAAAGGCTTTTATCCATTAGATCCATTAGCATTGTATTTTAGTCACTAATTAAAATAAACACTCTTCCACTAAACTCTCCGTTTGGTTATTATTATTTTTTCTTTTCATTGCATTATATATCAACTTATCATGCTTTAAATACACGTACTTGAGCCGATTTTTAACTTTCTTTTTCTTCTTTGGCATGGCAATTGATTATACCATTTTTGTGAGGGTGACTTTTGCATGACTTTGATTTTACTCAAATATATTCGTATATTATACTTTGCCTCTTATGGCTTCCCACATCTTTCTACCTTTTTAGGCCACCCATTGTTTGTGACTAAAATTTCTTTAGAAAATAAGCATAAACATCTCTGTCAATATTAAGAATGAAATACACTTTGGCCCCTTAAACTTTATCCAGAGTTTTACTTTAGTCCTTGACGTTTAAATTTCCTCAATTTGACCACTAATGTTTAATTTTGATTGCAATTAATTATAACACCCTTGAAGTTTACCCCGAATTACACTTTTAAACATGAGGTTCCAAAAAGCACTTATACATAAAGTTTTAACTAAGTTTCTATCTTTTCCAATTTTGGATGTTCCGTTAAAACCTTAACGGGAGGGTGATATTTGTAAATAACTTTATTTGTCTTATAATCATCTAGGCGGTGTTTGGTTGAAATTTTAAATAAAATTTCTACCAAAAAGTCAATTTTAATTCACACTTTTCAAAATTAACTTTACTTTATTTTCTCTCTCACAAAATTTTTAAAATACCATAACTTTAAATTTCAAAAATCATAATTAGATAAAAAAATATATATTTGAAATTGAGATTTATAAAATAAGATCCATTGTGACTATTTTTTGAATTTTTTTCATGAGTTTTTTGAATTTGTTAAAAAAAATTCCAACAAAAATTAAAATTTTTTTTCAACCTACTTTCACTCTTTCCAAAAAATTATCTGAAAAACATGTTTTAAAAACATTTTTTTAAGATGCAATAATAACCATACAAGCTTTGATGAGAGACTAGTATTTTAAGTTTCAAAAAGTTTTACTTCTTATTATACTAGGGTATGTCCATGCCCGAGGGTACAAAATAGCAAGTAAATTAGCAATTATAAATAAAACAAAAATTTACGAATAAAGTGGACCTTCAGATTTCTCTAAGACAATTATGAGTTTTGAATTGTAAAAGTTAACGATCAAATCAATAAATAATAAATTTTTTATTTGTATTATAGATAAATTGATTAGCTAGTTTCAGCATGTATTGGCCAATTTCTATGAGTCCATATTTGATGACTGGGTGTCAAATCGAAACACAGACGTCGGGGATGCGTAGCCAGGTTTTGAGGTATTTTTTATTCAAGTTTATGCGACCATTTGTTCATTTTGGACTGTGCATTACATTTGGACAAGATTTTGAACTTAAAAAATAAGTATAAAACATTGGCTTCGAAAACTTCTTGCTCGATTTGGTAACTCTTGCATACTATTTGTCTATGCCCAACTTTGATTAGATTGCTCGGATACAATTAGAACTTGTGTGTGCATAAAATAAAAATAAATAAGTAATAATGTCGACAAGTAACGTAGTTCAGCCTAAAAGATACATATTCCATAGCTACTCACATTTCATTTTTTTAGTACGTTGAGTTTTGGGTGTTCAACTTTAATGGTGATTTTCATATGATCAAGATTGAGAATGTATGAGCCTTTATACAAGAGAATGAGTACAAGAGTTAGATATTGTAATAAATTCTAATATAGTAATACAAATTATATTAAGAAACTAGTAGCCTACGCTCGGAGGAGATTATTTTTACTTTTATCTTGCCTGATAGAAAACTCTTTTAAATTATTACGCTTAAATATTTTAAAGGCTAGGCCCAAAGTTTAGGTTATTGTCTAAAATAAGTGACTTTGAGCCAAAGAGAATTTGACGTAAACAGTTTATTTTAGTGAATCAGTCTTTGATACGATTAATGTAATTGGTATAGTGGGTTTGGATATTTATTTATTTGTGGCAAGCCGTAACCCACGACTGACTTCTTTTATTTTTCGAATTATCCGAGTCAGTAACAACAAAAATGAGTATGAGTTTTTTTCCTTGGTGTATGTGTGGTGGGGCGGAGGGTGGAGGCGGGGGTTATGAGTTTATATTGTGGGGTAGTTGCGAGGGCCACCAAAATTCTTTTCCATGCTCTCTAATATCAAATCTACCACGTGACAATTACTATTATTATTATTTTTTTGAGCACCTCATGATGACCAAAAAATGAAAAATTTGTAGGAGTGTAAATTTGTACGTACATTCACATACCACCCACAAAGAATTTACTCTATATATTTTATTAGTTCTTTTTAATTTTATATAAAATTTTATAAAATTTTCATTAAAGCATATTTTTTTAAAACTTTAACTTTTATGTAAAAATTATTTGACACATAGGATTCACATATTAATTTTTACACAACTTTAAATACACGTGTAAAGGGTAAAAATGTAATTATTTAAAATTTAGGGAGGGAGGGTGGAGAGTGCATTTTTTAGATCGTTGATTTACTTAAAATACACACAAATTAGTTTAGAAAATATTTGTATCCTAATTAACATTTTTTTTATTCTTGTAATAACGATAGTATGTGATATCAAATCTTTTATTATGTTTATTGATTTATATAATTACTTGTTCATCATTTATTTTATTAATGTAATATTACATTATTAAATTATGGCTTATATAAAAAGAAGAAAAGTTGGTGTAACACATTTGCTAAAAGAGTTTTTTATATTTTTTCACTTAAAGTCCGCCTAAGAAAATGGGGCGAAATTGAAAAGACCTGCTCAGTCACGCAAATAGACGTGCCCATCCCCACTGTCGCTGTAGAGCGGGAATCCTCGAAAATGAAAAAACATTATAAACAGGAAATAGTTGTTTAATTTCGAATACGCATAGCCAGGATTTAATGTTTTTGACAAGACATAGCACAAGTAAAATATATAGTACACCTGCCATTTACGTTTATAGTAGTAAAATATGAGTATCGTATGGATGAAACAAATATGTGCGTCTAGGGAGAGGAGATAAGTATGTGGATAAATATTACACTTTTAATTAGTAAAATTTAAATTTATGAAATATTAAAACTGCGTTTGATGACTAAAATAAATAAAATAAAATAATTTTATTATATTTTATATTTGGTGTTTATTAAGATATAGATATTCAGACAGATTATTTATCACACTTAACCTTCTTATCCCACTCAAAGAGATATTAACAAATTCCATCTAAAATGTGGAATTGTTTTACCCCTTTTAGATGGGATTAAATAATCATATCTGGCTCTCTAATCCGGTACGTCAAACATACCTTAAAGTTTAGATAATTATTCAAATTACACCATCAAGTCTTTTTTTTTTTATTATTATTATTAAGCTTATGTAGTATATTTTTAAAGCAAATTATATAGGGGTATTTTCGGTTTCGGTCGGAATATAAATTAAGGTGCCCCAAACCTAAATCAAATGTAAAATTTTGGTTTCGGTTTGGTTCAATTCTGTTTCTAAATCTTTGAAAACAGAATTAAATTAAAGAAATATTCATAGAGCTGAAATCGTGTAGTATTGTGTGCGGCCTATCACCACACTTGCACCGAAGAAAAAATAGCATAAAAAATGCGCAAATTTATCTACTTCATATTCTTATCTTTATTTACTGCTACACTCAATATTGTGTATTTATTTGAAATTAACTGCTAATTATATTCCTTTAATTATGACCGTGCTAATTACGTTGAGTAGTCCACAAATCAATTATCGATTCAAACACTATTATGACTTGGCATTTTGAAAATCTGTATATCTTTTTATTTTGGACAGTAATATCTCTATTCAAAGTGATGAGAAGCTTTATTCGTACGGAAGTAATAGTCGAGTTTAGAGTTTTGTCAAATTCGAACTCGATATATCCGACTCTCTAATCCGGTATGTCAAACATAACTTAAAGTTTAGATAATTATTCAAATTACACCATCAAGTCTTTTATTATTATTATTATTAAGCTTATGCAGTATATTTTTCAAGCAAATTATATAGGGGTATTTTCGGTTTCGGTCGGAATATAAATTAAGGCGCCCCCAAACCCAAATCAAATGTAAAATTTTGGTTTTGGTTCGGTTCAATTCGGTTTCTAAATCTTTGAAACCCAAACTCAAACCAAACTTTTCGATTCAATTTCGATTCGTTTTTTATATTTTTTTTTTCTAAATCAATTTAACATAACAATGTAAATACTAATAATTATGTAGGAATGGTTCATATTCAAATTAAAGTCATGATTTTTTAGAAATAATGAGCAAATATATAAATACCGTGTTTTCTATTTAGATATTATTTTATTTGTACATTTACAAGAATAAAAAATATTAAATAAAATGAAAAATGTATCTTACCATCTTAATATTGTGTAGTTAATTCAATAATAAGGACACACGTTAATGATTTTTTTTAAGATAATCACAATATGCAATTAATAAGAAACACAATCTTAAAAAATCCCATCTTTTTTTATATTATAGTATAATTAAGATGTGCCCTTAAAATATATATTAACATTTGTTTCTTATATATAATTCAGTTTAGATCAGTTTTGGACTAGCTTGCTCCAAACCTGAACCAAACTTTTCGGTTTCAGTTTCAGTTTTTTTTTTTCTGTTCGGAGTTTTACGGATCGGTTCAGTCCATTCAGTCAATTTTGGGATTGGCCTTAATACCCCTAAAATTACGAGTATAACTTAATTTTAAAGCAAATACAACTCTCGTCAACATAATGTATATATAATTTAACTAAAAATGGGGCAAAAAGTCTTGTGCGACGATACTTTTCACAAAAAAATCTAGTGAATAATATTTTTTGAAAATAAAGGCCTAGTTTTTATTCTTTTTCTAAAATAAGGGCTTATTTATTAATTGTGTTTTACTTTTCACAAAATTTTGTTTTGTGCAAACTAATTAACTTTGCAATCCAAAAGGTTTAATACAAATTTGTTTTGCATGATGTGTTTATATTGATTAACATATATATTTTTATGTTTAACTCACAAAACTCTAAAACAGTGTCAAACAAACCCAATTATATAGCGATGTTTTAGAAAAAGAGTGCAAACTTAATTTTGTATACCCCGAAAAAATAATCATATATATTTTATTAACAATTGAGTTTTAAATATATAATTTGTTGAAATTATTATAAAGTAGTGTCAATTAAACACTTATTTACAACAATATGGTACGAGAAATGTAGTGCTAACTTAATTTTGCATGATTCTATAAAAATATAATTTAAAAATCTACTGCAAAATTAACTTTGCACTTCTTTCAGCGTTTGGTCAAACTTAAACCCTTAAGTTTGACCCTTAATTAACAAAAATGTTATTCCTTGATTTCTTCATATAATTTTTTTTTCAAACAAACCTATTTTTAAATATTCCAATAATTTTTTCACTTCGTATGAGTACTTTACTAAATTATTTCTTTTTCTAACTTTAGTTTGTTTTTGTAGTTTTCTAAAATTTAATATTTTTTAAAACAATAAATTCATTAGACCAACTTTATGAGTTCGGTACATACTTAGACCGGCAATAACTAAAACACACATGGGATGGTTATGCACTCATCTCTCATTCATTTGTACAGAAGTTAAATCAAAGAAATATTCATAGAGCTGAAATCGTGTAGTATTATGTGCGGCCTAGCACCTCACTTTCACCGAAGAAAATATATATATATATATAGCATAAAAAATGCGCAAATTTATCTACTTCATATTCTTATCTTTATTTACAACTACACTCAATATTGTATATTTATTTGAAATTAACTGCTAATTATATTCCTTTAATTATGACCGTGCTAATTACGTTGAGTAGTCCACAAATCAATTATCGATTCAAACACTATTATGACTTGGCATTTTGAAAGTCTCTATATCTTTTTATTTTGGACAGTAATATCTCTATTCAAAGTGATGAGAAGCTTTATTCGTACGGAAGTAATAATCGAGTTTAGGGTTTTGTCAAATTCGAACTCGATATATCTAAAAATATAGTTACTTGAAACTAAACTTGACTAAAAGTATATTTATTTAAAAAAACATCTGCCATGTTTACGGTAATATGTATAAATATTAACTTACTCTTCCTAACTTCGATCGTTGTAATTATATTGTATCATAAGCGTATTTAAAGAAAAAATATTATATTATAGCAAAGATTGAGTCAAATGGATACAATTTATGTGAGCTCGAACTTAAGCCATTTAAAACTCATATTTTTTCGGATTGTAAAGAAAAAAGAAAGAGTCTACCTTATATTGAGGTTTGTTTAGTCGAAAACCCGTCAAATTAAGCCATTTCCCATTCCTAATTGTAATGAAAGTGAAATTAGACGGACTTAATTTATTCTACCACTATTTGAATAATATGCATACAATTACATTTTTAAAATGTGGTTAAGATGAAAACTTAAAATTAGTGCAATATGGAAAATTTTAATTCCTTTAACTCTTAAATTAAGAGTATATTACTACTTTTTCGGGATAATGTTAAAATTAAATTATCTACAAAATAGCTAAATTAGAATAAGAACTTTTTATAAAAGATAAAAAAATATATTAAAATTACGAGTAATTACATATATAAAAAAAATCATCAATAGAATTTTAGATAGTGTCACTAATTATATATAGGTAAAATTGAATTGTATCATAGGTACGGGCATTAACTAGTATATATATAAAATAGGAAAAGTAAAGTATCAATGTATCTTTTATTTTGAATTTAACCAGTATCACTTTAATTATTCACTAGTTAATTAGGCAATAAATAACATACTTAATACCATGCTTTAATAAATAATTAATTATTCACTTTAGTAAATAATTATATTATTTATTATAATTATTATCTATACTATATACTATAGATATTTTAATTATTTATCTTATATTCTCAATTGTAATAATATTAATTACTTATTAATTGATTTTTTTATATTCTCAATGCATAATAAAATAACCATTATTATTATAATACATAAAGTAGCATCATTTATTATATTATTTTTTAAAAATTTGTTAAAACTAATAGTCTTATTTTCAAATTATCATAGCAAATGAGTTGTATTATCAACAATTTTAGATCAAAATTAATATTTTTTCGAAAATAACAAAGTAAATGTTGTAAAATTAACTTTAAACAGTGGTAATCTTTATTTTATTTTTCGTACAGAACATATTTAAGTCAATTATTTAATAAAATTATTAAAATAAATGCTATTAAAATTACATATTTATTTAACATCCATGAATCGCACCGGTCATCAACTAGTTTATTTTTAAAAACGTTAATTTTGATTTAAAGGCATTTCATTTGGAGCTAATTTTGATTTATGAGAGTTTATTTATATCATATCTTAATTGTTTCTTTTGCGTGTACCGAGACATGAGCATCGTGCACCACAATCAATAAATGCTAACTTGCCCTGCTGCCTGCCCGGTCTCACCTGCCCCACTGTCTACATTTAATGCAAGAGATATGTTAATATAAGAATAATATTTGGGCCATTTGTACTTTGGTACCCAAACTTTTATAATAATGGTATTTTGGTACCCCAAGTTTTACATATTGGTAATTTGGTACCCAATTTCAATTTAATATGTATTTTAATAACTATTTTGTTAGTTCACCATTCACCTCCGTTAGCTCAATACAAATAATTAGGTGTTCTTCCTAAATTGACCCTCTAATATTTTGTCGAGTGAAGAAACATAAAAAAAGGCGATCATATTTTAAAAAACACAATTGAGAGTTAGAGAGAGAAAACCCTAGTTTTTTCTTTCCCTAAGTCATTAAACCTTCAATTAAACCCTAAAATAGGTTACGGAAATCATTCCTTAAGCCTTCGTCGCAGTGTTGTTTTGCAATTCTTCGTAGAAATTTGGGGTTTTCATCTCTTCTTGGTGCGAAAAATCATGCTTCATAAACTGGTACGTTTGTGTTTATTAGTTAGGGTTTATTTGTATAATATATATATGTTTATTATATGTTTATGTCTATTAGGGTTTATTAGTATAATATATATGTTTATTATAATATATGTTGAATATTCATGGTTTCTTCGATGTTTCTATTCAAATGTAGGGTTTATTATATGTTTCTCTTTGATTCTGCGGGAATAAAGGCTTTATGTAGGGTTTATTACTGCTATATACATTTATATCAATGCTTTCAGTCCCATATGTTTAATAAACTGAAGCATGTGGTTCCAAAAATTAAGGTTTTGTCTGTTTACATGAATTTGACTAATATGTTAATGTTATATGTTTACTACGATTCATGTAAACCGAATACAATGAATCTATGCATTGTGTTTTTTAGGATAATTGGAAAACCTAATGCACCTTTTAAAACTCCAAGAAAACAAGCTCCCAAGCCCTCAGTCATCAGAAGATCACCCAGACTTATGGGCAAATTTAAACTACATTTTAGTTGTACCACATAAAAACCTATAGCACGCAGCCATGATGAACCTGATTTTAGTGATCCAATTGAACCAGAACCACTTCAACCTAAATTAATTAAAACTGAACCACTACAAACTGATCCAATTGAGAATAGGAAAGGGAAATGGTTAATGGATAAGACAGATGTGTATTTGCCCGTGATATGTGGGTTGCCTAATCTGGGTTTCTCTGATAGTCAATCCTCTATGAATAATAGTGGTCCATATGATTATAAGGGTAGTACACTTGGGATTCATATTCCATTAAATGAACTATAACCAATATTAGGAATTAATGATCTAAATGTAGAAGATGATTATCATAATGTGGTTTATAGTGATAGTGATAGGCAAAATAGTGAATTTGAGCCATGGGACTGGGATAGATATGAAGCTAAGGATGAGGCTGATAAGGGTAATATAGGTAATGGTGATGATAGTGAGGATATTACTTCTAATAATGGCAGTGATGAGAGTAGTGATGAACAAGTAAGTCTTGAGGGTAGTAGTAATGAACAAGTAAGTCTTGAGGGTAGTAGTGATTGGGAGATGAATGATTTTAAAAATTTTGCTAATAGAACTGAAAATATGTATGGAGGTGATAGTGAAATTGACCATAATAGTGAGGTGGAGATTACTGAGAAAATAGAGTGGAATACAATGTAGTATTATAGGAATTTCTTGAGGAGATTTGCTATGTAAAATTTGAGTATAAGCAAAGGAAAAACAATAAGTTACAAATAGATTTTAGATGTAAAGTTGTAACTTGTAAGTGGAGAATTTTAGTGAGGAAGGTTCCCCATGAGCACACTGCTAGGGTAAGGAAGTATGTGGGTCAGCACAGTTGCAGGAATGATGATAGATGTAGAAACACCATGGCTGATGCTAGGTTTATGGCTCATGAGATAGAGAAGGACATTATAAGCCATAAGTTCTTTAAACCTAGAGATGCAATAGCAAAGATTTGGAGCAAACATAGGGTGAAAATAAGCTATAATACAGCATATAATGCTAGGGTGAAATGTCATGAGAACATTTATGAGAAGTATGATGAAAGTTATAGAATATGCCCATAAATGTGTAGCCAGATACTTGAGAAAAATCCAGGTAGTGTGGCAGAATGGTTAAGAAATCCAGTTGACAAAAAAATTGTTGGTTGTTGTATTGCATTCAAAGCATTTTTGGATGGTTTTGTGCATGGCTACATGCCATTGATTGGCCTTAATAAGGGCATTTTTGAAAGGTAAATATAGGGGGCAGTATCATCAACAATTTCCTTAGATGGGAACAATGGCCTATTTTTAGTGGCCATGTATATGACAAGGTGGGAAACCTATGATTCATGGTCCCAATTCCTTTAAATTCTAAAACTTCACTTGATGCAACACAAGGAAACAATTACATTTATGTCAGATAGATGCAAAGGTTTATTGGAAGCTGTTAAGGATGTGTTCCCTAAAAGCCCACATAGGCATTGTTTCAGACATATGTATAATAATTTTAAAGCAAAACAAGGTGGAAGCACTTGCTGTAACATCCTATATTTAATTATATTATATTAGCTCCTTTATACACATATGAATGATCGTTTGGTGATTCGGGTGGTCTGAATCGATTTCGGTTGTTAAATAGGAAGTTTCGGTTCTTTGCGATTTGTGAATTCTAGCTAACTTTGAGCTATCGTAATTTTTTCGTTACTTATTCGATTAAAATTCTGTTCGTGCGTGTATCTAATATTTGTATCATTCTACAAATTTTGTGTTTTAACCGAAAGCTAATTCGTACTCCTTGTGGGTCAAAACAGGGCGCAAATTAGGCCCATCGTTAAATTCTGGTCATTCGGTAACCTCAGGCAGTGCGCTGTCTTCGTTGAAATTTTGGGAATAATCTATCCATAATTTGGATAAACTTCCTCTTAGGAAGTTGTATATCTTTGAATTATCTTTCCGTTGACATAAAGATCACCCAAATTCGAGTTTCGAGTAAGGAGTTATGACCAAAATACCAACAGTGGTCAGTGTTGTAAAATCATCTTTGGCTGAAAGCTCCCAAAATCGATCTTGGGAGGTTCGAGATCGATCTTAGAGTCCTGGATGTGGAATTTTCTAGAGTTTTAACCCCATTTATCACCATAACACATAAAACTCGAACTAAACTCACTCCGATCAAGTTGTGGACTCTAGAGAGAGATAAAGGTGGTTCTTTGAAGGATTCTTACTCATTTTTCAACATCAATCTGAAATAAAAGCTCAAAATCATCCGAATTATCTTTAACTTCACTATCCATCATCTTACTCTTTGGGATTCCTTTGGGAGAGCTTAGATTTTCTTCTTTCTTCCTTTTATACTGTTAATAAACACGAGGTAGGGGTTCTATGGCTTTCAAAATTAGATAATATATTTTTTTCTAGTCAATAATCGTTGTTCATGATTATTAATTGCTTGAGAAACTTGAATATTAAAATGTTCATGCTATTTTTATGACTTATAAAATTGTGATGCTCGATTTGATGCAAGATATGCCATATGCACTTGCTAATAAGTGTTATTTGAACTATATGTGGTATCGTTTGGTGCTGTAAATGCTGTTTACGGATAAACTGGGTTATTGACGACTTTTACATACCAAGGGATATGATGCGAGAGTTATGGGAGTGGATATGGCATAAATTGCTTAGTATCCATGAAATAACATGTTTTGCATATCATGCATATTATTATAGTGTTAACCGAATACTTGAAGGATTCTCGGCATATGTGGATCATTCTTATGGCTTGACATATGGGCGTATTTCTCTTGATGATTATTATGATGATGAAAACTTGTTATGATCTTATTCTGAATGTGATATAGACCCGTATATGATTCTACTGTGGCCCTCCGATTGTGAAGGGATGATGTATTGATATGTGCCTACCGAGATGGAAAATAAGTACGGCCTGGTGCTCTTGGGTTAAAAATTCTTAAACCTCCGGAGGACAACAACGCGTCGGCTGTCTAGAGCCAACGGTGTGTACCCCGAAAATCTAGACAATGGTAAGGCACTGATGGTTCTGTGATTATCTTACTATTAGTGGACATGTGGTCCAAATTGATTATGATCGATTGATATACTCTGGGGCCGGTGGGCTAATTTATGACCATTGTCAGATTTTCTCTCGGGCGGTCAGGCCCTTGCTATACTCCAGTTCAGTATGGATATATTCTGGCTACGTGGCTCTAAGGTTGACACAAAGGAGGTAACTTGTATTGCCATATGCATGCATTATAAAATGAACATATGGTTTTAAACTGAATTATGTTTTGTATGTGACTACTTACCCTACTAAGCGTATAGCTCACCCCATTTGTTTAAACTATTTCAGGTACTCATAAGTCCCAAGGGGACAAAGAGACGATGGGTTTGGGGACGAAGTAGAAGGATCTGATACTACGGTTCATTTTTGTAGTAGATGTGCTAGTCCGGGAAGCCATGGCTAGCCTGAGGACTGTCTATCTATTTTTGTTGTTAATATAATGCATACCATGTATATCTATGATGCATGTTTATTAGTTATAGTATTATTTTTGCACCCAATGCTTGTCATTGCTTGTTTTATATGTTGTTGTTGATCTATATTCTTCTTATACGCCTGTCTTAGTCCTATTAAGATGGGTTAGTGACTCTCCAGGTCTTAATTTACAGGTGTTATCCTGTACAGTTAAGGCGGGGTTGTTACAGTTTAGTATCAGAGCATATGTTTTGCGATTACTTAGGTTGTGGGACGAAATTTGTGACATATTATGATAGATTACTGTCTTGTTAACGTATATTGGGTTATCATGACATTTCTCTTCTTGTTTTCATATAGAATGACAACTTCACCAAATCACAATGGCATCCATGAGAGTTTCACCTCCGAGGAGTCAGTAGATGCTATACGTGCAATGGCCCGAGAGTTGGCCAACGTGCTAGGACATACTGAGCTGCCCCAGGATAAAGTCCAAGAGAATAGGGCTATGGTGGCCTTAAAGAAGTTCAGAAAGCTAGCCCCACCTAAGTTCAACCAGACGTCTGGTCCCGATGCGACAGAGTCTTAGCTCAATCAAATCGAGAGAGCGTTTGAAGTTATGACTTTACCCGATGACTTGAAGCTCAATTTGGGGACCTACTAGCTGGTTGATCAAGCTGGTATCTAGTGGAGGAATGTGTCCAGGAGGGCGGACGCTCCTACCTCCTGGAAGCAATTTACCCAATTATTTTTGAAACGTTATTTTTCATCCATTCACCGCAGTCTGAAGAGAAATGAGTTTCGTTCCCTGATTCAAGGGAACTTGTCTGTGGCAAAGTACGAGATAAAGTTTGAAGTTCTGAGTCATTTTGATAGGAGTCTAGATAATGACCCCGAGGAAAAGATACGATTGTTCTTGAAGGGATTAAAACCTTCTATTCGAGAGAAGGTGTATCAATTGAATCATGTCAGTGTTGCTGAAGCCGTGAGAATGGAGATGAAGGTGGAACAAGAGAGGATAGATGCTAGTATGTTTCTTGATAAGAAGAGAGGTTCTGATGGAAGGAGAGCAGGTGGTTCGGGAAAGATGTCCAGGGGCGATTTAGGGTCGTTTAGTGGCAGCGCTGGGAGAGGTCAGTTTTTTGGGACTAGTTCTGAAGGTCAGGGACCTAGGGAGAGGATCTGTTTTGGGTGCGGTCAACCAGGACATCTACGTAGAGATTGCCCTAATATAGGTCAACAGGTGTCCCAGTCTTTTTATAGTCAGCCACAGTTTCAGGGCTCGACCCGTACGAGCGGTGGGGGCCAATCCTTTTCTAGTTACCAAGGTGGCCAGGGCCATGGGCAGAATCAGAGTGGGTCTTGAGGAGGTGGAAGCTCATACCCTCGGGGTGGTGGCAGAACTCAGGGTCGGGACTACACGTTGACACAGTCAAAGAAGGCAGATGTTAAAGTAATGGAAGGTACTATCTTGTTCTTTAGTACCTGGGTTAAAGTTTTATTTGATACTAGTGACTCCCATTACTTTATTTCACGTGCGTTGGTTAATAGATTGGGATTGTGTATTGAATTATTGAATATACCCTTATGGGTTGGTACACCCACGGGAAATAGAATTCGGTTGGGATCTGTTCGTAGGAACTACTCCTTGAGTTTTGGGGAGTCCTCGGTAGAGTTGGATCTTATTGTCCTTGATACAGGAGATTATGATCTTATACTGGGTATGGATTGGTTAACCACTTTTTATGTGGTAATTGATTACTCTAGACGTCGAGTATCAATTTCACTATCAAATAGTGAAGTTTTGACCTTCCAGTATGAACCCGAGTCATTTGTTCCGTGTGCATTTCTGAAACCCAAAGAACAACGAAGTTACTTTGGGTGGTTGGCTAGTATCGTAGCACGAGAGGATGGTAGTTCCCGTCCCTCTGATCTTCTCGTGGTTAGGGAATTTTCTGATGTATTTCTTGATGATCTTCTAGGTCTACCCCCACATTAGGAGATGGACTTCTCTATTGACATCGTTCTGGGTACTGCACCAATATCTTTAGCCCCGTATTGTATGGCTCCTGCTGAACTAAAAAAGCTAAAGGTTCAAATTGACGAATTATTACGAAAGGGTTTATCAGACCCAGTGTGTCTCCATGTGGTGCACCCATACTATTCGTTAAGAAGCAAGATGGGTCTTTGCGGTTATGTATAGATTATCGTCAGTTAAATCGAGTCACTATTAAGAACAAGTATCCGTTGCCGCGAATCGATGATTTGTTCGATCAATTGCAAGGTGCCGTTAGGTTTTCCAAGATCAATATTCGATCGGGCTATCACCAGATGTTGATCCGTGAGGAAGATATTCCAAAGACAGCCTTTCGTACTCGATATGGGCATTATAAGTTCTTGGTGATGCCATTCGGGTTAACGAATGCACCAGCTGCTTTTATGGATCTAATGAATCGTTTATATCGTTCGTATCTCGACCAATTTGTGGTAGTCTTCATAGATGATATCCTTATCTATTCTAAGTCGGATGAAGAGCATGAAAATCATCTTCGCTTAGCTCTTCAAGTTCTTCGATATCATAAGTTGTACGCCAAACTTAGCAAATGTGACTTCTGGATGTTAGAAGTCAAATTCTTGGGACATGTCGTCTCAAGGAAGAGTATCTCTGTAGATCCAGGGAAGGTAGTTACAATCCTAAAGTAGGAGAGACCTCGAAATGTCACCGAGGTCAAAAGTTTCTTGGGTTTGGCGGGGTATTATCATCGGTTTGTCAAAGATTTCTCCCGCATAGCTTTATCGTTGACATGCCTAACTCATAAGGGCGTTTAGTTCATTTGGGATGAGACATGTGAAAAAGCCTTCTTGGAGCTGAAAGATAGGCTTACATCAGCTCCAGTTTTTGTTTTACCCGAACAGGGAAGGGGTTATACGATCTACTGTGATGCGTCTAGGCTTGGTTTGGGTAGTGTTCTAATGCAAGAAGAGCATGTTGTGGTTTATAATTCTCAACAACTCAAGCAACATGAGAAAAACTATCCTACTCACGATCTAGAGTTAGCAGTGGTTGTCTTTGCTCTTAAGATTTGGCGCCATTACTTATATGGCGAGAGATTCGAAATCTACTCAGATCATAAGAGCCTGAAGTACATCTTCACCCAAAAAGATTTAAACCTTAGACAACGCCGGTGGGTAAAGTATCTAGAAGATTATGATTTCATTCTGCAATATCACCCGAGCAAGGCTAATGTGATAGCCAATGCCTTAAGCCGGAAATCTCAGGGGTCTTTAGCCGCGTTGCGATGTCGGGAATGGAGATTAAAGGAGGAATTACAACGATACAACTTCATGGTAAATTATGATGAAAAGTAAGCCTATTTGTATAATATGATTGCCCAACCGGCAATCCAACAACGAGTAAATGAAGCATTCCAAGTAATACATGATCATTTGGCTACGGAAGCGAAATACGGTGGGTATAAACTTGGGACTGATGGTGGGATTCGAGTCCGGGATAGACTAGTAGTACCGAACGATCCAGAACTTAAAAATAAAATTTTAAGTCAAACACACCATTCTAAATTTTTTATCCATCCCAGTGGTACAAAGATGTACCGGGACTTGTGTCGAAACTTTTGGTGGAGGGGCATGAAGAAAGATGTCGCGAATTTCGTAAGTAAATGTATGACGTGTCAACTTGTGAAGGCCGAGCACCAAAAGCCCGTAGGACAACTCCAACCATTACCCATTACCGAATCAAAATGGGAACATGTCACCATGGATTTTGTTTCTGGATTACCGAAGGCATTAAGGGGTCAAGATACTATTTGGGTGGTTATCGATAGATTGACGAAGTCTGCTCACTTCCTTCCATCCGAAACAACCAAAATATAGAGAGTTTGGGAAAACTCTATGTTCGGGAGATAGTCAAGCTCCATAGGGTTCCATTAACCATTGTGTCAGATCGAGATCCACGTTTCACGTCTCGATTTTGGGAGAGTCTTCAAAGGGCTTTAGGGACTCAATTAAACTTCAGTATAGCATTTCATCTACAGATTGATGGACACTCCGAGCGAGTTATCCAAATACTTAAGGATATGTTGAGAGCATGTGTCCTCGACTTTCGAGGAAACTAGATAGAACATTTGCCATTAGTCGAGTTTGCATATAACAATAACTTCCAAGCTAGTATAAGCATGGCGCCTTACGAAGCCCTTTATGGTCATCCGTGCATATCCCCGGTATACTATATGAAGTTGGGGAAAGAACTCTGTTAGGTCCGAAATTGGTAGAACAAACTACCAAAAAGATTAAAACCATTCGATAACATATTCTTACTGCCCAGAGTCGGTAACAAAGTTATGCTGATAGGCGCTGTCGTCCACTAGAATTCGAAGTTGGTAACCATGTATTCTTGAAAACCAAGCCTCGTTTCGGTGTTACACAGTTCGGTAGTAATGGAAAGTTATATCCCCAATACATTGGGCCTTTTGAGATTCTCGAACATATCGGGAATGTTTCATATCGTCTAGATTTGCCGCCACAACTTTCTAACATTCACAATGTCTTCCATGTATCGATGTTACGCCAGTACGTTCATGATCCTTCCCATATTGTTCAATGGGAAAACTTCCAGGTGTTAAACAATGGAACATGCAAAACTCGCCCGATACAGATTCTAGACCGCCGAGATCAAGTGCTACGAAACAAAGTCATCCCGTTGGTAAAAGTCTTATGGTTGCATCACGGAGCCGAGGAGGCAACGTGGGAGTTAGAGACAGAAATCCGTAGCAAGTATCCCGAATTATTTAATTGATATGTAATATCTAAATTTCGAGGACGAAATTTTATTTAGTGGGAGAGATTGTGACATCATGTATTTAATTATATTATTTTATCCCCTTTATACACATGTGAATGATCGTTTGGTGATTCGGGTGGTCCGAATCTATTTCGGTTGGTAAATAGGAAGTTTTGGTTTTTTGCGGTTTGTGAATTATGGCTAACTTTGAGCTATCGTAATTTTTTCGTTCCTTATCCGATTAAGATTTTGTTCACTAATGTATCTAGTATTTGTATAATTCTACAACTTTTATGTTCTGACTGAAAGCTAATTCGTACTCCTTGTGGGTCAAAATAGGGCGCAAAGTAGGTCTATCGTTAAATTCTGGTCATTCGGTAATGCTTCGGCAGAGCTCTGTCTTTGTCAAAATTCTGGAAATAATCTATCCATAATTTAGGGAAACTTCCTCTTAGGAAGTTGTATATCTTTGAATTACCTTTTCGTGGACATAAAAATCACCCAAATCCGAGTTCCGAGCAAGGAGTTATGACCAAAATACCAACAGTGGTTAGTGCTGTGAAATCATCTTTGGCGGAGAGTTCACAAGATTGATCTTGGGAGGTCCAAGATCGATCTTGGAGCCCTTTGTGTCATAATCTTTGGCTGAGAGCCCCAAGATCTATCTTGGGAGGTCTAAAATCGATCTTGGAGCCATGGGTGTCGAATTTTCTAAAGTTTTAACCTCACTTTCTCACCATTTATCACCATAACACACAAAACTCGACCCAAACTCACTCCTATCAACTTGTGGACTCTAGAGAGAGATAAATGTGGTTCTTTGAATGATTCTTACTCATTTTTCAACATCAATCTAAAATAAAAGCTCAAAATCATCCGAATTATCTTCAACTTCACTATCCATCATCTTATTCCTTGGAATTCCTTTGGGGGAGATTGACTTTTCTTCTTTCTTCCTTTTATACTGTTAATAAACACGAGGTAGGGGTTCTATGGCTTTCAAAACTAGATAATATATTTTTATTAGTCAATAATCGTTGTTCATGATTATTAATTGCTTGAAAAACTTGAATATTAAAGTGTTCATGCTATTTTTATGACTTATAAAATTGTGATGGCTCGATTTGATGCAAGATATGCCATATACACTTGCTAATAAGTGTTATTTGAGCTATATGTGGTATCCTTTGGTGCTGTAAATGTTGTTTGCGGATAAACTGGGTTATTGACGACTTTTACATACCAAGGGATATGATGTGAGAGTTATGGGAGTGGATATGGCATAAATTGCTTAGTATCCATGAAATAACATGTTTTGCATATCATGCATATTATTATAGTGTTAACCAAATACTTGAAGGATTCTCGGCATATGTGGATCATTCTTATGGCTTAACATATGGGCGTATTTCTCTTGATGATTATTATGATGATGAAAACTCGTTATGATCTTATTCTGGATGTGATATAGACCCGTATATGATTCTATTGTGGCCCTCCGATTGTGAAGGGATGATGTATTGATATGTGCCTACCGAGATGGAAAATAAGTACGGCCTGGTGCTCTTGGGTTGAAAATCTCTAAACCTCCGGAGGGCAGCAACGTGTCGGCTGTCTAGAGCCAGCGGTGTGTAGCCTAAAAATCTAGACAACGGTAAGGCACTAATGGATTTTTGATTATCTTACTATTAGTGGACATGTGGTCAAAATTAATTATGATCGATTGATATACTCTAAGGCCGATGGGCCAATATATGATCATTGTCGGATTTTTTCTCGGGCGGTCAGGCCTTTGCTATACTCCGGTTCAGTATGGATATATTATGGCTATGTGGCTCTAAGGTTGACATAAGGGGGGTAACCTGAATTGGCATATGCATGCATTATAAAATGAACATATGGTTTTAAACTGAATTATGTTTTGTATGTGACTACCTACCCCTACTGAGCATATAGCTCACCCCATTTCTTTAAACTATTTCGGGTACTCACGAGTCCTAGGGGGACAAAGAGACGATGGGTTCGGGGACGAAGTAGAAGGCTCTGATACTACGGTTCATTTTTATAGTAGATGTGCTAGTCCGAAAAGCCACAGCTAGCCCGAGGACTGTCTATATATTTTTATTGTTCATATAATGCATACCATGTATATCTATGATGCATGCTTATCAGTTATAGTATCATTTTTGCACCCAATGCTTGTCATTGCTTATTTTATATGTTGTCGTTGATATATATTCTTCTTATACGCCTGTCTTAGTCCTACTAAGATGGGTTAGTAATTCTCCAGGTCATAATTACAAGTGTTATCTTGCACAGTTAAGGCGGGGGTGTTACACTTGTAACCCTTAAGCTGGGGTGCTGCTAATTCATACAAGATTGAAGAACATGATAATTGGATGAAACAGATTTACAAGGATGAGTTGTCTGCTTATTTTTGGTTATATAGTAAGGATAATGACAAAGAAGCTTAGGTTAGGGCATATTTTGACATAACACATGCAAATGTGAGCACATCACCAATAATTTTTCAGAGTCATTCAACAATATGATACTTGACTTGATGGACATACCATTAGTTAGACTAATTCAGAAATACCAGTGTATGGTCATGTCATTGATGTATAGGAGAAGGATAAAGGGTAGGGATGAGATGGGGGTAAAAAAGTTGTTCCTAGGGTTGAGAAAGAAATTAAGAAATTAGAGAAACAGTACATGTACTATACTACAGAGGGTACCACTGATTAGATGCATGTATCTATTGATATAAATGGAACTAGTTGGATAGTGGACTTAAAAGAACAAGGCTGCAGCTGTAAGGTGTGGCAGATATCTGGGATGCCTTGTGTGCATGCCATGGCTATCATTCAGCCAAAGAGAGAACAATGGGACAAGCAATTACTTCATTCTCTCATTCATTTATATTTCAAGTTATTGCTTCATTAATTGTTTACTTTCAACAATTGCAAGTTCTATATTAATTACTTCACTGTTGATGCATATAAGGCAGCATATCAAGTTTATATAACTCCAATTGAAGATTCCAAATGCTGGAAAAAGGTAGTAATTACTTCATTTGTTGTTTTGTGATTTATTAACTATCAGCATAACAAGGGTGTTCTTATTTTGCAGCCCAAAGACCAAGTTCTTCCTCCGCCACTGTATAGGCCTCTTGGGAGACCTAGAAACAACAGACTTAAAGGGAGGGATGAAGTACTTCCAGAAAAGAACAATGGGAGGAAGAAATATGGGAAATGTCAGAATTTTGGCCACAATAAAAAGACCTACAAAAGGCCAGTTGCTCCACTAGTTAGAGGTAACATTAATTGAATGCATTTCTAATTACTAACATTTATAATCCAACTACTTTTAGTAACGTTTATAACTATTTTAATCTAACCACTTTTAGTAGCATTATTAATTATTTTAAAGGAAAAAGAAAGACTGAAGCAGAAGGAGTTGGGGGGGCTTTCAGACCTGCAATTACTATTCCAACAGTCCTACAACTGAGAGGAAGAGGTAGAGGATCTACAAGAAGGGGAGGATCTGAAGAGGAAGAGGAAGAAGGGGTGCTAGAAGAAAGGTGTTCTATCCACCCAGTTCAAGAACTTATAACCCAGGTTCAATTCATACTCCACAAGTTGACAACTACAATTATGGAAAGGAATTAAATAGGGTTGATAAAAGTTTACATATGTAGTAATGGAACTTATGAAAACATTTTTTTTATTAATATGTCACTTAGTTAGGTCTTATTTTGCAAATATCCAATTGATATATATATATATATACATGTAGACATTAAATGTTACTACAATTTTTTGGTGTGTAACACAGTTGGACTATGTTCTTTTGCTAGTTAATGTGTAATCCAATTGTGGTACATATATTGAATGCTATTACAATGCATATTCTATGGAAACTTCATCTTGTTCTCATATGAATTGTACAAGTCATCTAAATTAACCTCTATCTTCACCCTTATGTTGCTGCTCCTTGTCTCATGTTTCATTGCATCTTTCAACCATTCAAAATTTTCAGATTTCGTACATTTTAGAAACTTTTTACCTTTATTTCATTCTCTTGTGGAAGTCAAGAGCTTTCTTACACCACAACCTACTGGACAGTTTGATGTTTTCTAAGGGCAATCTTTTGCCCAGTGACCACTTTGTTCACAATGAAAGCAGCAATTTAAACTTTGAGCAGCACTTGAACTTTGAGCAGCAGCTTGAACAATTTTGGTGAAAATAAGGCATTGTGTTGCTATGTGGCCATGTTTGTCACACAGTTGGCAAATTATTTGATCATAATTGCATTGTTGTTTTCCACTTCCCATTATTGAAAATGCTTGCATTCAAATTGTTTTATGATGTGTATTGGTGTTTGAATGGATTGTGTGGTTGAATGGGCATGTGATTCTATTTATAAGGCAGGATAATTGCCAAACAGATATATTTTTGCTCTCAAAAGGTCATATTCATTTGGTGTTGCATATAAGGCCATCAGAGGTATTATGGTCTACAAATACCATTATTAACATAGGTGAATGGTCAACTAACAAAATAGGTATTAAAATACCAATTAAATTAAAAATTGGTACCAAATTACCCATAAGATTTGCCCTTCTCCTCTACCATTTTAACCTCAACATTAATTTGCTCTACAGCTAAAGATGAGTTCTTCCACTTTATTTTTATTCTTGTCAACGTTCTTCTTTTGCCGACGGCTAGCTACTACAAAAAAATTTCATTGGTTTTTATTTTTGTCACCATGCGTTCTGTTAATACATAGTTTTAAAAGTAGTGTGATGACGGTAAAAATGAATTGTATTTTTTTTACCCTCCGAAATACTTGAAAATGCAAATATTTTGTGAGCAAAAGTTTTAAGGTGCACGAAAGCCAAGTCGAACATTCCTAGTAAAGATCTTTTTTTTTAATTCCAAATTGGATGTTTGTAGGTTTTTGTTCCACTCGTTGCAAAACCTTTATACATCTAATCCTTAAAGATTTTTTCCGTCCAATAATTTTTAGTGCTTTAATTATTTCAATATTTTAAAATTACTACCATCAATAGTGTAAAAAAAAGGAAAAGTTATGGTGTATTTGATCACCGTAATGCATTTGTTTTATGTAATATGAAAAATAGAAATTGATAATTTTTTATTCTTAAAAATGTCAAGTTTAAAAAAATGTAAAAGATCTTCTCTTAATTGCAGTTATTAACCTTTTGTCTTGGGTAAAGATCTTGTTTATCTATAATGATGTAATATTTTGTTTATTTGTTTATTTATTTAAAGAACATAATATATTATAATGTATCATCTAGTTATTTGTAATACGTGTTTATTCTTTTTGTTTTGTATTTTTTTATATTTTAAAACAATTGTTTGTTATTAAATAATATTTAGTTAATAAATCAGGCTCCAAAGTCTATAGGCCCAAGGATAACTAGGCCCATCGCTAACCAACTAGCCCAGATGTACATGCCTAAAGCCTTCGAGTAAATTGAATCTTTCCGCTGTCTATAAACATAGTCTTTATTTGCTCAGACAGTTTCATTTTTTTTATGGATACGTTGTCCAAATTTTCGTCATTCTCTACTGTTCCCTTTTTGTCATTATCTTCTGTTCCCACCATTTTATTATGAGTGAACTCTCAATTTTTAGTTAAGTTTTTGGTATTTTCATCTTTGTTTTCAAATCCTGTTGTCTTAACTTATGGAAGTTCTCTTGATCGGAGGCCCCGGCCTACATTTATTAATGCCAGGTTTTTTTTACTTTGTTTTATTTTCTTAATATTTTGAAAGTAGTTATTAGTGTTGTATTTTACAATAATATAATATTTATTCTTGTTTTATAATTCTTGTTGGTGGTTACATGGCTTGGAGAGATTTATGCATGTAACAGATGTCGATGAGTGTGCACTTGAGGCGCATTTGCTTTGGTCTGCATTTACAAAAACATCAAAAGGCCCATGGCAAAGCAACTACCGGTGCGATTCAAAATTTATTGCACAGAAGTTGAAGGCGGCTCAAAAGAAGCATTGCAGAATGGGTATTATGATAACCAGGTGGTTAAGGAATTTTCATTCTCCTCGGAGGAGTTCCCTAAGTCGGTAATTTCTGGGATAAACATTGCCGAAATATATATATTTCATTTAGCTTTTCAATCATTACAATTTCTTTGGCAGTTTATACATAGGCATTTAAGCCTCAAAAAAATAAAAGGTTTTTCCCATACATTTATACATATATATATATATATATATATATATATGTATATCAAAATTAAAAACACCTTAAATTTGAAATTTATTCATCAGATGAACAAAACCAAGGAGCTTTTGCTCTCTCAGAACAAACCTAAAATAAAAGTCAAAAACCACATTGTGCTTTAGAGGCCTTTCAACTTTGACTCGTCCAACAAATTTAATCAGTTTTTTTTAAGAAACTTTAGTCTTTATTGGAGGCACTTTTCACGATTTGGATTAAAAACTAATTCAAATATACAACCCTGATCATTAATATAAATAATCTCCAGAATCACATTAGTATTCACATTAGCATTGGACTTAAACATTGCCGAAATTGCCTTTAAGTCCAATGTTAATGTGATTCTGGAGGCTATTTATACTAATGATCAGGATTGTATATTTGAATCAGTTTCTGATCCAAATCGTGAAAAGTGCCTCAAGCAGAAGCTGAGATTTCGGGAAATGAAACTGATTAAATTTGTGAGACGAGTCAAAGTTAAAAGGATTCTAAAGTATTATGTGCTTTCTGATTTTTATTTTAGGTTTGTTCCGACGGAGCAGAAATTCCTTGGTGTTGTTCATTTGATGAACAAATTTAAGGTTTTTTAATTTTGATATACATATATATGCATATATGTATAGGAAAAACCTTTTGGTTTTTTTAGGCTTAAATGCCTATGTATGAACTGCCAAAGAAATTGTAAGAATTGAAAAGCTAAATTTGATTTTTTTTAGGCTTAAATGCCTATGTATGAACTGCCAAAGAAATTGTAAGGATTGAAAAGCTGAATGAAATATATAGCAATATCCTTGTCATCCTCTTTTGATCTTGTACAATCTTTTTTGAGATATGCTGCAATGTTTGTTAAGGCTGGTCTCTGTTTATTCCAGAAACTAATCGAAATTTTAGACCACATTTTAGTATTAACTTTGGGCCAATCCATAAAGATAGAGAGGATTAAGTTAGACTGTTATTTAAATTCGGGCCCAACCAATTATGTACATATGTGTTTAATCAAAATTTTAATTTAGGCTTGAAATAAGTCAAAAACGAGAGATTAATATAGTATAAAAAATATAAAATTGTCAAAAGTCACCGATTCCTTGAATCAAAGTCCAAAATTCTTGCTCGTAAGTTAATTATCTCCGTCTATGAACTGTGGCCTAAAACCTGTGATAAAATATAGAATAAGATTGGGCATATGAATTGTATATCACTTTGGTTCGAGTTCGGACATAAACATATTAAAATTGTTCATCCGGACTTATGTGACTCCATTGATAGACATCATCAATGACTTGACTTAAATTTTATTTTCTTTGTTTTTCGTACGGACAATAATCAAACACAAGCATTCATTCTTTTATGAAGTGAACCGAGGGAATTAGAATTCCAAAAATCAAATTGGGTCTAGGTCTTGGGATGTCAAGTCACCAACCCAGTTAACTTATCTACTCCCTAGTCACAGGTGTGATCGAGCTCTGTGATTGAGCTAATTTGTTAATTTTCTGAATTAGTTGTTATGTTATCTCGAGGTAAATATTCTTTTTGATTCTTAAGCCCATGGCTTTATTTGATTGGAAAAAAGGTAAACAAAGGAAAAAAAAATTCATGGAATCATTTCATGGAATCGAGCGTGTTATTTTACTATGGTTGAATGACTGGAATTGCTTGGAAGGTTTTATATAACATAACTTCTTTATATTGTTCGTTGTCAGCCACTGAGTTTTATGATTCTTTTACGGACCTAGAATTCTTTTGGAGTGAGTTAAAATTGAAAATTTATCATATTGTATACCTCACAATATAAACAAAATACAGGCTGAACTACAACCTCAATCGCTCTGGATTAGATCTTCCATGGCATTGCTCTTAATTTTTCCCCGGAAGTAACTCTAATTTTTGACCAATTCAGGATGACAAAGGGGATGCACCACCCACAATAAAAATGGAATAAAATTTGAGCAAAAGTTTGTTTCGAGCTACATTCATGGAGAAGTGAGATATCTCGTTAGGTTCATGAGTAAAGAACATTAGAGGTTTCAGTACAAAAAATCCTCTATTTACAGTTCTTTTTTTCTTTGGCAACATTATGTTTGATTCAAATGAGTGTAAATTAATTGATTAAATTTAAATGTAATTGTGTATAAACATACATTAATTGTATGTAGTCATAACATACAAGAATTTACATATTTACCGCATGGGATCTCCGGACTATTAGCAGACTTTACGCACATCAAGTAATATTAGGTAATTAGGTTACTATTCTCCAGCTATTGCCGCTGCAAATTTTTTAGAGATCACGTTTCTTCTTGTTGGAAAGTGGTTCTTCTCCTTCAAATTGATACTTTGATAGGTATTATACACTTTTATAGATAGAAAAGAACCAGTTTTCATATATGTACATAATTCATGCTTTAATGAGACTTTCCTAAATAGTAGGATTCCTAATATAATTGGACTTGTGACATTTAATTTATTTAGTATTTCACATCTAACTGAAATAAGTAAATATGTTCAATCATATGGAATGGAATGTATAAGATTCATATTTTAACGTGACTTATAAGATTTAATTTATTTAGTAATTCACATCTAGCAAAACTAAATATTCAGTTATATGGATTGCATGAACTTTATAAATTAATTCATCTAAAGAAGGCCGGAGCCCAAACAATAAATCAAATGGACAAAACAAGAACATAATTTACAACAAATTATGTAACGCGAGATGCATAGTATGGTATCCAGATGACACCGTTAATATAATCTGAAGTATTACCGGTGACAGATATTGTGTAAATTAAGACATATACCGTACGAGAAAAGGAATGGACATCTATGAAGACATCACCATCCACCACTGACCACCCTAACACCCTCTTGATCGATTTAAATTGTAAGAATACAAATTTGTCATAGATAATTTTTAATAAAGTTTTTGCTTTTGTGATACATTTAATTTGAAACAGATGCAATGACAAATACCGTGTGTTAGAAACATATACATATATATATTGTGAGGAATTATTTATACAGAACTCGCATTCTTTAAAAATATATGTGCCCTCTCGCTTTCTTTAAACGAAAATTTTTAAAAATTATAATCATAATTGAATCACAATTTTGTTTTCTTAAAAATTCAAATTCTTTTAAATTTTTCTCACACTAATTCGCGTACATTTAATAAAATAAGCAAATTACCTTCAAAAGGGAGTTTCACGTCAATTCGAGTGTTAAAAAAAACAAATTTAAAATTCTTTCAAAAATCAATCACGCCAATTCGCATGCGATAAATAATTGAATTCTTTCAAAATAACAAACATTGAATCAATCATTTCAAGATTTCATCATCTCGAGAGATGTGAGATACCTTTCGAACTTCAACAGAAGTAATCAGCATGTGATTCCAACAATCATTTGTAAATGTGATGTTTCTTGTCTTGATATTATTACTATTGCATACGAACGTGTTTCTTTACTTTAGTCGCTTAATTGCTCTGCGAGGGCGTCGGATTTCTTAAACATCACAGGTAAGTAGAGGTAAATACATACATTTTTATCTCATTCGCCAGGACATGGCATCACCATTTAAAAAACAGCTAATTGCCAAATCATGCATTAATTCATTCAATAAACTGGGCTAACGGCCACACCATTCATTCATTACACTCGGCTAATTGTCAATTCATTTAAAACATGGGCTAATTGCCACATTATTCACTCATTCATAACATTGGACCAAACGTGCCATATTTAATTTATTTCACAAGTCATGCACTGCATCACCACTCCGGTATTTTTTAAAAAAATTAATTCATGCAATCATACATTGCATCGCATATTCGACATTTTAAAACAAAAAAAAAGAAAAAAAATATTCATGCAAGTCATACACTGTATCGCCTCTTCGGCACTTTAAAAAAAGAGAAAAAAAATTCATTCATCTAAGTCATACACGACACTGGGGCCCGTCACCCCTTTCTTCAATCATATGCATGTCAAAACACTGCATCGGGCCCATCGCCCCTTTCTTTAATCATATGCATGTCAAAACACTGCATCGGGCCCATCGCCCCTTTCTTTAATCATATGCTTGTCAAAACAACAAACCGAGCTCCGTCGCCCCTCTCATCATTTATTTGCGTGCCGAAGCACCAAACTAGTCTCCATCGCCCTTCTCATCATTTGTTTGCATGTCAAAACACTAAACCGTGTTCCATCGCCCCTCTCATCATTTGTTTGTGTACTGAAGCACCAGACCAGGCCCCATCGCCCCGCTCATTCATCGTTTGCTAGTCGAAGCACCAAACCGGGATCCATGGCCTGCTCATCCATCGTTTGAGTGCCAAAACACCAAACCGAGCTCCATCACCCAGCTCATCGATCATTTTAGTGCCAAAGCACCAAACCAGGTACCATCGCTCTGCTCATCCATCGTTTGAGTGCCAAAGCACCAAACGGGGCTACATCGCCATTCATTTATCGTTTGCGTGCCAAATAATAAATAATTATATTATTTATTATAATTATTACCTATACTATATATTATAGATATATTAATTATTTTTTTTATATTCCTAATTGTAGTAATATTAATTACTTATTAATTGATTTTTTATATTCTCAATAATAAAAAAATTATTATTATTATAATACTGAAGTAGCATCATTTATTATATTATTTTTTAAATAATTGTTAAAATTAATAGTTTTATTTTCAAATTGTCATAATAAATGAGTTATATTATCAACCATTTTAGATTGACATTAATGTTTTTTTGAAAATAACAAAGTAAAAGTTGTAAAATTACCTTTAAACGAAGGCAATATTTATTTTCTTTTCCGTACACAACATATTTAAGTCAATTATTTAACAAATTTATCAAGATAAATGCTATTAAAATTTCATATTTATTAAACATCCGTGCATCGCACTTGTCGTTAACGTTAATTTTTAAAAACGTTAATTTTCATTTAAGGGCATTTCATTTGGAGCTAATTTTGATTTATAAGAGTTTGTATCATGTCTTAAATGTTTGTTTTGCGTGTATCGAGATATCGAGCGCCACAATCAATCAATGGTTCACTTGCCCCGCTGCCTACCCACCTGCCCACGTACCCCTCTGCCTGCATTTAATGCAAGAGAGATGTTAATATAAGAATAAGATTTGCACTTATACTCTACCATTTTAGAGCATTTCCAATACAATCATCAATTAAGAAAAATTGAAATGCCATATAAGATAGAAAAAATTCTAAAAAGATGATCTAGATTTCCAATGCAAATATCAAGGATGACCATCAAACTTATGTAACAAAAATGAGGGTCTCTTAGACATTAATGTATACCTACTTTTATGCGCCACATCATCATTTATGTATACCTACTTTTATGCGCCACATCATCATTTATGTATACCTACTTTTATTTTACAAGTTTTTAAATATTTTAACTTTTATTTTACAAGTTTTTAATTATTTTGACTTTTATTTTATAAAATAATTTTTTATAAAAAATATATTTTTGAAAAGTATGAATCAAGATCCACCAAACAAGATCCATATTACATATAAAATTATGAATTTTATTTTCATGAATTTCCTAATCGACAATCTTTTGAACAATTGCATTATCAACGATTTTTTAAGACATGTTTATCTATAAAAAATTTTGTTTCACATAGGAAAGATATACTTACATGTCTATGATTTGGAACTCTCCAATCCATTTTTGTATTGGAGATAACTCTTAACCCCATCATTCGCTCCAGAGCTGAAGATGAATTCTTCCACTTTCTTTTTATTCTCGTTAACGTTTTTCTTCTGCCGACGGCCAACTGCTCCCAAAAAGTTTCATTTGTTTTTATCTTTGTCACCATGCATGCTGTTAATACATAGTTTTAAAAGTAGTGGTGATGACGGTAAAAATGAATTATAATTTTTTTACCCTCCAAAATCCTTGTAAACGCAAATATTATGTGATAAAAGCTTGGAGGTGCACCAAAGCCGAGTCGAACATTCCTAGTAAAGATCTATTTTTTTTAATTCCAAATTGGATGTTTGTAGGTTTTTGTTCCACTCGTTGCAAAACCTTTATACGTCTAATCTTTAAAGATTTTTTCCATCCAATAATTTTCAATGCTTGAATTATTTTAATATTTTAAAATTACGGCCATAGAGAGTGAAAAAAAGGGAAAAGTTATGCTGTATTTAATCATCGTAATGAATCTTTTTTATGTAATATGAAAAATGTAAAATGATAATTTTTTATTTTTTAAAATGTCAATTTTAAAAAAATGTAAAAGATCTTCTGGTAATTGCAGTTATTAACTTTTTGTCTTAGGAAAAGATCTTGTGTATTTATAGTGATGTAATATTTTGTTTATTTGTTCATTTATTTAAAGAATATAATATAATATAATGTATAATCTAGTTATTTGTAATATGTGTTTATTCTTTCTGTTTTGTATTTTTTTAATATATTTTAAAACAATTATTTGTTATTAAATAATATTTAGTTAATAAATCCGGCTCCAAAGTCTATAGGCCCAAGGACAATTAGGCCCATCGCTAATCCAATTGGCCCAGATGTACATGTCTAAGGCTTTCGAGTAAATTGAATCTCTTTGTCGTCTATAAATAAGCTTTATTCGCTCAGACAGTTTTTTTTAATGGATACTTTGTCCAAATTTTCGTCATTCTCTACTGTTCCCTTCTTGTCATTCTCTTATGTTCCCACCATTTCATTGGGAGTAAACTCTCAATTTTTAGTTAAGTTTTTGGTATTTCCATCTTTGTTTAAGAATCATATTGTCTTAACTCATGGAAGTTCTTGTATTGATCGGAGGCTTATAGTTATTAATGCCATTTTTTTTTTTACTTTGTTTTATTTTCTTAGTGTTTTGAAAGTAGTTATCAGTGTTGTATTTTACAATAACATAATGTTTATTCTTGTTTTATTAATAATGCAAGTGGTTTCATGGCTTGGAGAGATTTATTGATGTTATAGATGTCGATGAGTGTGCACTTGCAGCGCTTGTGCTTCGGTATGCATTTACAAGGACATCAAAAGGCCCATGGCAAAGCAACTACCGGTGCGATTCAAAATTTAATGAGCAGAAGTTGAAGGCTTCTGAAAAAGAAGCTTTGCATAATGGATATTATGATAACAAGGTGGTCAAGGAATTTCCATTCTTTCCGGAGGAGTTCCCTAAGTCGGTAATTTCTGAACCCCCATCATATGCAGTTGATGTTAACAAGAAACTTTTTTCTATGTATGTCAGTTTCATTTTACGAGAAATTACATCAAATGCAAGGGTTCTGCCTAGTAATTTTGAAACATATAATTTGGACGTTCTTCTGTTGCAATGTTTATCCTTTGCAATATATGATGGGATAACATTGATGAAATATATATATTTCATTCAGTTTTTCAATTCTTGCGATTTCTTTGGCAGTTCATATATAGGCATTTAAGAGTAAAAAAATAAAAGGTTTTTCCTATACATATGTGCATATATATGTATATCAAAATTAAAAACACCTTAAATATTAAATTTGTTCATAAGATGAATAACTCCAAGGAGCTTCTACTCTTTTAGAACAAACCTAAAATAAAAGTCAAAAAGCACATAGTGATTTAGAAGCCTTTCAACTTTGACTCGTCTTACAAATTTAGTTAGTTTCTTTTCAAGAAACCTCAACCTTTGCTTGAGGCATTTTTCACGACTTGGATTATAAACTAATTCAAATATACAATCCTGATCATTAGTATAAATATCCTTTAGAATCATATTAGCATTCACATTAGCATTGGACTTAAACATTGCCGAAATTACCTTCAAATCCAATGCTAATGTAATTCTGGAGGCTATTTATACTAATGATCAGGATTGTATATTTGAATTAATTTCTAATCCAAATCGTGAAAAGTGTCTAAAGCAGAGGCTGAGGTTTTTTGAAAAAAAAAACTTATTAAATTTGGTGAGACGAGTCAAAGTTGAAAGGCTTCCAGAGCACTATGTGCTTTCTGTCTTTTATTTTAGGTTTGTCCTAAGGGAGCAAAAGCTCCTTGGTGTTGTTCATCTGATGAACAAATTTAATATTTAAGGTGTTTTTAATTTTGATATACTTATATTTATATAGGAAAAACCTTTTGTTTTTTTAGGCTTAAATGCCTATACATTAACCGCCAAAGAAATTGTAAGAATTGAAAAGCTGAATTTGTTTTTTCGACGCTTAATTGCCTATATATGAATTGCCAAAGAAATTGTAAGTATTTAAAAGCTGAATGAAATATATATCAATATCCTTGTCATCCTCTTTTGATCATGTTCAATCGTTTAGATATATGCTACAATGTTTGTTAAGGCTAGTCTCGGTTTGTTCCATAAACTAATTGAAATTTTAGACCACATTTTAGTATTAACTTTGGGCCAATCCATGTAAATAGAGAGGATTAAGTTGGACTGTTATTTAAATTCGGGCCCAACCAATTAAGTACAGATGCGTTTAATCAAAATTTTAATTTAGGCTTGACATAAGTCAAAAACGAGGGATTAAAATAGTATAAAAAAACAAAAAATTGTCAAAAGTCACAGATTCCTAGAATGAGTCAAAATCCAGCTCATAAGTTAATCATCTCCGTCTATACGGGGCATCATGAACTGTGGCCCAAAACCCGTGATAAAATCTAGAATGAGATTGAGCATATGAATTACATTTCACTTTGGTTCGAGTTCGAATATAAACGTATTAAAATTGTTCATCCGAACTTATGTGACTCCATTGATAGACCTCATCAATGACTTGACTTAAATTTTATTTTCTTTATTTTTCGTATGGACAATAATCAAACACAAGCATTCAATCTTTTATGGAGTGATGCAAGGGAATTTGAATTCCAAAAATAAAATTGTGGTATGGGTCTTGGGTATCAAGGTTAACTTAGCCGCTCCCCAGTAACAGGCGTAATCGAGTTAATTTGATAATTTTTTGAAGTTCTTATCTCGAAGTAAATATTCTTTTTTATTCTTAAGCCCACGGCTTTATTTGACTGGAAAAATGGTAAACAAAGTAAAAAGCATTCCATGGAATCGTTTCATTTAAGGCGTGTTATTTTACTGTGGTTGAATTACTGGAATTGTTTGGAGGGTTTTATATAGCATAACTTCTTTATACTGTTCACGGTCAACCACTGAGTTTTATAATTCTTTTACGGATCTAGAATTTTTTGGAGCGAGTTAAAATTGAAAATTTATGATTTTATATACCACACAATATAATAAAAATACCGGCTGAACTACAACCTTAATCGGTCTGGATTGGATCTGCCACGGCCTTGTTCTTAATTTTTCCCCGAAAGTAATTGTAATTTTTGAACAATTCATGATGACAAAGGGGATGCACCACCTATAATAAAAGTGGAAAAAAAAAGTTGAGCAAAAGTTTGTTTCTAGCTAAATTCATGCAAAAGTGAGATATCTCGTTAGGGTCACTAATTAATAAGTAACGAACGTTAGAGGTTTCATTACAAAAAATGATTTATTTACATTTCTTTTTTTCTTTGGCAACATTATGTTTGATTCAAATGTGTGTAAATTAATTGATTAAATTTAAATGTAATTGTGTATAAACATACATTAATTTTATGTAGTCATCACATACAAGAATTTACATATTTAGCATACATAATGTTAGGTAATTAGGTTACTATCCTCCAGCTATGGCCATTGCAAATTTTTTAGATATCACATTTCTTTTTGTTGGAAAGTGGTTCCTCTCCGTCAAATTGATACTTTGATAGGTATTATACACTTTTATAGATAGAAAATAACCAGTTTTTGTATATGTACATAATTCATGCCACACAGTAGGATTCTTAATATAATTTGACTTGTGACATTTAATTTATTTAGTAATTCACATCTAAACTGAAATAAGTAAATATGTTCAATCATATGGAATGGAATGTATAAGATTCCTATTTTAACATGAATTACTAACGGTATTATCTGGATACCATATCGTACGAGAAAATGAATGGACATCTATGAAGTCATCACCATCCACCACCCTAACACCCTCTTGATTTAAACTGTAAGAATACAAATTTGTCACATATAATTTTTAATAAAGTTTTTGCTAGTGTGATAAACTTCATTTGAAGCAGATGCAATGACAAATACCGTGTGCGAAACATATAAATATACATGTGTATATATTGTGAGGAATTATTTATACAGAACTCGCATTCTTTAAAATATATGTGCTCTATCGCTCTCTTTAAACGACAATTTTCAAAAATCATAATCAAAATTGAATCACAATTTCGTTTTCCTAAAAAATCAAATTCTTTCAAATTTTCCTCATGCCAATTCGCGTACATTTAATAAAATAATCAAAGTACCTTCAAAAGGGAGTTTCACGTCAATTCGCGTGGTTAAAAAAAAACAAATTCAAAATTCTTTCGAAAATCAATCATGCCAATTTGCTTACGATAAATAATTGAATTCTTTTAAAATAACAAACATTGAATCAATCATTTCAAAATTTCATTCTCTTAAGAGATGTGAGATATCTTTCAAACTTCAACAGAAGTAACCGGCATTTGATTCCGACAATCATTTGTAAATGTGATCTTTCTTGTCTTGATATTGTTACTATTGCATACGAATGTGTTTCTTTACTTTAGCCGCTTAATTGCTCCGATAGGGCGTCAAATTTCTTATACTTCACAGGTAAGTACATGTAAATACATACCTTTCGAAAATCAATTCATGTGTTAAAAACAACAACAAAAAAGGAAATTCAAAATTCTTTCGAAAATCAATCACACCAATTTGCGTACGATAAATAAATGAATTCTTTCAAAATAACAAACATTGAATTAATCATTTTAAGATTTCATCTTCTCGAGAGATTTGAGATATCTTTCGAACTTCAACAAAAGTAATTGGCATGTTATTCTGACAATCATTTGCAAATATGATCTTTCTTGTTTTGATATTATTGCTATTGCATACGAACGTTTTTCTTTGCTTTAGCAACTTAATTGCTCCGCGAGTGTGTCGAGCTTTTTATACTTCACAGATAAGTACAGGTAAAGACATACCTTTCATCTCATTCGCCAGCACATGGCATCACCATTTAAAAAACTGGCTGATCGCCAAATCATGCATTCATTCATTCAATAAACTGGGCTAACTGTTACACCATTCATTTATTACACTCGGCTAATCGCCGATTCATTTATAATCATCACATTATTCACTCATTCATAACACTGGATTAACCGAACCATCTTTAATTTACTTCGCAAGTTATACATAGCATCACCTCTTCGGCATTTTAAAAACAAAAAAAAGAAAAAAATTAATTCATGCAAGTCATACACTGCATCGCCTCTTCGGCATTTAAAAAAAAACAAATTCATTCATGTAAGTCATACACTGCATCGGGCCCCATCGCCCCTTTCATTAATCACATCCTTGTTAAAAAACCAAACCGGGCTCTGTCGCCCCTCTTATTATTTGTTTGCGTGTCAAAACACCAAACTGAGCTCCGTTGCCCTTCTCATAATTTGTTTGCATACCGAAGCACCAAACCAGGCCCCGTCGCCCCTTTCCTCCATCGTTTGTGTGCCAAAGTACCAAACCGGGCTCCATTGCCCCGCTTATCCATCGTTTGAGTGCCAAAGCACTAAATCGATCACCCCCATCATTCGTCGTTTGCGTGTCGAAGCACCAAACCTGGCTACATCGCCTTTTCGTCCATCGTTTGCATGCTAAAGCACTAAATCGCCCCATTCATCTATCATTTGCGTGCCGAAGCACCAAATCGGGCTCCATTGCCCCCGTCATCCGTCGTTTGAGTGCCAAATAATAAATCATTATATTATTTATTATAATTATTGTTTATAATATATATTATAAATATATTAATTATTTTTCTTATATTCTTAATTGTAATAATATTAATTACTTATTAATTGATTTTTTATATTATCAATGCATAATAAAATTATTATTATTATAATACTCAAAGTAGCATCATTTATTATATTATTTTTTTAAAATTTGTTAAAATTAATAGTCTTATTTTCAAATTGCCAAAGCAAATGAGTTGTATTATAAACTATTTTAGATTGAAATTAATGATTTTTTGAAAATAACAAAGTAAAACTTGTAAAATTACCTTTAAATGGAGGCAATATTTGTTTTATTTTCCGTACACAACATATTTAAGTCAATTATTTAACAAAATTATTAAGATAAATGCTATTAAAATTTCATATTTATTAAACATCCGTGCATCGCACTTGTCGTTAACTAGTTTATTTTTAAAAACGTTAATTTTGATTTAAGGGAATTCCATTTGGAGCTAATTTTGATTTATGAAAGTTTGTATCATATCTTAAATGTTTATTTTGCGTGTACTGAGATATCAAGCATCGAGTGCCACAATCAATCAATGACTCACTTGCCCCGCTGCCTGCCCACCTAGCTCACCTGCCCCGCTACCTACATTTAATGCAAGAGAGATGTTAATATAAGAATAAGATTTGCACTTCTATTCTACCATTTAAGAGCATCTCCAATACAATTATTAATTAAGAAAAATTGAGATGCCACATAAGATAGATAGAAAAATTCTAAAAAGTGATCTCCAATGCAAATATAAAGAATGACCATCAAGCTTATATGACAAAAATGAGAATAGACATTGTGAAGGTGACCCCACACTTTTAGAGGATCTCTTAGACAACGACTTAATGTCACATCATCATTTATGTATACCTACTTTTATTTTAAAAGTTTTTAAATATTTTAACTTTTATTTTATAAAATATTTTTTTTATAAAAATTATATTTTTGAAAAGTATGAATCAATATCCATCAAACAATAACCATATTTCATATAAAATTATGAATTTTAGTTTCATGAATTTCCTTATCGACAATCTTTCGAACAATTGCATTATAGACAACTTTTTTAAGAATTGTTTATGAATAATTTTTTTTGTGACACATAGGAAAGATATACTTACATGTATATGATTTGAAACTCTTCAATCAATTTTTGTATTGGAGATAGCTCTTAACCCCCCAGCATTCGCTTTAAAGCTGAAAATGAGTTCTCCTACTTTATTTCTTTTCTCGTTAACATTTTTCTTCTACTAACAACCAACTGCAACAAAAAAAATTCATTGGTTGTTATCTTTGTCACCATGCGTGCTATTAATACATAGTTTCTAAAGTAGTGCTGATAACAATAAAAATGAATTGTATTTTTTTACCCTCCAAAATCCCTTTAAACGCAAATATTTTGTGACTAAAAGTTTTGAGGTGCACGAAAGTCGAGTCGAACATTCTTGGTAAAGTTTTGAGGTGCACGAAAGTTTTGAGGTGCTATTTATTTGTTTATTTATTTAAAGAATATAATATATTATAATGCATAATCTAGTTATTTGTAATACGTGTTTATTCTTTTTGTTTTGTATTTTTTATATATTTTAAAATAATTGTTTATTATTAAATAATATTTAGTTAATAAATCGGGCTCCAAAGTCTATAGGCCCAATGATAACTAGGCCCATCGCTAATCCACCTGGTCCAAATGTACACGTCTAGGACCTACGAGTAAATTGAATCTCTCCGTCGTCTATACATAGGCTTTATTCGCTCAGATAGTTTCATATTTTTTAATGGATACTTTGTCCAAATTTTCGTCATTCTCTAATGTTCCCTTCTCGTCATTCTCTTCTGTTCCCACCATTTCATTGGGAGTGAACTCTCAATTTTCAGTTAAGTTTTTGGTATTTCCGTCTTTGTTTAAGAATCCTGTTGTCTTAACTCATGGAGGTTCTTGTATTGATCGGAGGCCTATAGTTATTAATGCCAGGTTATTTTTTACTTTGTTTTATTTTCTTAGTATTTTGAAAGTAGTTATTAGTGTTGTATTTTACAATAACATAATGTTTATTCTTATTTTATTAATAATGCAGGCGATTTTATGGCTTGGAGAGATTTATTGATGTAACAAATGTCGATGAGTGTGCACTTACGGCGCTTGTGCTTCGGTCTGCATTTACAAGGATATCAAAAGGCCTATGGCAAAGTAACTACCAATGCGATTCAAAATTTATTGCGTAGAAGTTGAAGGCGGCTGAAAAGGAAGCTTTGTAAAATGGTTATTATGATAACAAGGTGGTTAAGGAATTTCCATTCTTTACGTAGCTCGTACTTTGTTTACATATTATTGTGTGCACTAATATTGTTTTTGTAGCACAATAGTGGTCATATATGCAAATTCTAGCTCCATATGGGATTAGGCGTAAAAACTATGAAAATGTACAGAATTTGCTTGATCAGTCGACTAAGCCCCTGTTATCAATCGACTGAAGGCTACACTAAGACCAATTCTTCAAATTCCCTGTTTTCCACTATTTTGCCTTCACTTTTCTCTTCTCTATTTCAAAGTTCCATTAAATTTTGGAAACCTACTCGATTTTAAGAAACACACAGCAAAACGCTTTCTTCTAAAAAGGAGATTTCGTACTACTGGTGATGAAGTCAAAGCATCTATGCTTAAACTACAAAACCGACTCATTCACTCTATACTTGGGCATTCAATTGTACCACGAAGGGGTAGTCGAGCTTCGGTTAATGCATTGGATTTGTTTTTAGTTTGGGCAATCTCTTTGGGATACAAACTTGATTATGCGTATCTTATGTTCCATAATCTATTTGAGATTACTAGCCAAAAAAGACAAGGGTTGGTATATGGTATGGCTCTCATACGGTTATTCCAATTCTTTGATATAAACTTTGACGATGAGACCGATGTTATCATACCCACGGAGAACGAAACATATAGTGCCAAAACTATTCGGCAAATGGGATACCATATCGAGGATGGTGAATGGGTCTTTAATGATCCTTTTGATGGCAATGAGGATGATGATGATAATGATATTCCTCAAACCAAGCCTATGGATCAAGACTTTCCCACTTAAGGAACCTCATCTCAAGCTCTCGTCAAAACCAAGCCATACACGAAACTACTTCTAACACCGCCATGTTACAAGCTCTCCAAGGGATCTCGGATCAAGTTCAGGCACTCTCGGTCAACATAAACACTCATTTTGATCTTATTGAAGAACGTCAAATGACACATGAGGCGGCATTTCTTCAATATCATCCTAAGTATGTCTTCCTACCATGGAATCCGTAGCAAGGCAATCAAGAATGAGGACAATGGCCACAAGATCCTCAAGAGCCGCAAGAGTGATATAGGCAACTCTCTCATTTTTGTTGATGATAAAGTGGGAGAATTTTATGTGTTTTGATAGTATGAGTGCTTGGTACACACTCTTGGTTCTGTATGCTTTGGTTTAAATACTTAAGTACTTATAGTTATTTGGTATTATGGTTTGTTGGTTTTTATAACTCTAAATACTTCTATTGTGATATTAACTATGATTATTATGATCTTCTTATTGCCTATGGTTATTATGATTTTGTTATTGTAAGGTTTTCAAACTTATATTATGCATGCTTGCTTAAATTTTATCTTATGCATAGTTTGAGGGGGAGTATTCAAATTTTTCAAAAATTATACTCTACCTTGCTTAAACACATTAATTTATTGTCATCATTAAAATAGGGAGGTTGTTGACCCAAAAGTCACTACTCTTATTTTGATAATGACAATAAAATTAGTATTTGTTTTCAAAATATTGTCACAATCAAATAAACATTTTACGTGGTACAAAACCTACAAAACCGATGGTGAATTCAATCCTCTATAAATGTACTTCATACGCAATTGTATTCTTGTTTCTAACAATATGTATATAGCATTGGAACAATGCCATATCAATACGGATCATTAGCTCAAAGCAAGTAAGAAACTAAAGAAGTATTCTAAGCACTTGAAGATTTGTTTATTTTCTATATTGAGTGAGTATCTTACAATTATGTAAAGTTACTTGTTTGATAATCATATATAGCCCAAATACATAATGCATCATAGTTTGATTGATTGAAAACAAGTTCGAAACAAAATCCCTTGAAAAACGTCATTCTTACAAAAACCATTTTTGTAATTAATTCATAATTAATTCAAATGAACTTATTTTGAGTTTTCTCATAAATGGGTTGTAGGTTGGAAAATACCCTAGAGGGGGGTGAATAGGGTTTTTAAAAAACTTAATCGAATTTTTAAAGATGATTTAAAAATATTTGATGTCTATATTTATCAAGCAATCAAGAACAAAGTTAATTTCAAACACAATGAATAAATAGCACAATATAATAGAACAAGAGATAGAAAGATTGAACCGATCGAAGTCGAAGATTTTTTGTCCACACGGTTCGGCTTGTTCCCCTACTCCGCACTCGGTTAGTTTCCCGAGAATTTCCACTATAACCAATCTCCTTCCGGGTGAAGATCAAACCTTTACAAGTGTATTATTCTCACATACTCTTACAAGTATTGAAACACCCTCAATACTCTCACAAGAAATTCCTCTTACTATTCTATGAGATACACCTCTCACAAATATGATTTGAATAAGTTTTGGTGGCTAACACCAATGTACAATATCTCTCTTGTGTATAAAAAAATACAAATGAAGCTCACACTAAGAGATATCAAAATTGATCAAAGTATATAGCTCAAAAATGAAAGATTGATCAAAATGTGTTCTTGAATCCTTGTATATTTGAATATATGAATAATAGAGTATTAGAATGATTCAAGGTGTGTTAAAACATGTCTAGGACCTCATATTTATAGCTTGCAAAACCATGTGGCCTTTGGGGATGATTAAGAGGGGTTTTGGCTCCAAGGTATACATTTTCAAATTTTTCAACAACTAGTTCTGACAAAAAATTCAAATTTGTTTTGTTAATTTCTCCTAATTTGACTGTTGGATCATGCTCAAATTTTAGTCAAAATTGCCAAGAGATGTTTTCTAACTACTGTAAAAATTTCAAAATGATCGGAGTCCGGGAAGGCCTCCATCTTACCGTTAGATCAAAACTGGGCAAAAATTGAGCAAATTTTAAACGAAAAATAAAAATATTTTTGCAATTTAACAATTTAGTTTCAAATAAAATTCTAATGATTTTTGAACCTCAAAGATATGTTTCTAAGATACATATTTTTATTATAGCTTAAATTATGATCATTTAAAATTAATATGAATTTATTTTGAAACTCGGTTTTTGTAAAATGATGTTTTTCAAATAAATTTAATTTCAAGCTAGTTTGAATCAATCTTTAAAAGATGTGAGAATATGTTTGAGCTATAGGGATTTGATCAATAAAGTAACTTTACATAAAATCTAAGCACTCACTCAATTTAATGATAATTCGAATCTTCGTGATGCTTGATTTTCTTGTGCGTATCTTCACTTGTTTGATGTTCTTGATCCTTTCTTGATCATTTCTTGGTTTTGATAACTTATAGAACATGTGGAGATCATTCTTGTGCATATCTTCACTTGCTTGATGATCTAGATATTTTCTTGGCTTTGTATAGCACATGTATATTACTTGAGTTCATTTCTTATGAGTAGAGGCGTTTGTAAAGCTTGTGTGAGATTTTGTTTGCTTCGGTTTGAAGTTACACTTGGTCAGAAGATATATTGGTTAAAATGGCTATCATCATTGGAACAACCGAGTTAAATAACACTTTATTAACTTATTGTAATTATCAAAATAAGATTAATTGACTTTAAGGTCAACATAGGTGTCTTAGGGACATATTCTTAAAGTCCTTGAAGCATTAGAATTGATTTTGGAGTTAAAATGCAAAGTCCAAAATTTGGGATTTTGGATGGCTAGACAATGCTCATCAGTCAACTAAGCAAAGCCACTCAGTTGACTAATGAGCATTGCTCAGTCAACTGATGGCCTGAAACTAGTCGTTGGAGATTTTGAAAATGTTTACTTTTGACTCAAAACTTTATATTATTACTCCCAACGGTCATAAACTTTTTCCACATATAAATATGAGTTCTTAGACTCATTTTTAACAACTTGAATGATCTTACAATCTCATTTTTCATATATCCACAATATTCAAGTTTTTAAGTTTATGCATTGATCATATATTTCATCTTTGAGTTATATATTTTGATCAATCTTGATAACTCTAGTGTGAGCATTATTTGTAATCTTCAAATACATTTGAGAGTTATTGTTCATTGGTGTTTATCACCAAAATAATTTATTATTCAAAATTGTGAGAGATGTTTCTCATAAAATTGCAAGTGGAGTTATTGTGTTGAGTATGGTGAGAAGAATCACATTTGTTAAGTGTTGTGAGAAAAACAACACTTATTGAGTGTAGTGAGAATGATTGCACTTATAAAGGTTTGATTTTCACCTGGAAGAAAATTGGTTTTTAGTGGAATTTCTCGGGAACTTACTTAGCCGCGGACCTAAGGTTTAAACAATCGAACTGCATAAACAAAATGTCATTGTCTTATTCGGTTCATTCTCTCCAAACTCAAGCTTTCTATTATTTTGTATTTATACTTGTTGATTGCTTGTGTGATTGTTTAATTTACTCAATTCCTTGTTATACAACGTATTAAACATTTATTATTTAAACTTTACTGGGAACTATATTTAAAATCAAATTAAGTTCCAAAAACCCTATTCACCCCCCCCCTTAGGGTATTTCTCGACCTATATATGACAGTGAGGATGCGTGTATAAAAATTATAAAGCGGTGTTTATTTTTACTTTTGAATGCTTAATAAAAGAGTATTAAGTATTTAGAGGTGGAATATGATGTTTGTTTTTTTAATTCATTAAGAGGTTAACGGCTATATTTTTTAATTATTAAGCATTTAATATTACGAGGCATTAGTCCCGCTTAATGCTTAATGACGAATTTAAACCATTGTTTTATACAAAAACATAAAATTCATAACCTCATTCAAAATAATAAATCAAATAACATTTTTAGAGCTAGAATTCAACAATTAGGAATTAGCATTCAGCAATCAAAGGTAAAAAAAAAAAAAATTTGGATTTTTTATTTTAGTTTTTTAAAAAAGCATTACAAGTATCTCTTCTTTGTATGTAAATAAAATAATTTTCATCCAAAATTCATGCTCAAATTTGAAATCTCTTTCATTTTCCCGAACTTACATCTCCGAGATTATCTCGCTTTATATTAAAATTGTTTCTTAAAATTTTTATACATAACTCGTACTAGTTCCATGTATAAGTTAACCATACCATACATCTCCTTACATAAAGAATAAATCCTCAAATTAGAAGAAATCTGGTTAAATTTGGGTTTAAGATCCTGTGGTTAAAAAGCTTAAAAACAATGGATGAAGACGAAATGCTATTAAAGGCCAGCTCTAAGCATTTATACCATAGATTTTGTGTAGATCTTCTATAGATCTCATTGAAATTTGAAGCTTTCATATAAATGTTAGTAAATCTAGTTGAGATTTGTTGATTGCCTTCATCTTTTTGCATATTTTTAGTTGGATTTTGTTTAAGCTTACAATGTTTTTTTTATTTTACGATAGTGTATCTAAATCTTAGATTTGAAGCTCAATCTCAATAATACATTCTGTCCAGCTAAAACCGAACCAAAATAGACTAAAACCGATAGTTGTTGGTGGTACTTATTTCTGTTTCGGTCCCAAATCTCCTAAACCGACAAAGTCGGTTCAGTTGCCGAATCACCTGCACAGTTCGGTTGCACACCCCAGAGAACAAAATTCAATAGTAAAACCCAGAGTATTTTTTTTATTTTTTAAGCAACCAGGAGTAGTTGAGTTAGTACAAAAATAAAGATGAAAGATATATTCAAAAAGTGAAAAGGGCAAGATTAAAAACTTATGAATTTTGATAACTAAAGTTTAATTTAGTTAATATAAATTCTTATTAATAATTATTTTTTCTTGAATTACGATGCATATATTCATTACCAAATAATTCTATTATCTATTATCTACTATTTGTAATTAGTTCAACCATGCGTTTATTTAATTGCTTAAAGTTAATTTTAATTTATATGCATCCTCCTTTCTTTTTTTGCTCGGAAAAGTATAAACATTTACGTAAATAATCTTATTTTAACATTCTAAAATTATTTTAAATGATAAAATAGTGTCTCAAAAAATTTATTTAAAGTCTCACTAAAACCAATTTTAATGCTTTAGAATAATTTTGTGAAATACTAATATTATTATTGTTTCTTAAAAACTTTGTTAAAAATGATAACATGTGCTATTGGGCCACATGTTAAACTTACTATAAATAAAAATAATTAACTCTTGTATAAGAATATGTGCAATATTTAATACATATTGAAAATTTATACTTTTGAAATATAATTGTGTAAGATGTGTGCTTAAGACGTACGTTAACATAATACATACTTTATACAAAAATCATACTACTTCACATATAAATCAACCATAAATTTTCTTATGTGAAAATAAATATTCAATTTAATTATTAATTTTTGATTAAATTAGGGTTTAAAATTGTATAATTATAATTATAATTTTTTTAAAATATCACTTTATCAGTTTACAGTAAGATATCTATAAATATTAATTACCAAAATCAGTATTTTAAGTAAGAAATAAAAAAATATAAATATTAATAAATACAAGTTTTTTTTTTGGACAAATAAATACAAGTTTATCTATTATCTATTACTTACTATATAGTAAAATAGAGAAAGTAGTTTAATTAATGTTATAATTAATGCAAACATAATTGTAGAGGAAGTGGGAGTAATAATAATCTTATCTTAATTAATGTAAAATAGAGGAAGTAGTTTAATTAATGTTATAATTAATGCAAATATAATTGTAGAGGCTAAAAGTGGGAGTAATAATTATCTTAATTAATATGTTTTAGTTTTGTTGGCTTATTTTATTTGATTTTTTTTTCTTTACACTTTCATTAATTAATTTGTTTTCGTTACAATTTATCCAATATCCACCAAATTAATTGTTTATAAAAATCCTATAGAACTTCAACTTTAATTATATGTGCTTTGTTTTTCGTAAAAAGTCTATTCCTCTATTTATTATTATTTTCTGGTACATTCTCATTAATATTATAAATTTTATTTATTTTTTACATTACTTTCCCCCAATTATTTTAATTTATTTTCATATACAACCTTGACTATTCTCAACTCCCCTCGTTCATAGACTTTGTTATTGTGTAATATCACATGCACTTTCCCAATAAAATGTATTTGATGCATACTGAGAACAACACAAGAAATAATAGCCCACATTTCAGTAGTTTAATTTAAAGTAAATTAAATATGAATCTACCCGCACATTTCAAATTAATTTATTAAGGGATGTTGAGACTAAAAGGCAGTCCCCCTACCGTAACCTACAATAGAACTTATCATTAATTTATTTTCAATTTTAATTAAAAGCTAGGTTAATATCTCTTAATCGATTTACATCCATTAATTAACCGTTTAAGTATATAGAAATTGCAAATATCTATTGCATCAATCATAATTTTGAGCAAAAAGTTATAGCTGACATACGAACAATGTATTTCAAGATTTAATTTTTATGTGAATGAATAAGAATATTGAAAGTGCCGGAAATTAACAAATGGGGCCTAGCCCAATCGGTCAGTGTGCCAAGTTCAGCCCTTCCCCCCATCCCCCTATCTTCTATTTTTGAAACTTTGTTAAGAGGGAACAAAGTGAGAAAAGAAAGATCATGGGCCATTGACCAAGTCAACATTTTAATCTAGGGCTATTTCATATTTGAAAAACAACACACAGCTATGCATCATGAAGAGGCAGCCATCACCATCATACAAGGTGAGAAAGAAAGATCATGGGCCCATTGACTAAGTCATGTGGCTCATTTTGACAAAAGCCGGCCACAGTGATCCAGGAGTCCCGTGTGGAAGGGCTCTCGCTCATCGACCTTCACTGCTAGCTCGTTTTAGCAGTTGAACAAGACCACTCAAACCAAAAAATGGGGGGAGGGCAGATGGGGTAGAAAATGAATGAACTAATGTACTCGAGAGAAGGTCTTAATAGAGCTCTTACCCCAATGTTTGCACTAGCAATGCAACTTTGGGAATTAACTCTAAACAACTTCCAATCCTTTTTAGGACTGCTAACTGTGCATCTCGTTCCAACGCAAGCTTTCCAAAGTAGAGCATAAAAACCATATTAAAGATTAATTTGTATTGCTTTCGCTCTTGTAGACATCCCAATCCGTAACTTCCGCAAGAACCCTAACGACTATTGAGAAGTATAGTCTTTGGAGTCCGGACCCCACCCGAGCACTAGAAACTGTCCCGAAGGGGTTTGTTGGCCAAACAAACCTGTTTCTAAGGAGAATTATCGCGCGAAAAACCAGTATGTTGCGTGATAATATCTCTTATATCGTGCAACAAATTCCCCAAACACAAACCAACCATTTCCTGACAAATCAGTCTGTCAGAAGGATCACTTCAGCCGTTTGTCGCACAACATTGTCACAAATGTCGCGCGACAATCTTTTTCTAGCACTATAAAAAAGCCAACACCCCCAAGGGTTAAGGAGAGGGATTTTTAGGATCTGATAATTCTATTATTTTATCTGATTTTCTGGTCTTCTATCAAGTATATTATACGATCGTCTTATTTCTGAAGAATTATCGAATCTATTCTCGACACTCGGTGTGTCTCACTTCTAGAATCGAATTCTCAAAAATATCTGAAAAGGAAAAAACTTATTAGCGTCGGAGATCTCTCTGTCGTATTATATTTTTTCTCTTATTATTATTCTCGTCGAAAATGTAAAGAAAGTCTCTTATAGTATTTAAAATAAGATATATGTGTACTTGTTTTACTTATGTTGTTCTGCCTACATTTTATTTGAATAAACTTATTATCAAGTTACAAAACAGTCTACTGTTTTCAAAACAAAAACTCCGATAAAAATCATTTACAAAACTAGAAAAGTAAGATCATTATCGTTCGAATAAAATTAGGTTTTCAAAACCCGAATTGATAAAACTTACTTAGGAATTAAAATCAAACATATCTCTTTTTTTTCATAGATTACGATATTTCTGATAAAACTCTCCTTAAAGAATTCGAAATCCATATTGAATTAGTTCTGATACAAAATTCAGTTTTTTCTAAAGTAATCAAAACAAACCCGACATTATTATCTGAGGAAATAATACCGGAATCTCTCTTTTAAAACATAAAGCTTCGTTATTTGTATTACACTTTTAAAACCAAAACAATTGGATCACGGAACACAAAGGTTTTCACCCCTTTTTTCATTTCCCAAAATTTAGGGGTTTTATTCGGAAAGTAGTAGACTGTCAGTAAAAGCATCAAAGTTTTTCAACATAGAATAAACATATAAGACCACTAGAGACCGAAAGGGTGGAACGGGTGCTTAACACCTTCCCAATCCGTAACATAGTTCCCAAACCCTATAGAATCATGGTTTCGTAGACAAACGTGTAAAGAAAGGCTTATCTATAGCCTTTCCTCTTACACAACTATTTTGTTCATTTTCTAGTAAAATATACTGACAACTCTGAACGAACCCTCTTACATTTAGAAATAGGATAGAGGAACACCCTATATGAATTATCAACAAGTAGAAGCAAATGGAATGACAAAATCTTTTTCGACGTTTCAGACGCCCAAACACGGGAACGAGACCCGGAGGTCGCGTTTGCGGATTCTCACAGCTCTTTCTCTTCAAGTGTTAATTCGGAGTTAGAGACAAGTGTTTTGAAAATTTAACTTTAGATTTTATTGTTGGATTACATGTGTAATTTGGTACTCAAATTTCAGGTTCTGAATTTAATTATATCACTTCGTTAATTTATCACGTATAATTTATATGCTTAGATTTTTATTTGCTTTTCCAAGTTATAAATTATATACACTGTTTTATTTAATTAATTTCTTGAGCATTAATTCATTACATATGATTGGCTAGTTCCTTAATTAATTAGGGGTTTGTAAGTGCAGGGTATGTCAGACGCGCTAAATTTTTGGGTCAAAATTTGATACTAATAATTTTTCTATAGGTTAAAAGGCCAAAATAAGTCTAAATTTTGTTGGGTTCTTATCCTTGTATGCTAATAGCATGCTAAGTTAACGGTGATGGAGTAGCTAGCCATTCAAAAATTCAATTTGAACGCAGTTAGTTATAAGACAGAGCATTTATCAATGGCATAAAAGAAGCACTCCATCAACATCCACATGCTCAAAAACTATATATGGTCTTCCATGGTCCATAATGATAGAAAATTGATACATATATAGACTACAAACAGTAAACAATCACTATCAGAAGAGTATGGGTATATGTGCGGAGGACACGGTGAATTTTATACAAACGGGCTTGTCAATTATATTCTTCATCTGTGAAAAAGATATATTTATTCTTTCACTACCAGACCAACACTGGCTTCGACAAACATTTGGGTTAGAAGGCGTACAACAAGAACCCAAATATTTACAAATGGATCAGAACTTTACGCACATCTTTTTTTTTTCCATTGATTAAGCCCATAAAGTATTTGAGAAATGAAACAAAACATACAAATCATTTTACTTTTTCAAAAGATGAAACATTTGATATATATCCATAAGACCATAAGAACTATCATAACATGCGAAACCATAAGCATGTGTAATTCAATCAAATATTGAAGTCATCGTAGTGACTAATATAGAATGGTGGGTGGATAAATTATACTTAGCATATAATTTATTATATATATACATATGTACAGCTAGTGGGTTACCACTTTTGAAGATGACCTTATATAAGAAAACGAAACAAATAAATAAATTTGAGGTCCTTCTTGGTTAATTGTCAAAAACCAATTGACGAACCACCATTATAGTTAGTTGCGAGTAAACTACCAACCATATATGTGTAATAACAACTAAACCATACTTCATATTCAACATCAATTAATTCAAGCAGATATTCAAGCGAAATAAATATAATCTGCATTAAGAAGAAACAACACCTTTAGTGAAAATCTGACATGGAAGATGATACAAATTTCACTATCTTCTTTATTTATTCAATTCCCTCCTCCCTTAGTGTCTTAAATTTTTTATTACGCACACTTCGTACAACATTCATATAAATGATGAATATATAAGGTTGCTAAATATACAGTGTCTATATCGGTGAATGATACTAAATAAAATATTATGATTTATATTTTTGAGAAACCAATCCCACCATGATAATGAATTTGAACAGAACCTTAGCAAATTATCAAAATAATTTACTTTAGAAACATTCATTTCTTCTTAACAGAATTAGTACCACAGGAAATGTTCATCGCTGCCTCCGCACTTTCCACAGAAAGGTTCTCTATCCTATGTATCTAACAATTTTTATAAAATATCATTCTCTTCCATTTATCATCTTGAGTATTCTAAAATTTATGACACAATGAATCAATCAAATGCACCAAAACTTATTTCATCGAAATCAAATAACACAAAAATTGTCTTAAGATTGTCGCAAAATATTTGTGTAATTTGCTTTTAATTTGATGACAATAAGTTAGTGATAAAATAAATTATTAAAATATAAAGCAAGAAAATAAGGACATTTATAGAAATAATTAAGGATATAAAACTTACCGAATCTCAATTGAGGTTAGTGTTGTAATACGTCCTTAAGATAGTTGTGCCCCCACCATAGTGCTCATGGACTCGTACAACGATCCCTCATACTTAAGTAGCACTCCAATAAGTACCGATTGGCAAATTAATAATTATTGCACGTACTCTCATACTTGAAACGGAGGAATCAAGAAGGAGAGAAAAGATGATGTTGGAAATTATATATCACAAATGGAATGGATGGAGGATTATATATATTTTCAAGTGACTTTTCAGAAAAGACATGTCTTGATCTTCACAAGAGATGCATATATCTTTTAGCCTAAGGGTATATCCCTTTTGAAGAGACATGACTCTTAAACATATGGACATGACTCTAGACAAAAGAACATGACCAATAATCTATATAACAATGAAAGGTTTTTTTTGACCAAGGACAATTTAACAAATCAACTTAATTAAGGGTCTAGATGAAGTTTTAAAAAGTTATCTTTTATTTTAGCCACACGATGTGGTTTATCTTAAGAATCAATCTATACCATTAGATTCTTTTGATTCTATACAATTTTCACCATTCAATACAAAGTACACATAAAATGATATATATTATCACACACAATCATACACACTCAACCACATCAACTTTCTCTCTCCTCACATTTTTAGAAAATTTTGAAAATATAATAACTTTTATGCCAAATTTTAAAATTTAATAAAAATTATATATTTTAAACATACTCATTGAGATTTATAGAACAAGATCCATTGTGACTATAAAATTATATAAAAAAATATTTTCTAATAAGAATTACTTATAATGAATTTATTAGAATTATTATTTCAGTCACATTCTTAATCTTTCGTAATTAAAAGCCATATATCAATACACCCGTTGACATCAACTTTGGAAGAACGGGAAATGTAATTAGAGTTCTCGAGCTTCAAACTCTGGTTGGCTGGTCGAGAAGTCGATCATCTGCCAACTTTGTTACACCCAACTGAATATATCTTTAGTAATTTTTGACAGCAAAATATTAAATTGAATCATGTACTTTTTTTAAAATCACGTCCGTTAAAAAAAATTACAGTGAAAAAATTCTTTGAATTTCATTCTTTTATGTGTAAGTTTTTAGAATGTATCTTAAATTGGATGATACATCCTAAACATTTTTTATTAAAAAAAAAAATTGGTGCGTCGTGCCGGATGGCACGGGCATACCCTAGTCTTAAAAAAAATAAAATTTCTCATCAATAAATTATTAATTTTAATTTTTAAATTTTAACAGAAACAAACCTCACTATAGAAGCAATATAAACTATAAAGAAGCAAGAGTCAACTAGACATGTGGCAATTGCAAGGGCAAATGAATTTGCTAACACTGTATATATCCCCGTAACAAATGCAACCATCATCGCCAACAGGGCAAATAAATTTAGAAAGATACCAGCTATGACTAACATGTAGACACGAGCCAAAGCACGATAAATCGATGCAGCCAAGTATACAAATATGGCACTAGTTGAGAGAACGAGAGCTTTGGTAACAAATATGATAAACGCCTGAAAAGCAGTGGATTTTGTAAGAACCGGCATTTCTTGGTGTGGGCTACCACGTACTTTGAATAAACCCACCTGGCATGGTAAATCCAGCCGAGAATGTTATGGTTGCAATGAGTGCGGTCACTACTATGTGTGTTTGAGCCATTTCCCAAAGATTTTTTATTTGGGCTTCATCCATTTCCTTTTTGACTTTTCTTTGATAGCGCAAGCCAACTGTAGCACCAGCATTCTTCAATTCCTCAACAATTTCATTCTGATTTTTTTTTGCATATATTAAACATATATGTCAATTTTTGCCGTTTGCAGTATTAATGTACTAGCTGGCTATATATTTATTAAACAGACATTTAATTAAAATACTTTAAGAATTAATAGGTGATTGTATATAGTCAAATGGTAAAAGGATGCTCTCATCATACTTAAGGTCATTGGATTAATTGAATACCTTGTTAAGTTTTATTTATTTTTAGCATATAAAGGTTATTTGGGAAATTTAATATATCGAAATACAAAAAGTCTTTCATGCGTTTAATTTCTTAATAGTATAGATACAAAGCCGCTTTAAAGAAAACAATTCTCTCTTTAAAAAGGAATCTTTTGTTTGGAGAGGTAAATGCATCAATCTTTTCAGAAAAATTGGTAGAGATATTCATTATCGAGATCATTTATACCAAATTTTATCAATATATAAATTTAACAAAAAAAGGGGTGAGATGACAATCAGAATTTTTCAAAGGCAGAAAATGCACATAATTATTACCTAAATTCTTTAAAGATGATCTAATAGACAGCATATATGAACAACATTTTTATCCAAAAAAAAATTAAAAATTAAAAGAATGTTGAATCGTTATGTGAAAAATCGGACGTACACTTTTTTTTTCTCCACTAATTGGTTAGATAAAGAAAAAAAAAATCCAACTTGAACAATATTCATCAGAGTTCTAATGCTGAAGCAACACAAATCAAAATCACATAATACAAATGGTTTTGTCCAAATATACATACAACTTAATCATTGGTCGTAGTATATCATACTCCGTAGGTACATAAATTGATGGATACTTGTATATAATGTTTAACGCACATACCTTTGTTGTTGTAGACATTTCCACATTGTTAGTTACCAAATCCAATACCGTCATTTTTCCAGAATTTGTGACTCCCTTATCGGCCATGGGATGTAACATGAGTTGGGGCAGAGAATAGCTGGAAATGCAAAGCAAATGAAGAGGTGTATTGCCCTCAGGAACATCTTTCTGATTTATCAGAGCGTTAGTTATTTGACATTCTTCTAGAATATATTCAATCACATTTTTTTGTTGATGCTTCACTGCCATGTGAAGAATATTTTGATAACGATAACCCGTCATGTCCAGGTATTTTGATAACAATAACCCGTCATGTCCCCCCAAGAACCTGGACACTGTGACATAATTTCTTTCAACACCAATGCATGACCTCGACTAGCCGCTATGTGAATAGCTTTATTTTTCATATCGTTTTTGAGATATGCGACAGACTTATCTAAAAGTAATTGCGAGCTAGCCAAATCGGCATAACCAAGGTGTGCAACAAAATGCAGTGGTGTTTGGTCATTAGAATCTTTTTCTCTGGCAATATCAGTTTTCCAGTTCAATAATAATTTTGCGCATCCTATATAAAAGGGAAAAATTTGGTATAATAAGGTTTGATAGGTTATCATAGGGATGGACTTGGGGCACACATCTCTATTACATAGAGTAAAAGTATAGGCTAATTAAATAGAAAAATTTACCCTATCAACATGGAAAAAAGTGCACCGCAAAAAAAGTAAAATGAGTTTAGACAATATAATGAATGTCATCCCACTTCAAGATGACATTTTCTAAATTGTTTAAGGCCTCTCCAAAAAAAGAAAAATTCAACAAAATTGATCTCCGACGATAAATAATAATGGAACTTTAGAGATGACAAACACTATCATCCCACATGAAATAAAAAAAAATATAACTTATAATGATATAATAAATATCGTCCAACACATGCCAGAATCAAACGATATACATTGAATTATCTGGCTAATTAAATAATTTGTCGGATGTCAAATTAAGTTCGAACTGAACTTTTTAACAACGTTTTTGTACTTTTATGTCTCTGGGCTTTTCAGATCTTGCGGTGAAGATGGTCTTAGGGCTGGGGCAAGAGGGCCTTGCCCAATGTCCGTATAATATATACACATTACTTTTAAAGGATAAAAAGAGGATTCTATTTTGCTGTCTTAGACTAGGTAAAAATGTAGTTACACAGCTGATCAAAACTATCCCTTCACTAAACGAAGAAGAAGTATATATATTTTGTAATTGGGTTTGTGTAAAAAAATAGGGATTAAATTTAACTTTATCAATGACTTTATAGTACAGTGATAAGTGTTTGCTGGTATTCAAAAATAGTTATATATATAAATAGCCAGGATTTGGTGCGGAACATTTCATACGGACAAAACCTTTAGTGACAATTTTTCATTGTTGATAATATCTCTCCAATACTTTAGTGACATAAAACCGTCTCTAAACGGTGCGTATGGGTTGGCCCATACTAAATCTGGACTCTATATATATAAATATTTTGTTTACTCCACTCCTCACTATTAAGATTAATTAAACTATATGGTCGATTATCAGTTATGAAATATGTAACACAACTAATAATTTTTAAGTTAATAAAAGAGAAAAATACATACTTTTGCTGTTGGAAATTACAGCTCCATGTAAAGTTGTTTTACGATTTGGACCACTGTAAGCAGGTGATTTACAATTTTTTAATATCATGTGTGTGGGTATAAAGCGTCAGTATAGATGATCTTTTGCGACGCGTTTCAAGTAACACGCCGACAAATGTTATGTTTCTTGTAGTGAGTAAAGTGGAGTCTTTGAAATGTTCTTGAGGTAGATGGGAGTATACGAGAATTTTGGATCTTCGTCAATTAATATTTTAACAACATGCAACGTGACGAGATAGCACGGCCTTGTGTAATGACGTGTATCCTTCGGTAAAAGTTTCAGACTTCATGATCTTATCCTTGACCCGTTCCACTCTGTGAATGCAGCCTTTTTCAATGTCTCCAGGAGCAGGAGGCATTTCTTTTGCACGGTTGATAAGCTCTCGCACTATAGACGAGTGCCCGCCCCTCGACGCCAGGTGAAGCACATACTCGTCTTTTTCATTGCTTTCGAGTAATAACTATTGATTAAGAGAGAGAATGCGTTTCACAGTTTCAAGATGGCCAAATTGGGAGGCCAAGTGATGCACTGTGTTTTTGCTTTCAGTTCTCTCACCCCCAAGTTTGTTCTTGAATTGATTGAGTAAGTCTAGATTCGTGCCGGTAGTTGCAGCACTCAGGGGCGGAGCCACGTGGGGGCCAGGTGGGGCCATGGCCCCATTTGGACTTCTTGGAAATTTTTAGAGAGTACAGGGGTCTATGTGTGGGAAGGGAAAGTTGAGGGGCCATTGTGTGATTAGTTGAGAAGTTTAGGGTCAAGGGATGTAATATCTGTTAAGCAGGCTATGTTTTGGGCGCGGGGGGCTTTGTGCAATTAGCGTTATAAGTTCACGGTTTAAGTTTGTAATATTTTAAGTTTTCACTTCTCTTCTTTTTCTCATTCAGCCAGCCGTTTTTTACTACTTTTGTTTTTCTGAAATACAGTTTCCATTTTTTTTTGGATTATAAATTAAAAGATATTTCAAAATATATAATTAATTTTAGTATATCATTTCTAACTTTTTCGAAATATCAAAATAGAATGGACCAGTATTTTAGTAAAAAATTGGTCTGTAAATATAATTATTGAATTTGATTTGGCTTAAATTTTTTTTGGCCCCCCCTGAAAATGATTCCTGGCTCCGCCACTGGCAGCACTATATATACAACGTAGGATCCATTAAATTTATATATATATATAAATAAATATTATATAGTTACTATACACATTAAATAATTTGTAATATTTTATTAATTGCTATATGTCCGTGTTTTTGTATAGCAGAATCTTAACCTTTGCGAGTAGCAACTCTCATATATATATATATATATACTTCTTAATTAAAGATTAAAACAAGACCACTTTTTCTTAGACCACTTTTTCTTTTTGTGTCTTTATTTTATTCCAAACCTCTTTGTTGCAGACAGAAGGCATGCATGTACGATGGATATATGTGCACAAAGGTATTTCAAGAATTTTATTTGGTGGGTGTTAAAATAAGAGCTCAAAGATATAATTAATATTTCTTTTTCCTTTGGGGGAGCGTTGTCAATTAAATGTAGCAATAAAATTTAAGATAAGTTTGCCATGGTAAAACGGTGGAAAAATGACATAGCAAATAGGCCTATATATATTAAAATTATTCTCACAGAAAATAATTGTAACAAATAGAAACACCGCTCATATTTGTTACAGTGTCAGCTTACACCATGACAAGTTGCGTGTTGAACTGTAAAATGTTAGATCTCCTAACAATGGAATCGCCTTACACCATGACAAGTAGTGCGTTGAACTGTAAAATGCTAGATCTCCTAACAATGGAATCGCCTACAAAAGTTAGTGAAGATGCGGGGAGCTAAAGGAGGCAAAGTATAAAAATATATTTATGTAAAGTCAATCAAGTCAAGTGACCCTCACAAAAAAAAAAGACAAAAAAAATATAATTAGTTTTCACCACAAAGAATAAATAAAAGTTATATACCATCTAACTTGTAGAAGGGCAAAGAATAAATAAAATTTAAAGACTGACTCAAATACAAATAAAGTGTTCCTAAAAGTATAAGAAAAAATGCTACTAAAACTCATATTGGAGTGTTAGAAAATCTTTTTAGAGTGCTAAGAGTAATACCTTATCAAATATTATCGAATATTTTTTAACAAAAATACCAAATTAAACTAATATAATAAACAAAAATGATTTTAATACTTATAAATGAGATATTACTGGTCAATAAGTTTTTATACGTAGCTAGGTAATCTTCTCAATTCATTTATCTTTAGTCGTGACTATTCACATTTTCGTATTGGGATGATAGAAGATTAATTTAAATCGATTGCTTAGAGTTATATCTTATCTAAGGTGCCAATATCAAATAGGACAACAGAATTTGCTATGATTTACTCTAAAAATATTACTAAGCGGTTTCATATAAAGTTTAGAATACTGCACTTTAAAAACATTAACAGTTGAAATCTCATTACCTACATTATACAATTAAGCCTTGTTTAGTTGGACATAATCAAAGATGGGATTGGGTATTTCATTTATAATCTATCTCATTCATGCGTTTAGTTGTTAAGTTACTATAATTTAAGATTGAGTAATTTCATTATAACTGGATATCGATTCTCAACGTTGTTACGTATTTGAATATAACCAATATATAACGTAATGTTTTGATTCTCATCAACTTTTTATTGGATTAATTCTCCTATATTATTATTTTTTTCACCATTTTGTGCTATTACAATATATGTATATATTTCATTCTTTTCACCATTTCACCATTTTGTGCTATTACAATATATGTATATATAGAATAATATTTTTTGACATAAATAATTATTAACCTTTTTTATTCTATTTGACTTTATATGATACCAAATAATTTTAAAAAATATATAAAACAAAGAATTATTTCATGTGATAAAAACTAAATAATTTCTTATTAAAAGCAAAAAATAGTAGTTTTAACAATATAAATATTGTGAATTTTCAACCAAATATAGAAATTTTTGAAAATAATTAAAATTTTATTAAAAAAATATGTTTTTTACAACAATTATCAGTTTATTTTATATAATATCATAAAATATAAAAATTATAAAATGACGAATTACTCCTATATGATAAAAACTATACTCTTTCTTTTAAAAAATGAAATACTGACAATATAAAAATATTTTTGTTGAACTAGGATTCCTAAAGCAATATCCCTCAAACTAACCAAACTCTCTAAATTAGGATTCTCTTTTAATCTATATGATGGGTATCTCATTACTTGGAATAAAAAAACGACTCACATTCCTAATTGCCCTCATCCAAACAAAGCCTTAAGTTTTTTGAAAAATTGTTTGAATGGTAACTTAGGGGGGGTGCATTGGATTTAGAATCTATAGGATTTTTATGGACTTTTAAAGTTCATGGGTATTCAATTGAGATTTTAAAAAGTCTTTTAAAATCATGATGTATTCAATTGAGATTTTAAAAAGTCTTTTAAAATCATGATGTATTCAATTAAGATTTTAAAAAATCCACCTAAATCTTATGGTATTCAAAAGTCTAATGACTTAGTAGGATTTTAATTAGTGGTAGATTTTGGTGGATTGTAAAGCCTTTTTTATACATAAAAATTTATCTTGAAATCTTCTCACTTACCCAAAGATTTTAGATGGATTTCTAATTCATTTAAGAACTTTACTCAACATTCTCTCTCTCTCTCTCCCCTTCCCCGTCCCCCTCTCTCTCAAAATCCAAATTTCTTATTATGTGATGAACGCATTATAATTTTTTATTCGTCCCTATAAAGTCTTTATTCTCTCTTTTACTAATTTGATTATCACGCATTAACATAATTTCAAATGGTTAAACCACTAATTATAGTTCAATTTTTTAAAAACAATTCATGTCAATTTCATTAAAAAAAGTACTAGTGGGGTGAGAAGTCTAATTTTGTGGGTGCAGTATGAATTTTTATAATGTATTTCGTTAATTGTCTTTACATTTTGGATAATGTTACTTTAAACTCATAATTAATTAATTTTATTGTTTGTCTTTTGTCTTTTTATTTTTTATTTTTTTGATGAACTTATTAAAATCTACAGAAATCCACAGACTTATTAAAATCTGCAGAAATTTAAAAGAATCCATGCATTAAAATCCGTCAGATTCTCTAAGGACTTAAAACAATCCATAGACTTAACAGAATCCACGGATTTTAAAAAGTCAGTTACAATCTTTTAAAATCTGAATTGAATACACCCCCCTTAACTAATATTATATATGTGATACAAATTTAGATAATCAAACGACTACCTAAATTGTTATTTTAGGAATAAAAAAGGGTGACATTATTACTAAGGGTAATGATATTAGAACTCTAAAATCATTTTTAGTGACAAAAAATTATCCCAAAAAATTTATATATAGTGTCACTCATGATGATTTGGGAGTGTTATAGTATTCTTGTGAAGTGCTAAATTATTACCTTTTTACCAAAGTAATGTACAATTTTAAAAATTTACAACACAATTTTTCAAAAGAATAATATGTTTTGATAAAAAAAAATATTAGTTTGACGATATAATTTATCTATTAAAAAAAACAGAATAAATTAAATGGGAAGTCCAAACTGCAAAGGGAAAGTTGTTGGTCGGGCTTTAAAATAAAACTAGGCCCACCCAAAATTGGATTTTTGAGGCTATATCGAATGTTTTCTTTGGTTTATTTTTTGATTTTCCTTCTCTCTTATTGTAAAGCATTATCAAAACTGATCAAATTAATTTAAAATAAAAAATTACGGCTTTGGTATCAAATGTTTATGTACGGAAAACATTGAATTTTTTTTGGTTTAGTTGGCTTTTGGGGATATATATTCACATAAAAAAAAATACTTATTTACATACCGAAAATATTAAAAAAAATGTAATAGCAAAAACATCAACCAATAAAACTGAAAACACCTAATCCAAAATTATCAATTATATACAATACCAACAGTATGATAATATATTTTAGTAGCTACACAAAAATACCAAATTTGATAATACCATAATACAAAGATTTTGATACTTAAAAATTACAGATTTATTTTCATTTTCAATAGGTTTTTATACTGATATTGCTAGGTGGTCTTGATCGCTCACATATTTTCAGTCGTAATATTCACTTCATCTTTTAAATTTAAAACTATCCCGATTAATCAAGAACTAAAATTAATTGAAAATATCTTTAAAATTTTATTCTTATTTAAAGAATGAAAGACATATCGAAAATTATCAAAACACTCAATACACTTAAAAATCCAGTGTTTAATATCAACTTTCACTGGTTAAATTTATAAATTTAATATTGAACTTCAAATTTTGATTATGATACTACTTTGTGTATATGTATATGAACCGCATGAGTATTTTCTAACAAAATTTTAGTTGTAAATAATGTGGTTGCCTAAAAAGGTATCGAACATATATGGGGAAACCAAGTATGATAATATATTTGCGTAAAATCAAGTCATCCAAAACTCACTACCCTCAATAAAAAAGTATAATTCGATTGGTCCAAAAATAAAAAATATAGTATTGTCATGGCAAAGAATAAAAAACAGTCAAAGTCCGGCCCACTTGTTAAAGGCCATCCACATCTAAGAGGCCATGATTTTTACCGTTTTAAATAAATTTCTAACACATAAAATTTTATTATAAATATTGATAAAATGTCTCTAATAGTATAAGAAACCTATAACTAAAGATCATATTAGAGTATCAAAGATCTTGAGGGTGCAAAAAAATTTGGATCCCCTTATTAGAATGAATCAATCACAGTTTAAGTATAAATGAAACAAAAAAGAAATGAAGTAGACCGAATTTTTGGTTGCAAGGATGGTCCTCTGGCTAAATTGGTGATTGGACTAACAGTACGTCTATCATGAGTGTGTGTGTATTGTTATATTTGCTCAAACCAATGAATCAGTGAGTTACAAGCTACGAGCTTAGTTGTTTCTCTATCTCTCTCTATCTCATTAGTTATCTAGGATTCACGAGCTTTTTTATATGCCTTACCCCTTCTATTTATATGTATATAAATATAATTAGTTCTCTCTCTCTCATCATTTAACTGGCCTTTGCACTCCATTATTTTCTCTGATCAGAGCTATACTTACTGTTTTTGCCAAAGATGAAAGGTATGCATAGAGCTATCGTGGGGTTCATGGATTGAGGTTAGGGGTAGGCTGCTAAGATACTTATTTAAATTGGCCAGAGCTTTGTCACACTCCCTATCCCAAAGGAAAACTTGATATTTTTTAATGCCTCGAAGAAAGGTTGTTAGCTATCTGAACACTTGAAAATGAACTTGTATAGGGCTGAACGATACATGTTAGCTTATGTAATTCCTTTAGGTTTGACAGCCTTCTTAAGTCTTACAAGACTTGTATATTTTCTGGGTTTGCCACTATTCCTTTATTGTTCACCATAAAGCCCAAATATTCCCTGAACTTACTCTAAAAGTGTTTTTGCCGCGTTGAGTTTTATTTTATAGTGTCGAAGGATCCGAAATGTCTTGCTAAGGTAAAAAATGTGGTTAATTCATTTATTGCTCATATATTTACTAATTTCATCTCTAAACATCTAAATAACTAGGTGTTAATAAGTTGCCCCAAGATTCTTCAAGCATAATGGCATGGCTTTGTAGCAATACAAGCCCACAGTGGTGATCAATGCTGTGCTCTCTTGATCAGGACTGAATATAAGGATCTGATGGTAACCTGAGTATGCATCTAAAAAAACTCATTCTTTCATGTCCAACAGCCGAATCCACTGGTTGGTCAATTCTTAGTAGTGGAAAACTTACTTTAGGACAAGTTTTGCTTAGATTAGTAAAATCCACACAAACTCTCCAATTATCATTTTTCTTCCTCACTACAACTGCATTGAAAATCCATTCAGGAAATTCGGCTTCTCCTATGATCCCACCTTTTAGCAATTTATGTACCTCATATTCCACTGCTTAGGCTTTCTCAAAAGTTGCTCTCTTGGATTTTTGCGTAATTGGCCTGAAACTTAGATCAATTTGGAGCCAATGGTGCATTACCTCGGCGTCTATGTCAGGCATGTCATAAGATTTCCATGCAAACACATCGATGTTTTCTCTCAAAATTTGGGTCATCTTCTATCTTTCCTCCTTACTAAGTAAACTACTAACCAAGAAGAACCTCTCATTGGCTTGGTTTCCTGAACTACAGGGACTTGAATTAAGACTTTAAAGACCTTCTCTTCTAGGCACCCTAGTGCCCTACCATCAATAGGACAGTCATTCTGTGATTGATACACTTTTTTTACCTTCCCTTTCGGTTGAGAGGATTCGGGTTTATCAGTTGCACCTTTTTTTTCTTTTTCCTTGCTTTATCTGGTCAGACTTTTCCCCCTTGCCCCCAACCTGAAGTCTCTCATCCAATTTAGTTGGGTGTTGCTCAGCAAAACACTATAGGCAGCTAACACAAAATAGTAGTGTGCATTCTCTCGTTTTCCTCTGATTTCCATAATGCTATAGTTTGATGGGAAATTGAGCTTTTGGTGATAGAGGGAGGCAACAGCCTCATCTGGGTTAGCTAACTTTGGCCGAGAATATCATTGTATAGGGAGTCAATGTTCATAACAATAAACTTCATTGTTTTGTTGATGGGGCCTATTCTGACTGAGAGGATTTGGGTTTATCAGTTGCTCCTTCTTCATTCCTTTTCCTCTTCGAACTATCAAACTTATTAGATCCCCCTCTTCTCTCATCCCCCACGTTGGCTGCTATATCATCATCCTCCATACGAGCACACTAATTTATTCGAGATAAAAGTTCATCAAAGGTATAAGGAGGGATTCTGGTGAGGGATTTATAAATATCATTGTAATCTCGAGGCAAAACGCATTTAATTGTGTTGAGGGCAAACTTGAGGTTGCAATCCTCAATTTATTGGTATACTTCCTAGTACATCAAAGAATATTCCTGTAGAGTTTTTCCATTTTTCTTTCTCATATTCATCAAGGCCTTAGGGCCCTTGATGATACTGCTGTTTGTTATGAATCTGGCCATGAAATGCTCAGCCGACTCCCTAAAAATATCTATTTGTCACAGCAAGCAGCCGGGTAAACCATCTCAATGCCATTTCACCTAAACTTTCTGGGTACATACGACACATGACAACATTGTTAGATATTTAATAAGCCATGACCTGACGGTAGTATCTCACGTGGTCAGTCGGGTTTGTTCGGCCATTGTAGATATTAAACTTTGGCGTTGAAAACTTCTTCGACGAAGTGTTTATGTTATCTTCTTAGTGAATGGAGACCCATTATATTCCCCTAAGGACTTTTTGGCCAAGTCCCTTGGGTGTGAGTAATTGCTTTTCCATCAATAGTGGAATCAATTAGCTTGTGAAGATTATTTTATACCCATGTTTTTAGGCGTCCATTTTTTTCAATAAGCCTATTAAAAAAAATTAGCATTTCCTGTACTGATTCCACTTGTGTCTCTATGGGATTTATTTCTAGACGGTCTTAACTTTTTGAGCTACACAACCTTCAGGATTTACGGGAGCTAGTTAAATTACAATTTGTGGGTCCACTCTTTAAGCAGAAGATGCTTTAGAAGTAGTTTTCAATTGATTGGAAGTTTATTTCTTAATCTCCTCTTCGAGGAGGTGCATGAGGGCCTAATTTTTCACTTTAAGCTTCATGAGCTCACTTTGAGAATCTCCCGCACTTTTGGCAGTATAATTGCTATTAAATTTGCCGTTGTCTAAGGCTGATGTCATAGTAGAATTTAATGGAGGTAAAGGGAATGCATCCATCCCCACCATCCGGTGGGATGGTATATGAAGGTTGGGGGTCTTTTAGTCTACTGCGTGTCTGAACCATGGTTTGGATGATGAAGGAAATGTGTTATATGAATCTAAAAAGAACAAAAAGGACTGAAAAGTGCTTGAACAATGGATTCCTCCAGACGGCGCCAATTGTAAGTGCCAAAAAATTTAAGTCTCCCTATTGATGATATAAGTTAAGCACAATTCAATAAAACTAAGATAAATATAAAGTGGATGAGACTAAGATTTGGGCTGTAGTTAGGTTAGCCCGACAGCGTTTATGTTATTCCAGTATTATGTCCTCTTTTATATGTGTTTGTATATATATATTGCTCAAAGGTAGTAACTTAGAGAATAATAAAAGTAAGCTACTAGTTTTCTCTCTCTAGAATTACTTTCCTAAAATTCCAGAACCTTGTAATAAGGTTTTCCCATTATATTTATATGTATAGAATTATGGTTACAAATACTCCATTAGGGTAAATAGTAAAAAAATTAAAATGGGAAAAACTTGGACACTACTTTAACACTTTACATGTGGCTCTATACTTATCTCGAATAAAAGAGTGTCATTTCCATGTTATTACTACTATATCGGTAGTAACACTATGTCAGCAGGACCATCATAGCCACGGATCCTCTCCTCAGCGTAATGCATCACCTAGGCTAGTGGCTCAATTATTCCCTCACTGACTTGGGTTAAACTTCGTGATGCCTCATGGGCTAGTGAATACAGTTAGGCTTTCCAGGTGACAAGGCCCAAATATACTTATAATTTTTGGACTCTCTCGGATGCCAATGTATTAAACCCTACTGACAGGACTAAATAACATAAAATTAATGCATTAAACCTCACTGGCAGGACAGTGTAACAGATCACAACGCTGTCATGTATTAACCGTAGCATCTACCAACATAAAACAAAAAGTATAGCAGAGCAAACATATTTTCAATTCGAAACAACTACATTAACAGAAAGATGCAAAACAATTTAAAACAAATAATTATTTTTCAAAATTTAGTATCATAGAAAACAAACTTGATCCTAACTTTGAATAAAAACAAAATATAATATCTAAAACATGGTTTGAAAAAACAAACAAACAAACAAACAACCCTTGCGAGTAATCACTTGCCTAAATGTCAATGTTAAAACTCATATCCTTGCACCCAAAAAATATGGGTAATTTTGTTTATATCCGCAATTTTTTGCAGTCCATCTGCGTTGTCCATTAAATTGAACCATAGTGAAAAAAAAATAGTGGCTTAATTTTTATAAATATTGCTTTTTTAATAAATTAATGTTAAAATATCCACTAAATTGATTAGTATATTCACTATAATTCATTAATTGTAAATATTAACAATATGAAAGTAAATGTAAAGTAACAAAAGACTAAAACTACTCCTCCTTCATTTTTCATATTTCCATGATAAAGCAAGTTGCGGACCATGTTCTTCAAACGCAAGTTCTTCTAGTATACTGGAAAGTTATTTTCTTTGGGCATTGTACTTCGATCTCAAGCATTATTATCCTCCTTTTCTCCATTTGTTTGTTTTATAAACCCTAGGAAACTTTCATTTTTTATGTTAACAACCACCCCACAAGTCTTACCAGTATCTTTGCACTATAACATTAAGTCATCTCATGATTGAAAAAACTATATTTAGAATAAATAAATATTGTATTGAGAATGCTAGTTATAACTTAGCATTTTATTTAAGAAATAGTTACCTCTTCATTATAAAAAATTGACAACAATCTCATTCGACAAGTTTACTGTTTCCCCTTTTGCATTACGCTTTTGCATTAGGACATCACCCACTTCACTTCTAATTGATTGTAACCCTGAAAAAGTATCTGAAATAATAAAATCTTTCAAGGTGGATACCTAGAGTCTTCAAATATTTCATAAGTGATTATGTTAAGATAAACAATAAATTAAAAGAATATATATTAAGGTAATGTGAATTTTCAAAAAAAATTATCTTCGACACAATTTTATTATTAACAACTCTTACCAAAACAACACATTAGTTCTAGAGCCGATATTAATTAGATATAAATCATGTTCTTTTGAAGTTCGTAATATTGTAATCGGAATTAAATTATTATAATAGACTTTAAATAAGAATATAATCTCAACGATGAATTCATAACGAAAAACAAAATTGCAGAGCACATGCGTTGAATGTTCTCTCTCCGATCAATTAGAGGATTACTATGAAAATGAGTTGTGCTCAACCCTAATTTCTAGTTCTTTTTAGCCATGTTAACCCATGTTAATGTGGAAACTTTTTTCATATTGCAAAATATTGTTCGATTCACTGTTGACAAAAGATGTTTTGTTGTTTTATGGTTCAATTAATATAATTCTAAGGTTTATATTTTGATTGATAAAACTATTTGCTAAAAGTTAATAGAGTGTTTTTAATAAAATTAAGTTTTTAAAAAACCCTTGACGCAAATTAGGAAATAAATAAATATGGAAGTAGATTTTGATTAGGAATCTAAATTAAAAATCAAATATACACTTATAAATTAGTTTTAATTGGTGAATATACTTCTCAAATTTTAAAAGAGTAATATTGTGAAAGTTCATTCAAAAATTCCATTAATTAAGAATGGATTAACTGTAAGAAGTCGCGGATAGAAATAAAATCATTCAAAAAATATCACACGGCACGCCCCTTTTCTAATGCTACAAACTTAAGATTATCCCCAATATATAATGATAGATATAAGATCCATTGAACACGGAATCAAATTCCTGGGAGATTTATATATATATATGTATATATATAAAATAAAAAGTAATTAATTAATACCAAATCAACCTAAAAATTATTTAGCTACGCAATCTAATTATAAATCCCACGGCCAAACTTAAAAATAAATAAATAAAGTCCTAACTTTTAATTGGAAAAGAAAAGGCTTTTCATATTATTTTGAGAAAAATAAAATTAAGATTACACATAATGGGTTTTTAAAATCTTGGGAGGAAGAGTTTTGCCGCCCAGTGTGGACTTACCCGACTCAGAGTGGTTGCTCACTTGCCACCATTTTTACCACCAAAACCCCAAAAACCTCGCTATCATAGCAATATAAACTAGAAAGAAGCAAGAGCCAAGTAGACATGTGGCAATTGCAAGGGCTAATGAATTTGATAACACTGCATAAATCCCCGTAACAAATGCAACCATCATCGCCAACAGGGCAAATAAATTGAGAAAGATGCCAGCGATGACTGATTTGTTGACAGGATCCATCCTACGAAAAATCGATGCAAAGAAGTACACAAATATGGCACAGGTCGAGAGTACGAAAGCTATAGTATCAGATATGATAAATGCCTGAAAAGCTGTGGATTTTGTAAGAACCGCCATTCCTTGGTGTGGGCTGCCGCTTTGAATAAACCCACCTGGCATGGTAAATCCAGCCGCGAAGGTTATAGTTGCAATGAGTGTCGTCACTACTATGTGTGTTTGAGCCATTTCCCAACGTTGTTTTTCACTTTCATCTTCGAATTTCCATTCCATATCCTTCTCTACTTTTCTTTGATAGGGCAAGCCAACAGTAGCACCAGCATTCTTCAATTCCACAACAATTTCGTTCTGAAATTTTTTTGGCATATATTAAACATGTCAATTTTTGCCGTTTGCAGTACTAATGAACTAGCTGGCAATATAAAAAAAAATACTTTAAGAATTAATATATAGGTGATTGTATTTAGTTTAGTGGTAAAAGGATGCTCCGTCATACTTACGGTCATTGATGTGAATCGATCTCTTGTTAAGTTTTATTTATTTTTAGCATATAAATTGAGGTTATTTGGGTAATTAAATAGAAACACAAAAAATCTTCCATTCATTTAATTACTTAATAGTATAGACATAGACCCGCTTTAAACAAAACGGTTATCTCTTTAATTTGGTAGAGATATTCATTATTATAGAGATTATCTCTATCAAATTTAATATATAAATTCAATTAATACATGGGTGAGATGACAATCATAATTTTTCAAATACAGAAAATGCACATAAATATTATCACCTTATTTCTTTAAACAAAGTTAATATACAGCATATATAAACAACCCTTTTATCCAAAAAAAATATAATATTATAAGAACTTTGAATCGTTTTATGAAAACTCGGACGTAGATTCAAATGATGCCTTTACATGAGACTTTTTTTTTTTGTTTGGATAAAATTTGAAAAATAATATTAGATCACACAAAAACAAGACTTGTGTTATATTCTATTGTGTAGATTTAAGAGTGAACTTGGACATTCAGAGTTGAAATGCTCAAGTAACACAAATCAAAACCACGTAAAAACCACGTAATACAAATGGTTTTGCCCAACTGTATGTTATATGCTATATACATACAATTTAAATCGATCATTAATTGGATGTAGTGTATCATACTCAGTAGATATATATTGATGGATAGAGACGAAACTATAAATTAATTTTGAGGGGGCCTAAACTTTTTTTTATTTTTTTCTTCAAGTACATAAAGCATATATGCTAATAAATTTGAGGGTCACTTGCATTTGAGGTTGTCATAAAAAAGTACATTAAAATGTGAAGGTGGTGTATAAAGGTACATCAAAGTTTGAAGAGTTATAACCGTACAAATTTAAAAGACCGGCCAAAATTTAATGGAGTATATGCATGAAAGTACACCAAAGTGGGTGAGGGGGTTGTGCATGGTCCCACCAACCCTACTTAAAACCCCCAAAAAAAATTATAATAATAATAGGAAAATTATATTAGCACTTTAATTTTGTTCTAAGAAACTTCACTTTTATTTTTAATGACACTTATATATATATATATATATTTTGGAACATTTTTTATATCACTAAAAATGAAAGTAAAGTATTTTAGTACTAAAGTGAAGTGCTAATATCATTTTTTTAATAATAATAATAATAATAATAATAATAATAATAAAAGAGTAAAATTATAAGTCAAATACAATCATCCACAACTAATTTATTTATTTTCAGATTTGGATAGAATTATATCAGCTTGGCATAAGGTGCAAATGATTGTTTAAGGTAACATGTTTAATTTCAAGGGGTAAATTAAACGACAAATAAAATTTTGATTTAGGAGAGTTTAATACTCCTGTTTTATGAAATAAAGAGTTCAGTAACATTTTTTTGTCATAGAAAGTTATTTCTAAATTAAAAAGCCCACTTTTCTTTTTAGAATATATTCAATGTATAAAAATTCTTGATAGGAAATAAGTTTCATTCTAATCACTGATTGTAATAAAATTAGTAAATATATATATAAGCGAAATTAAAGAAGAAAGAAAGAAAATTAAAAATAATAATGAAGTATATGTAATGTTTAATGCACATACCTTTGTTGTTGTAGACATGTCCGCATTGTTAGTTACCAAATCCAACGCCGTCATTTTTTCTCTATTTGAGACTCCCTTATCAGCCATGGGATGTAATATGAGTTGGGGCAGAGAATAATTGGAAATACAAAGCAAATGAAGAGGTGTATTGCCAACGTAATCTTCCTGATTTATCAGAGAGTCAATTATTGGACATTCTTCTAGGATATATTCAATCACATTTTTCTGTTGATGCTGCACTGCCAAGTGAAGAATATTTTGACGATCAAAATTCTCCATGTCCCAAGAATCTGGACAGCGTAACATAATTTCTTTCAACACCGATACATGACCTCGACTAGCTGCTACGTGAATCGCTTTATTTCCCATATAGTCTTCGTGGTTTGCAACAGACTTATCTAAAAGTAATAGCGAGCTAACCAAATCGGCATAACCAAGGTGTGCAACAAAATGCAGCGGTGTTTGTCTGTTAGAATCTTCTTCTTTGACAAGATCAATTTTCCAGTTCAATAATAATTCTGCGCATCCTATATAAAAGAAAAAAAAATAGTATAATAAGGTTTGATGGGAACTTGGGGCACATCTCGATCACATAGTGTAAAAATGTAGGCTAATTAAAGAGAAAAAATTATCCTATCAATATGGAAAACACCGCTCCGCATAAAAAGTAAAATGAGTATAGACAATATAATGAATGTCATCCCACTTCAAGATGACATTGTTTTGTCTAGCTAATTAAATAGTTTGTCAGATGTCTGATTTAGTTTGAGCTTAACTTCTTAACTAGGCTCGAGCGACAGGGCCCAGCCCAATGTCCGTATAATATAAATTACTAATAAAGTAAAAAAGATGATTATTTTTTGCTGTCTTAAACTAGCTAAAAAGTACTTATACTGCTGATCAAAACTAGCCCTTCACTAAACAGGAAAAAATCAAAAAAGAAGAAGAAGAAGAAGAAGAAGAAGAAGAGGATGATATTTTGTAATTAGAGTACTGTCAGAAAAGGGATTAAGACATAGTTTGTTTTTTTTTACAAAAAAAAACAATTAATAATTAACTTCATCAATTGCCTTATAGTATAGTGCAGAGATGGCCATACCATAAAGTAAGTTAGGCAATAGCGTAGGTTCCCGACGTAGAAAAGTGCCCCATTTTAAAATACTAAGGACCATCTTTTAAGTAATTTAAGTCAAAAAAATAAAAAAGTTTTAATGATATTTTTATACATACAATTATTAGCTTGTTCGAACTTTTTTTTTCTAGATATTAATATATTGCATATGTGCAAAACTAAAATTTGATAAATATTTTTAGGGGTCCATTTTATCTGTATCGCCTAGAGTCCTAACTTCTCTTGAACTGCGTCTAATACAGTATAAAATGTACGTCGGTATTCAAAAAAGAGTCATATATATATAAATATTTCTTTTTGCTCCACCCCTCACTGATATGATTAATTAAACTATTTGGCCGATTATCAGTTTATAAAATATGTCACATAACTAATAATTGTTATATTAATAAAAGAGCAAAAATACATACTTTTGTTGTTGGAAATTACGGCTCCATGTAAAGCTGTTTTACCATTTGGACCACTGTATGCAGGTGATTTACATTTTCTTAATATCATGTCCACCAATTCATCAAATCCTCTTCTGGCAGCCAAATAGAGTGGAGTCTCCCGCCTGTTCTTGTAGTATTTTTCGGGAGTATACGAGTATTCTGGATCTTCTTCAATTAATATTTTAACAACATCATCGTAACGAGATCGCACAGCCTCGTGTAAAGGCGTGTAGCCATTGCGATAACTCTCACGCTCCATCATCTTATCCTTGGCCCATACCTCTCTATCGGCGCCTCCTTTTTCAATATCTCCTGGACCTGAAAGCTCTTCTTTTGCCCGGTGGATGAGCTCTCGCACTATAGACGAGTGCCCACCCCTCGCGGCCTGGTGAAGCGCGTACTCACCTTTTTTATTGTGTTGGAGTAATAGCTGTTGATTAAGAGAGAGAATGCATTTCACAGCTTCAAGATGGCCAAATTGGGAGGCTAAGTGAAGCACTGTGTTTCTGCTTTCTGTTCTCTCATCCCCAAGTTTGTGCTTGAATTGAGTGAACAAATCTAGATTAGTGCCGGTAGTGGCAGCACTATACAACCTAAGATCCATCAAATTAATATATATGATATAGACTAGCTATACATGCAAATTAAAGCTTAATATTTTCTTGCTTTAATTCATAATGTTTTATCAATTAATGCTATAGGCATGCCCCTCTTTTTATAGAGTGGAATCTTAACCCTTGCGTGTAACAGGATCATATATATACACTTCATAAAGATTAAAACAAGACCACTTTTTCTTTTTGTGTCTTTATTTTATTCCAAATTTCTTTGTTGCTTTTTATTATTAGACAGGAAGATGTACATGGATATATGTACACAATGATACTTTAAGAATTTTATTCAGTGGGTGTTAAAATAAGAGCTTAGAGATTTACTATTTCTTTTTTGCTTCGGAGTTATAAGTATTTAAATTATTTGTATTTATTATATTAACTTAATTTGGTATTTTGTTATACGGAAATTTTTAAGTGCGGATTGGTCATTTTTACGAAGTTTTTTTTATCGTAAAAAACATTCCTAGTGTTTTTATGACGAAAAAATTTCGCAAAAAAACCCAGTCCGTACAGGCCAATCCGGGTATGACTCTTACTATGGCAAATCAATCTTCCAACACTCTAATATGATTTTTGTCGACATTTTTGTAATATTTTTAAGAGCATTTTATTTATATTTGAACAAGTTTTTAACTTTTATTTATTCTTTACCCTGCTAAACTGAGACACTATTTAACATTTATTTATTCTTTTCTATAACAATTAATTATACCCTTTTTTGTGATGGGTCACTTGATTTGATTGACTTTACTCAAATATATTTTTATACTTTGCCTCCTTTGGCTTCCAGCATCTTCGCTACCTTTTTTGGGCCACTACATTTGTAGACACCCCAATTCGTGACCCCCGCAAGAGCTCTAACGACCTTCGAAAACTACTGTTTTTGGGTTCGGGACCCACCCGAGTACCCGAAACCACCCCGAAAGAGTTTGTTGGCCAACTAACCTATTTTTAAAAGAGATTGTCGCATGACATATCACATTGTTGCGCGACAATCACTCTTATGTCGCGCGACAATCCCTTCTGACACCAGACCATCCACTCTCTGACACATTAGTCTGTCAGAAACATCACTTCAGCCGTTTATCGCGCGACATATCACATTGTCGCGCGACATATGCCCCATTTGGAGAAGTGTTGCGCGACAATCTTCCCCGAGCAGTATAAATAGGCCAACACCCCCAAGGGTTAGAGACAGCAACTTGGGATTGAAGAATTCCAAGCTTTAAATCTAATTTTCTAGTCTTTTATCAAGCACTCTCAATCCTCGTCTTATTTCTGAAGAATTATCGAATCTATTCTCGACACTCGATGTGTCCCGTCTCTGGAATCGAATTCTCGAAAATATCTGAAGAAAGAAAAGATTATTATCGCCGGAAATCTCTCTGCCATATTATATTTTCTTTCTTATTATTATTATTCTCGTCGGGAAGGTAAAGAAAGTCTATTCTAGTACTTAAATTAGATATATGTGTACTTGTTTTACTTCTGTTATTCTGTCCACGTTTTATTTGAATAAACTTATTGCCAAGTTATAAATAGTCTACCGTTTTCAAAACAAAAGACCCTGATAAAATCATTTGCAAAATCAGAAGAATAAGTACATTATCGTCCGGACAAAATCCTGCTTTCAAAATCCGGACTGATAAAACTTATCTAGGAATTAACATCAACATATCCTGTCTTTTTAGACTGCGACGTGTCTGATAAAACTCCCCTCAAGAGTTCTAATTCCATATTAAATTAGTCTCGATACAAAATCCAAACTTTTACAAAAGTAATTACAATACGAGAAAACCGTCATTATCCGAGGAAATAATACGGGAAACTCCCTCTCTTAAAATAAAACAACTTTTATCACTTGTTATTACATCTTTCAAAATAATAAAAACATCGGATCTCGGAACACAAAGATTTTTATCCCTTTTCCCACTTTTTCCAGAAATTAGGGTTTTTACTTAGAAAGTAGTAGACTGTCAGTAAAAGCATCCAAGTTTTTCAACATAGAACAAACATATAAAAGACCACTAGAGACCAAAAGGGCGGAATGGGTGCTTAACACCTTCCCAAACCGTAATATAGTTTTTGAACCCTATAGAATCCTGGTTTGGTAGACAAACGTGTAAAGAAAGGCTTGTCTATAGCCTTTTCTCTTACACGGTCCTTTTTGTCCGTTTTCTCATAAAACGTACTGGCGACTCTTAACGAACCCTTTTGCATCTAGAAATAGAACATAGAGACATGTGATATGAATCATCAAAATACTCCAGCAAATGGAACGACGGAATCCGTTCCGACGTTTCAGATGCCCAACGAACGGGGACGAGACCCGGGGGTCGCATTTGCGGATTCTCACAGTGGCGACTCTGCTGGGGACTGTTAGAAAACTAGACTCTTATATGTGGACTTTTGTTTATATGTTGAATACTTGCTTTTACCGTTTTCCCTACTTATGTTAATTGTTTGAGAATAAACCTTTTTCTAAAAATGAGGGTTTTTCAAAAATACGTAATAAAGATAAAGATATTTGTCAATCCAACCTTTTGAACTTTACACGCACTTTCACAAATCATGCATTAGTTCTACGAGTGTGAATTTACCCCAAACCCTCGGAAGTATTATAAGTGAGTAGGGAGTTGGCTTGCTTGGGCCAACATAAACCGAAAGCATTTACTTCCACTCTCCTTGGCCAAGTACGCCCCCGAGGTATATCGAGTGACGAGAACACTCACGTACCCGGGAAGTATATCAAAAGGCTCTTGCACGTACCCGCCCCTGGGGTATATCGCAAGGTCTTGCCAAAAATGAAGGAGCCTGAAGCCTTAACCGTTCGTACACCTACGTTGCATATAAGATTGAGTCGGCTAAAACACTTTCAAACAGCCGTAGGGCGGCTTACTTTACAACACCTTTTTAGAAAATTCGAGTCTTTTCTCGGTAATTTTTAGTGGTTCTTTTGGCAAAAATCGAGTCGCACCATAGTCTTCCTTCATCTTCGCCACGTGGTTTCGTCTACAGCTGTAATACGACGACAGACTGGAAGGTTGGGCCGGTCGAGATCATACCGGAAGACTAATAAGACCACGCACACCCGAAATGGTCGATGGACGCGAGAATCAAGAAACATATCATAACCTAGCCGAGGCGTCTGCAGTCCAGCAAACTTTAGCCGAGATGCACCGTTTGTTGATGACCGTTAGCAAGAATTTGGCAAGCCTCGCGACCAAGCAACAGAGTACCCGAATTCGAGTAGAAGAATTGTCAGCCGAACGAACTGCACCACCAGGGTTTGAATGGCTACCACTAAATCGAGATCAGAACCAAGGGCAGTCATCGCAAGTACTTCCCCCAATCCAAGGAACCAATCCACCCCAAACAGGCCCCATCATAGCCGATCCCGTTCAGACCGATAACCAAAATCAATGGGCCCCGGATTCAGGCCCCACTTAGCAACAGCAAGAGCCACCCATCATCTGGCCACAACCTCAGCAAGGCCTTGATCCCCAATACCAGCCATGGTCACAAGTTCTCGCAAGACCTATTCCACCACCGGCCCCGGTAGCCCCTCCTAATGAGTACCCAGACATCAACCGACTTCGGACAGTGTATGCAGAATCGGTTATAGCTCGGGAACAGCCCGATGAAGTGTCAAGAGAGAGTGAAGAAAATGAAGAAACTGAAAGAGAAGATGAAAATTCTGCAAAGGGGGGTTTTCCTAATAAAAAGTGCAGACAAAATTACAGATATGAATGCCTTCTCCTTCTACCCAGAAGCAAGATTACCCCAGGGATTCAAGCTCCCTTTCCATCACCAAATTCACAGGAACCACACCCCCGAAAACTCACCTCCAATCCTACATCAGATCTATGCAAGTGTCCGGTTACGAAGAGCCGGAGTTGGCTCAAGCCTTTCATATGACTTTCACGTGGGCCGCCCTGAGATAGTTTTTTGATCTGGAGAGGCACCACACAAAAACTTGGGGAGATATCGTCAAAGAGTTCATGTCCAAATACGGGTCCAACGAGGATTTGGAAATTACCCGTAAACACCTAGAAATGGCCAAGCAAGGCGAGAAAGAAAGCTTAGCGATTTCGTCACACGCTGGAGAGAGATGGCCTCCTAAATGTCCAAACGGCCCGATGAAGAAGAGCAGTTGGATATCATACAGAAGAATTTCACCCCAGCTGTACTGAGTTACATGGGAAAGCATGTGTTCCCACACTTCAGAGCCCTGTTGAGTATGGGGTCGCAAGTAGAGGAAGAATTGGCCAAAAAGGCAGAGACTGATACTAAGAAAGCCTCATACACCGGGAAAAAGACAACCACTCCAGCCGTGAATCAACTAAGCTCGTACCCATATCAATAAAACCCATTCCAACAGTCACAACAAGCTCCTCCGATGAGTTGGCTTGCACAAGGAGACTCTTCGAGCACCGAGGCCAAGAAAAGGAGAAACTTCTGCACCCTTCCCACTACCCTGGTCAAAAGCCTAGAACTACTCCAAAAGGCCGGACTGATCACTCCACTCAACCCGCGCCCCCCACCAAACCCTATTCCCAGCACCTAGAGAATGAATGAGAACTATCCATACCATCAAGTAGCGGGCCATGACACGGAACGCTGCTTGGCTCTTCGCCATTGTATTCAGGACCTCATTGAAGCAGGAACCATTCCCGCACCCGGTGGGCCCAATGTTACCAACAACCCCCTTCCCAACCATGCTCCACCTGCAGGGAGTAACGCCTTAACTACTGATGAAGAAGGCTTTGATCCCGTATGACTCATTTGAGATGACCCAGCCTACAAAGCGCCCGTTGTACTGTTAGTAAAGGCTCAAATTGCCCCAGGCCTCAATCCGATAATTGACCAATGGATGGCTAAGATGAACTTCCTACCCGGACATGGGTTAGGAAATGCCAATCAGGGGATCCCACAACCACTCACAATTAAAACCAATCTCGAAAAATCTGGGATATGATGGACCCATGATAAGAAAAAACAGCCGTGGAAGCCCCGAGGCCCCCCAAGGAGAAAATCTGTATGACAAAAATCCTCCCCCGGAACTTTCAGTTGGTCGGCAGAGCCAGAGTCATCAGAAACCCCAGAAGGATCAGATCCAGCATCTCTTTGGATACAACAAATTACCCGTTCAGGAAGGGTATACCGGCCACCGCCAATGGATACCGAGAAAACACCACCTCCTAAAGAAATAGGAGAAGATCGAGTATTGGAACAGTTGAAGAAAATCCCGGCACACATCACCATTTGAGGCCTCTTGGTTGCCTCCAAACCTCACAGGACCGCCTTCATCAAACTCCTAGATGAGGCCGTCATATCATCAGATTCCACACCAGAACAACTGCCAAACATGATTGGGTCGCTTACAGTCCAAAGAAGTCTGTCATTTTCAGATAAAAACTTATCTCCATTAGGGAGGAAACACAGCCTGGCCCTCCATATCACTGTCCGGACTCGAGAAAAAATCCTGCCACAGGTCCTCATCGATAATGGGTCAACTATAAACGCCTGTGTAGACACCCCGATCTGTGACCCCCGCAAGAACCCTAACGACCTTCAAGAACTATTGTTTTTGGGCCCGGGACCCACCCGAACACCCGAAACTTCCCCAAAAGGGTTTGTTGGCCAAACTAACCTTTTTTCAAAAGAGATTGTCGCACGACATATCACATTGTCGCGCGACAATCCCTGATATGTCGCGCGACAATCCCACTATATCGCGCGACAATCCCCCTCTGCACCAGACCATCCACTCTCTGACACATCAGTCTGTCAGAAACATCACTTCAGCCGTTTGTCGCGCGACATTGACAAATTGTCGCGCGACATATCACAGTGTCGCGCGACACTTGCCCTTTTTGGGGAAATGTCGCGCGACAATCTTCCCCGAGCAATATAAATATGCCAACACCCCCAAGGGTTCTAGGCAGAACTTGGGATCAAAGAATTTTGAATTTAAATCTGATTTTCTAGTCTTTTATCGAGCTTTCTCTATTATCGTCTTATTTCTGAAGAGTTATCGAATCTATTCTCGACACTCGACGTGTCCCGTCTCTGGAATCAAATTCTCGGAAATACCTGAAGAAGGAAAAGATTATTATCGCCGAAAATCTCTCTGTCGCATCATATTTTCTTTCTTATATTATTATTCTCGTCGGGAAGGTAAAGAAAGTCCCTTCTAGTATTTAAAATTAGATATATGTGCATTTGTTTTATTTCTGTTATTTTGTCCACGTTTTATTTGAATAAACTTATTACCAAGTTACAAATAGTCTACCGTTTTCAAAACAAAAGACCCTGATAAAACCATTTTCAAAACCAGAAGAGTAAGTACATTATTGTTCGGAATAAAATCCTATTTTCAAAACCCGGACCGGTAAAACTTACCTAGGAATTAAAACCCGGCGTATCTTGTCTGGTTCATAGATTGCGATACACCTAGTAGAACTCCCCTCAAGAGTTCCAATTCCATATTGAATTAGTTCCACTACAAGATCCGAACCTTTCCAAAATAATCACGACTCGAGAAAACCGTCATTATCTGAGGAAATAATACGGAATATACTTTCAAAATAAAAAGGATTTTGTCATTTGTCATTTGTCATTTACATCTTTTAAATATAAAAACATCAGATCTCGGAATACAAGGTTTTCATCCATTTTCCCGTTTTTCCCTAAAATTAGGGTTTTCACTTAGAAAGTAGTAGACTGTCAGTAAAAGCATCCAAGTTCTTCAACATAGAATAAACATATAAGACCGCTAGAGACCGAGAGGGCGGAATGGGTGCTTAACACATTCCCAAACCGTAATATAGTTTCTGAACCCTATAGAATCCTGGTTTCGTAGACAAACATGTAAAGGAAAGGCTTGCCTATAGCCTTTCCTCTTACATGACCCATTTTTGTCCGTTTTCTCGTGAAACGTACCGGCGACTCTGAATGAACCCCTTTTCATCTAGAAATAGAACATAGGGACACATGATCTGAATCAACAGAAACACTCCAGCAAATGGAACGACGGAATCCGTTCCGATGTTTCAGATGCCCAACCAAACGGGGACGAGACCCGGGGGTCGCATTTGCGGATTCTCACAGCCTACCCCCTGAAGACTGCCAGATGCCTGGGTATCTTGGATTCAGAGCTTTCTCCATCAGCCGTAACCGTTAGGGCCTACGATAACACCAGGAGGGCCGTTCTGGGTTCTCTGAAGCTCGATCTCATGGTCAGTCCAGGAAATTTTCCGGCCGATTTCAAATCATAGACATTCTCTCCAGTTTTAACCTCTTATTGGGAAGAGCATGGCTACACGACATAGGAGCACTCCCCTCCTCCTTACACCAGAAGATCAAAATACCGTTCGAAGGAAATATAATCACCATCCAAGGAGATCCTGAGAGGACCTTGGCAGATCTAGAATTACCTGTTTTGGGCATCGGGAGCCAGAGCATACAATTGGGAGGCTTTTCTTACGAGCCTCAAGTACAAGCTCTCACCACCCAGAGAATCGAGTATCTACCCCCTGATAATATCCCCGGTCTAAGCACCAAGATCACAAATATGCTGAGAATGATGAAATATTTACCTAGAGCCAGTCTAGGAATAGGGCACCCGGGATTACTTCAAGCCTTGGAACCAGTAACAAGGTATGAAAGGGAAGGTTTAGGGTACCAACACACTGAAGAAGACAACCAAGAGAAAAGGAGCCGAGGGCATCAGTATCCAAGTTTTAGCTCTCTGAATGGGTTTTCGTCAAAGAAGGAGAGGACTTCCCCTTTTGCGGCTTTCAAGAGCCTTGGAGAAACAGCGACGGAGAGAACCTTCCAGGATGTGAAATCTTCTATGAAGAGGACCTGTATGTCAAGGAAAATGTTATACACAGTTTCTCTACCAAATTGACGATTGGGCCGAAAGAAGAGAATGAAGACAAAGAAGATGAAGAGGAAGAACTGATCGGAGATCTCTTCGACATCATTGCCCTAGGGGATGACGAGCCAAGAGACGACCCTGTACACTTGATACACGCTGATCTGGATTACCAAGAAAAAGGGGAAAATAGTGAAATTGTAAGGGTGAGAGATAAAAGTGGGGGTAAGACTGAGGAGGAGTCGCTCCTAGATTTACTTTTTAAACTTGTACCTGTAAGCACTATTATCAATGAAGAAAACTCTGTTTTGCGTTATCCTGTTGATTTTAATTCTGTAATTGCTTATATGGAGATGGAAAGACTAAATGCGAACACCCTGAACGGGAGGAGCAGCGTATACAGAGCGAGGAAGGAGACACTCTTGTGATTAACCTCAGGACAGAAGAGGAAAGAAAAGAGGTCCGTATTGGGGTAAGTCTAAGTGAGACAGAAAAAGAGGAATTCACACAAACTCTGAATGAGTATATGGATATCTTCGCCTAGTCTTATACAGACATGCCAGGTTTGAACAGCCAGATAGTCATACACGAGATACACACCAAGCTAGAATTTAGGCCCATCAAACAGAAGTTGAGGAAACTTACACTAGAATGGTCCCTGAAAGTAAAAGAAGAAGTGATGAAACAACTGAGTGTGGGGTTCTTGCGGGTGATCGAGTACCCTTCATGGTTAGCCAACATTGTGCCCGTTCCAAAGGCAAATGGGAAAGTTTGCATGTGCGTAGATTACCGAGATCTCAATAAAGCTTGCCCGAAAGACGATTTCCCATTACCCAACATTGATTTGATAGTGGATAATACCGCCAACCATGCCCTGAAGTCATTTGTAGATGGTTTCGCTGGGTATAATCAGATCAAGATGCACCCGGATCACCAAGAGAAAACAACATTCATCACACCGTGGGGAACATACTGCTACACCGTTATGCCATTCGGGCTGAAGAATGCCAGAGCAACATATCAGAGGGCAGCAATAACTATCTTCCACGACATGATTCACAAAGAAGTAGAGGTGTATGTGGACGACATGATAATCAAGTCGAAGGAGAGGGAAGGCCATGTACCAGCCTTGCGAGCCTTTTTTGACCGACTCCGCCAGTATCAGATGAGACTCAATCCGCATAAATGTGTGTTCGGGGTAACCAAATAAAAACTCCTGGGATATGTCCTCAGTAAAAAGGGAATCAAGGTAAACCCTGCCAAAGTCCGAGCTATCCAAGACATGCCCAAGCCTCATACCGAGAAAGAAGTCTGAGGATTTTTGGGTAATTTGCAGTACATCAGCAGGTTCATCTCTCAGCTTACTCAAACTTGTGAACCCATCTTCAAACTCCTGAGGAAGTCTTCACCAGGAGAATGGGACGATCAGTGCCAGAAAGCTTTTGATAGAATAAAAAACTACCTCTCCAACCCCCCAGTATTAGCCCCACCATAGACCGGACTGCCACTAATCCTATACCTGACCGTCATTGATTCGACTGTAGGAGCCATGCTAGCCCAACATTTAACCGATACACGGAAAGAGCAGGCCATATATTACATCAGCAAGAAGTTGTCCCCATTTGAGATAAACTACACGCCATTGGAGAAATCATGCACCGCTCTTGTCTGGGTAACACAGAAATTGCGGCATTACATGCTGGCTTTCCCGGTCATCCTGGCATCACGAATTGATTCATTGAAGTACCTCTTCAAGAAACCAGCTCTCTCGAACCGTATGGCAAAATGGTTATTCCTACTCTCCGAGTTCGACATCACCTACATGACCCAGAAAGCAGTTAAAGGCAAGATCATAGCTGATTACCTGACCCACAATTTGATATTGGGAGACATGAACGTCGAGATTGATGAAGACTAAAAACTGTACTTTGACGAGGCCGCCAATCGAAACAGAAACGGGATAGGCATCCTGTTAGTCTCTCCAGACCAAACTCACTCCCCGGTATCGTATCGATTAGACTTCTTCTACACCAACAACATGGCCGAGTATAAAGCCTGTATAATCCGGTTAGAGATCACACTCCAAAGGGGCATAAAGAGAATATAGGTATACGGAGATTCAGCATTAGTGGTCCACCAAGTTCTGAAGGAATGGAAGATCAAAGATGAGAAATTAGTCCCTTACCTCGCCCGACTGGAAGATGTCGCGGGAAGGTTTGAGCGTTCAGAATTTTACTATGTCCCCAGGTCACAAAACAGTTTTACTGACGCACTAGCAACCCTGGCATCTATGATCGATATCCCGGAGGGAATGGAAGAAATATCTCTTACAGTGCAAAAGAAATCAGGACCAGCACACTGCATGGCCCTTTAGGTAGAGAATGAAGAGGATGGGGACTCAACCACTTGGTTTTATGACATCTGGAACCTGTTGAAAAATCACCGGTATCCCGAGCAAACAGACAAGAGAACACGGGTTACACCGGGAGGCTTAGGTATCCTGAGCAAACATACTTTGCGCCGGGAGGCTATATAAGAGGAATTACGACGGAGCCCATCTCCAATGTCTCACTGAAAAAGAATCCGTCAAAGTGATGGATCAGATACACGGGGGCGACTGTGGACCTCATATGAGCGGCCACACACTTGCCCGCAAGATCATCAGACAAGGCTATTACTGGTCTACTGTGAGAATCCGCAAATGCGACCCCCGGGTCTCGTCCCCGTTCGGTTGGGCGTCTGAAACGTCAGAACGGATTCCGTCGTTTCATTTGCTGGAGTGTCTTTGTTGATTCATATCAGGTGTCCCTATGTTCTATTTCTAGATGCAAAGGGGTTCGTTCAAAGTCGCCAGTACGTTTTACGAGAAAACGGACAAAAAGGGTCGTGTAAGAGGAAAGGCTATAGACAAGCCTTTCTTTACACGTTTGTCTACGAAACCAGGTTTTTATAGGGTTCGAAAACTATATTACGGTTTGAGAAGGTGTTAAGCACCTATTCCGCCCTTTCGGTCTCTAGTGGTCTCTAGTGTCGGGAATAGATTCGATAATTCTTCAGAAATAAGACAATAATAGAGAATGCTTGACGAAAAACTAGAAAATTAGATTTTTAAGCTTGGAATTCTTCAATCCCAAGTTGCTGTCCTGAACCCTTGGGGGGTGTTGGCCTATTTATATTGCTCGGGGAAGATTGTCGCGCGACATTTCCCAATTTTATCTGTTTGTCGTGCGATATATCTGTTTGTCGCGCGACAAACGGCTGAAGTGATGGGTTCTGACACTGTGATATGTCAGAAAGTGGATGGTCGGGTGCAGAGGGGTTTGTCGCGCGACATAAGAGTGATTGTCGCGCGACATACTAATATGTCGTGCGACAATCCCATTTAAAAACAGGTTTGTTGGCCAATAAACCCTTTCGGGGTAGTTTCGGGTGCTCGGGTGGGTTCCGGACTCCAAAAATAGTAGTTCTCGAAGGTCGTTAGGGTTCTTGCGGGGGTCACGGATCGGGGTGTCTACTGACCCTCTTGACTCAAGCTCCTTGCTTGCAAGGAATTTAGGCGACTGGAAGAGACCATGATCCCTGGCTCCCGCATGAACTCTAAAGGAGTGTGTGTGTATGCAAAAAGTGCTCGTGAGTGCCTCCGGAGTGGGCTTTGTGTTTGGATCTGCCTCCGGAGAGGGCTTTTGTTACCTCATTGCCTCTTTCAAGGACTTTTGTTTGCTCCATTTGCCTCAGATGGGAGGACTACCATTGCGCCTCAGGTGGGAGGACTACCATGTGCCTCTCTGGGAGGGCTCCACCTCAGGTGGGAGGACTACCATTGCTACACTGTGCCTCTCTGGGAGGGCTTTTGATCTTCTCGCCTGAGGTGGGAGGACTACCGTGTGCCTCTCTGGGAGGGCTTCGCCTCAGGTGGGAGGACTACCATTGCTACACTGTGCCTCTCTGGGAGGGCTTTTTGATTTTCTCGCCTCAGGTGGGAGGACTACCGTGTGCCTCTCTGGGAGGGCTTCGCCTCAGGTGGGAGGACTACCATTGCTACACCGTGCCTCTCTGGGAGGGCTTTTTGATCTTCTCGCCTCAAGTGGGAGGACTACCGTGTGCCTCTCTGGGAGGGCTTCGCCTCAGGTGGGAGGACTACCGTGTACCTCTCTGGATGGCTTTTTTGATCTGTAAAATAAGAAAGAAAATTTGCCTCTGGGAAGGCTTTGTGAGTTATTTTTGCCTCTGGCGAGGGCTTTGTGTTGTGATTTGCCTCTGGCGAGGGCTTGTGTTGTATTCCGGTGATTTAATTGTTGTCTCTCTTAGACTGCTAGAGTGAGAGAGAGAAATTTTTGTGAGGGTAAAAAGAGCTTCTCAGGGTCTAATCCGGATGTCCGTTTCCCTGCATCTTTCTGAACTTTATCTCTCACGTTTTCCTCGAGTGAAGATACTTCTCTCAGAAGGCAGTTTTCGGATTTCTTTTGCTCTCCGCAGAGTGATGGTCCGAGGTTTTCCAAACCATCTCTTCTGTATCGTGTTGAAAAGAAAATTTGTATAAAAGTTCAATATCTGATCTCTGTTTTCTTTTCTTAGTTTTCTCCTTTGGTGGGCCCACATCGTATTCTGTTTTTCGATGCCCTTATTTCTCCCTCTTTTGGGGAAGACTTTTCCTGGCCCTCTCTGTTTTTGACCAGGAGTCTTTTCATCCCTTTGTCGTGATCAGGAGCCTTACTCACCCAAAACGAAGCCCTGGGCCGGTTTTGGCTTTAGCTGTCACTTTTGGTGTGGCTCTCCCTGTCACTCTGCATTTCTGTTTCTCTCGCTCGCTTTGGGCGCTCATGCGGGTTTTTTTTCTTTTCTACTATTTCAATTTTTTCTATCCCCGTCTTTATTTTGCTTTTTCTCGTTTGATGGTCTCGGTCCTTTCTGGTATATCAGAGACTACTTTAACCGCTTGTATTTCGTTTTCGCTTTTCGGAGAGATGGTTTGGAAGTCTTCCTCGAACTTTCATCCTGCATGTGTGGTTTTTAGCAATTTTTTCGAAAACTGCTTCTAGGAAGTCCTCCTGCAAGAGATAAAATGAGATAAAGGTCAAAAACTCAGGGGATGGGATGGGTTTGTCGCGCGACACTTCGGTGTGGGGGTCTTTGTCGCGCGACAATGTGGCCATTTGTCGCGCGACAAACTGTCCCACTATATAAGCCCCTTGCTGAGCTCATTCCACCTCATTCTCTCCTTCCTCTTTCTCTCTCTAGCTCTCCTTCTCTCTCTTTCTTTCTCCTTCCAAGCACGGAAGCCCTACCGCTTTCCCGACTTTTCTGATTTTTCCAACTTTTCTCATTTATTCACTCATATATAGATGGATCCTACTCAGCCCGATAGACTGGAGGGTGACCAGGACGAGGTTACTTTTACCGATGCTCAGGGCGTCCTTCGGTGTAGTCCTCATCACAACGATTGGGAGGATTTCGACTGGTATGGAGAGGATGGAGTGGACCGCGGTCGGGCGATTATTTATCGAGATATTACCCGGGCTGCTCCTGTCCCGGATGTTCCGTGGCTCCTGATGGAGCCTGCTTCTCACGAGATTCTTCGACGGTCTCTGGTATGTCTTCTTTTCGTGTTTTTATCTATTCCTTTATTTCTGTCGTTTCCTGCATATATTTTGACAAATGTTAGCATGCATGTCTGCTTAGAAATAACGTCCGATTTAGCGAACACATACTTTTACTTGTGATACCCTTTAGAAAATTGCATAATGTACCCCCATAACTCTATAACTCTCAAAAATACCCTCAGGTTTTGGAAAATTACATAATTTATCCCTATCATCCTATAACTCTCATAATTACACCAAAATACCCTCAGGTTTAGAAAATTACATAATTTTACCCCTATCATCCTATAACTCTCATAATTACACCAAAATACCCTCAGGTTTTGGAAATTTACATATTTTTAGCCCTTATCATCCTATAACTCTCATAATTACACCAAAATACCCTCAGGTTTAGAAAATTACATAATTTTACCCATATCATCCTATAATTATACCAAAATACCCTCAGGTTTAGAAAATTACATATTTTACCCTTATCATCCTATAACTCTCATAATTACACCGAAATACCCTCAGGTTTGGAAAATTACATATTTTACCCCTATCATCCTATAACTCTCATAATTACACCAAAAATACCCTCAGGTTTTGGAAAATTACATAATTTACCCCTATTATCCTATAACTCTCATAATTACACCAAAAATACCCTCAGGTTTGGAAAATTACATAATTTACCCTTATCATCCTATAACTCTCATAATTACACCAAAATACCCTCAGGTTTGGAAAATTACATAATTTACCCTTATCATCCTATAACTCTCATAATTACACCAAAATACCCTCAGGTTTGGAAAATTACATAATTTACCCTTATCACCCTATAACTCTCATAATTATACCAAAATACCCTCAGGTTTAGAAAATTACATAATTTTACCCCTATCATCCTATAACTCTCATAATTACACCAAAATACCCTCAGGTTTAGAAAATTACATAATTTTACCCCTATCATCCTATAACTCTCATAATTACACCAAAATACCCTTAGGTTACTTATATTTATATCTTCGTTTTGTTCGCAGTGGGTCGGCCATGGTTGGGGTTCTCCCAACACTATTTCCTTGGAGTGGCACAGGCACCGGCCCCTGTCAAGGAGTTGCTCCTTGTGACTCCATTTGGTTCGCTCTTTGACGCCCTCCCGGAGCGAGTATCTAGGGAGGCAGTGTTGGTGTCAGCTCTGGCCTGTCACTGGTGGGACACCACTCACACTTTTCACTGGAGCTGGGGGGGAGATGACGATGACCCCCCTCGACTTGTTCGCTCTGACCGGGATTCCTTCAGGGGGTCCCTATACAGATCGACGTCCCCTTGCGTCTGACAGTCGAGGGCATCGTTGGTGCATTAGGATAGTTTTTGGAGCGACGGAGTTCCGGTGATACGATTCCTCGGGCCGTCTTGGTTACTCGGCTAGCCACGGAGAGAGCCCGATTAGTTGCCTCAGGGGCGCCGATGACCCGTCAGGAGGCGCGCCAGTATGCCCGAGTCCTTCTTCTACTGACGCTTCACGATCTGTTCGAGGCCCGTGGGGGAGACACGGCCCATCTCTGGTGGCTGCCCTATCTCCGAGATTTCAGTATCATGTTCGATTACGACTGGGGACGCTTCATCCTTGTAGTCCTATATGATGCTATGGACCAGGTTTCTCGCCATTTAGCCCTGAACCTCAAGGGTTTCTCATTGTTGTGGGAGGTACATACTTTTATCCTTTTGACTCTTGCTTCAGTTCTTTACGTCTTTCCCGTTTGATTATTGCTGATATTCTTTATGTTTCTTCTTCAGAGTTGGTTTGTGGCGTATACCCATTTGGGGCGCGCCCAGGTGGATTTCCTCGTCGAGAACGAGGATCAGTTTCCCTTTCTCCGCGGATTCATAGCGGGGAACTACAGGGCCCCTTATGTATACCGGACTCGAGAGACCGGTGCTGCTGCCGTCCATGACCTGCTGGAGAAGCTGGTAAATATTTTAGTACTTTTTCCTTTTAATAAATAAATTGTAAATAAATAACTGAAATAAAAATTTCGTTCTCTTTGCAGATTGAGTGGGCCCCCTGGGGTGATCAGAGTCTCCATTTTGGGTATGGTCGTGCTCTGACCGCCTCGAGGACTAGGCGGCTTATCCGGGACGAGTACGGCCTTCACTTTTATTTGGGCGAGAGGGTTATTCGCCAGCACACACCGGTCTAGTGGCCTCGAGTTCCACTATTTCCCCCGGTTCTGATGAGGCGGACGGGCGAGATTGATCCGGTGACGGTGCAAGCTTTGGTGGACAAAAGTAATTACAATACGAGAAAACCGTCATTATCCGAGGAAATAATACGGGAAACTCCCTCTCTCAAAATAAAACAACTTTTATCACTTGTTATTACATCTTTCAAAATAATAAAAACATCGAATCTCGGAACACAAAGGTTTTTATTCCTTTCCCCGCTTTTTTCAGAAATTAGGGTTTTTACTTAGAAAGTAGTAGATTGTCAGTAAAAGCATCCAAGTTTTTCAACATAGAACAAACATATAAAAGACCATTAGAGACCGAAAGGGAAGAATGGGTGTTTAACACCTTCCCAAACCGTAATATAGTTTTCGAACCCTATAGAATTCTGGTTTCGTAGACAAACGTGTAAAGAAAGGCTTGTCTATAGCCTTTTCTCTTACACGGTCCTTTTTGTCCGTTTTCTCGTAAAATGTACTGGCGACTCTTAACGAACCCTTTTGCATATAGAAATAGAACATAGAGACATGTGATATGAATCATCAAAATACTCCAACAAATGGAACGACGGAATCCGTTCCGACGTTTCAGACGCCCAACGAACGGGGACGAGACCCGGGGGTCGCATTTGCGGATTCTCACAACATTGCAAGGGGATCTAGCAGCTAATAATTCAATGTGAATCTTGTCACCATGTAACCCTACACCGTGACAACTTTGAGCTATGTTTCTATTTGTTACGACTATTTACTGCGACAATCCCCAAATTTTTGTATTCCACCATTTTACCGTGGCGAATTGAACCTATATTAAAATTTTATTGCTATATTTAATTGACAAGGCTCGCCAAGCAAAAAATAAATAGTAAATCTTTGAACTCTTATTTTAACGCCCATTGGATAAAATTCCTGAAATACCCATGTGCACATATATGCATCGTACATGCTTCCTGTCTAATGATAAAAGCAACAAACAGGTTTGGAATAATATAAAGACACAAAAAGAAAAAATGGTCTTGTTTTAATATTTAAGAAGAATATATATAACAGCTGCTACACACGAAGGTTAAGATTCCGCTTTATAAAAATGGGGCATGCATATAGCAATTTATAAAATATTACGAATTAAAGCTATTAAAATATAGAGAGATGAGAGAAATTGTGTATATTGAATTGTGAAACAAATGATACAATGGAGGTCCCTTATATAGGGTTGAGATAACAATACGAGTATGGAAGACAATCACCTAATTAAGACATAATCACTTAATTAAGGTTACAATAATAGTTAAGTAGCTATATATGGATAATAAATGTATATGTTAACAACCCCTTCAAACTCAAGGTGGAAAATGAGAGACCATCTTCTGTTGCACTTTAGTAAAGATGCCAACTGGTTGATTTGCAAAAGAAATGGAAATGAGACAAACAATATTACTAAGCATTTGTTAATGAACAAAGTGACAGTCAATCTCAATAAGTTTTGTTCGTTCATGAAAAATATCATTGCGAACAATTTGTATAGCATTTTGATTATCACATGCACTGGTGGTTGGGAGGTGTTGAGGGGCTCATATGTCTGAGAGGAGCTACTGTAGCCAGATGAGTCCATGAGTGGTGTCAGTAAGAGCACGATATTCGGTCTTTATACTAAAGCGGGAGACAATCGATTGTTTCTTACTATGCCAAGATATAGAGAAGTCTTCCAAGAAAATATAGTAATCCGTGGTTAAACGTTTATCAATAGGATTTCCAACCCAAATGCAATTAGATGGATTTCAAAAATACATTCTTAAATGGTGATCTTTCTGAAGAAGTTTACATGACACCTCTGTCAGGGTTTTCCCACTCTTCATCTTAAGTTTGCAAGCTCTGATGTACCTTATATGATCTTAAACAAACTCCTTGTGCCTGGTTTGAAAAGTTCAGCTTCGCTATTGTGAGAATCTGCAAATGCGACCCTCGAGTCTCGATCCTGTGTTTGGGTGTCTGAAATATCAGAAAGGATTTCCTTGTTCCATTTGCTTCTATGGGTTGATAATTCATACCAAGGTGTCTTTCTATCCTATTTTTAGATGCAAGAGGGTTCGTTCAGAGTCGCTAATACGTTTTACGAGAAAACGGACAAAAGGGGTCGTGTAAGAGGAAAGGCTATAGACAAGCCTTCCTTTACACGTTTATCTACAAAACCAGGATTCTATAAGGTTCAGAAACTATGTTACGGATTGGGAAGGTGTTAAGCACTCGTTCCGCCCTTTTGGTCTCTATTAGTCTTTTATATGTTTATTTTATGTTGAAAAACTTGGATGCTTTTACTGACAGTCTACTACTTCCCGAATGAAAAACCCTAATTTTGGAAAAAATAGGGTAAGGGATGAAAAAACTTTTGTATTTCGAGATCCGATGTTTTGTTTTGAAAGATGTAAATACAAGTGACAAAAGCCTTTTATTTAAGAGAGAGTTTCCCATATTATTTCCTCAGATAATGACGGTTTTTTCGTGTTTTGGTTACTTTGAAAAAGTTCAAGTCTTGTATCGGTACTAATTTAATATGAAATTAGAACTATCTGAGGGGAGTTTTATCAGGCATATCGCAGTCTATGGAAAAGAAGGGATAAGCCGAATTTTAATTCCTAAGTAAGCTTTATCGGTCCGGGTTTTGAAAATAGAATTTTATCTGGATGATAATATACTTACTTTTCTGGTTTTACAAATAGTTTTATCAGTGAGTTTTGTTTTGAAAATAGTAGACTATTTTATAACTTGGCAATAAGTTATCTCAAATAAAACGTGGACAAAACAACAGAAGTAAAATAAGTACACAAATATTTAATTTTAAATACTAGAAGAGACTTTCTTTACCTTCCTGACGAGAATGATAATAAGAAAAAAAATATAATACGGCAGAGAGATCTCTGGCGATAATAATCTTTTCCTTCTTCAGATATTTCTGAGAATTCGATTCCAGATACGGGACACGTTGAGTGTTGAGAATAGATTCGATGATTCTTCAAAAATAAGACGATCATAAAAAATACTTGATAAAAGACCAGAAAATCAGATATAAAACTTAGAATTCTTAGATCCCAAGTTTTCCCTCTCTGAACCCTTGGGGGTACGGTATTGGATTATTTATAGTGCTCGGGGGAGATTGTCGCTCGATATTTTCCCAGAAAGGGCAAGTGTCGTGCGACATGTTGAGCAATGTCGCGCGACAAACAGCTAAAGTGATGTCTCTAACATACTGATGTGTCAGAGAGTGGATGGTTTGGGTCAGAGGGGTTTGTCGTGCGATATAAGGGAGATTGTTGCGCGACATACTGGTTTTTCGCGCGATAATCCCCCTTAAAAATAGGTTTGTTTGGCCGACAAACCCTTTCGGGGCAGTTTCTGGTGCTCAGTTGGGTCTCGGGCTCCAAGAACTATACTTCTCGATAGTCGTTAGGATTCTTTCGGGGGTCACGGATCAGGGTGTCTACAGACCCTCTCGACTCAAGCTCTTTGCTTGCAAGGAATTGAGGCGAATGGAAGAGACCGTGGTCTATGGCTCTCACAAGAACTCTAAAGAAGTATGCGTATGCAAAAGTGTTTATGAATCCCTCCGGAGAGGGCTTGTGTTTGGTTTTGCCTCCGAAAAGGGCTTTTGTTACCTCATTGCCTCTTTCGAGGGCTTTTATTTGCTCCACTTACCTCAGATGGGAGGACTACCATTGCTCCACTCGCTCCAGATGGGAGGACTACCGTTGCTATAGTTTGCCTCTCTATGAGGGCTTTTGATCTTCTCGCTTCAGGTGGGAGGACTGCCGTTGCTACACTTTGCCTCTCTGGGAGGGCTTTTGATCTTCTCGCCTCATGTGGGAGGACTACTGTTGCTACACTTTGCTTCTCTGGGAGGGCTTTTGATCTTCTCGCCTCATGTGAGAGGACTACCATTGCTCCACTTTGCCTCTCTGGGAGGGCTTTTGATCTTCTTGCCTCATGTGGGAGGACTATCATTGCTCCACTTTGCCTCTCTGGGAGGGCTTTTGATCTATAAAAAGAAAGAAAATTGCCCCTGGGAGGGCTTTTGTGAGTGCTTTTGCCTCTGGCGAGGGCTTGTGCTCGTGTTTTTCCTCGAGGAGGGCTTGTGTTTGTGGTTTGCGCTTCGGTAAAATTGGTTGTCTCTCTTCGACTGCTAGAGTGAGAGAGAGAAATTTTATGTGAGTGAAAAGAGCTCATCAGGAGTTTAATCTTTATCCAGATGTCCTTTATTTTCCCATATCTTTCTGAAATTTTAGTCTTATTTGTTTCGAATGAGAACACTTTTCTTTTAGAAGGCAGTTTTCGGATTTCTTCTGTTCTTCGCAGAGTGATGATTTGAATGTCTATTTTCAAGTCATCTCTTCTGTATCGTGCTGAAAAGAAAATTTGTTTAAAAGGGCAATTTCTGATCCCTGATCTCTAATCTCTTTAGTTCTTATCTTTTCACTTCGTGGGCCTACACCGCTTTCTGTTTTTTGATGTCCTTGTTTCTCCCTCTTTCTGGAAAGACTTTTCCTAACCTTCTCTGTTTTTGACCAAGAGTCTTTTATCTCTTTTGACGTGATTAGAAGCCTTACTCACCCAAAATGAAGCCCTGAGCCGGTTTTTGGCCTAGCTGTCACTTTTGGTGTGGCTCTCCCGGTCACTCTGCATTTCTGTTTCTCTCGCTCGCTCTGGGTGCTCATGCTGGATTTTTCTCTTTTCTACTCTTTCAATTCTTTCTATTCTCGTCTTATTCTAATATTTTCTTTTCTCTTGATGGTCTCGATCCCTTTGGGAGATCAGAGATTCCTTTTAACCGATGTATTTTGTTCTCGTGATTTTTGGAGAGATGACTTGGAAGTCTTTTCCTTGGTATCACAAATGTGCGGTATATAGAAAGGTTTCAAAAATTGTTTCTTTGAAGTATTCCTGCAGGAGGAAAATGAGACAAATGTTAAAAAATCAGGGGAAAGGACAAAATGTCGCGCGACACCTCGGTGGAGAGGGGTTTGTCGCACGACAAACTGGCCATTTTTTGTGCAACAAACGTGACCAGTATATAACCCCCTGCAGAGCTCACTCCACCTCATTCTCTCCTTTTTCTTTCTCTCTCTAGCTTTCTTTCTCTCTTCTCTCTAGTGCGGAAGCTCTGCCGTTTTTTCGGTTTTTTTGACTTTTCTCATTATCTTACTCATATACTGATGGATCCTGCACAGCCAAACCAAGTAGAGGGTGACCAGGAGGAGGTCACCTTTACCGATGCCCGGGGAGTTCTCCACTGCAGCCCTCACCATGATGATTGGGCGGACCTTGATTGGTATGGCGAGGACGGGGTGGACTGCGGTCTTGCTGTGGTCTACCGAGACGTTACCCGGGCTGCTCCAGTCCCGGACGTTCCTTGGCTCTTGATGGACCCCTCTCTCATGAGATCCGTCTACGGTCTCTGGTATGTTTCCTTTAAAAATCCTTCCTTTTGCGTATTTATATCCGTTTATTTATTTTTATTATCTTTGTCGTTTCCGGCATGTTTTCAAACAATTCTTATGTTAGTACACATGGTTTCCTGAACATAATATCCGATTTAGAGAACACATACTTTACTTGTGATACCTTTAGGAAATTACATAATTTACTCCTACGGCTATATAACTCCTATAATTACACTAAAATACCCTCAGGTTTGAAAAATTACATAATTTATCCTTATAACCCTATCTCTCTCATAATTACACCAAAATACCCTCAGGTTTAAAAAATTACATAATTTACCCTTATAGCCCTATAACTCTCATAATTACACCAAAATACCCTCAGGTTTGGAAAATTACATAATTTTACCCTCATAACCCTATAATTCTCATAATTACACCAAAGTACCCTCAGGTTTAGAAAATTACATAATTTACCCTTATAGCCCTATAACTCTCATAATTACACCAAAGTACCCTCAGGTTTGAAAAATTACATAATTTTACCCTTATAGGCCTATCTCCCTCATAATTACACCAAAGTACACTCAGGCTTGAAAAATTACATAATTTACCCTTATAGCCCTATAACTCTCATAATTACACCAAAATACCCTCAGGTTTAGAAAATTACATAATTTACCCTTATAGCCCTATAACTCTCATAATTACACCAAAATACCCTCAGGTTTGAAAAATTACATAATTTATCCTTGTAGCCCTATCTTTCTCATAATTACACCAAAATACCCTCATAATCCCATATTTATTTACACATCTCTGTTTGTTATCCGCAGTGGGTTGGCCAAGGTTAGGGTTCTCCCAACACTATTTCTATAGAATGGCGACAGGCACCGGCCCCTGTCTAGGAGTTACTCCCTACAACTCCTTTTGGTTCCTTCTTTGATGCCCTACTAGAGCGGGTATCTAGGGCAGCAGTCCTGGTGTCGGCGCTGGCCTCTCATTAGTGGGACACCACCCATACCTTCCACTAGAGCTGGGGAGAGATGACGATGACCCTCTAGACTTATTTGCTCTGACTGGGATACCTTCGGGGGGGTCCCTATCCAGATTGACATTCCCTTGCGTCTCACCTCAGAGGGTATTGTTGGCGCATTAGGATGGTTCCCGGAGCTACGGAGTTCCAGTAATACGATACCCCGGACTATCTTGGTTATGCGCCTGGCGACAGAGAGAGCTCGACTGGTTGCTTCAGGAGCGCCGATGACCCGACAGGAGGCGCGCCAGTATGCTCGCGTTCTTCTCTTGCTGACACTCCATGATTTGTTCGAGGCCCATAGGGGGGACACAGCCGACGCTCCATGATGGCTGCCTTACATCCATGATTTCAGCATCATGTTCGATTATGATTAGGGCGGCTTCATTATGGCTGTCCTTTATGATGCTATAGACCAGGTCTCTCGTCATTTGGTCCTGAACCTCAAGGGCTTTTCTTTGCTGTGGGAGGTATATATTTTTGCCTCTTATCTTTGCTTTAGTCTTTTTATTTTATTCGCTAATTATTGCTAATATTATCTATGTCTTTCTTCTTTTTTCAGAGTTGGTTCGTGGCCTACACCCGCCTGGGTCGCGCTCAGGTGGATCTCTTCGTTGAGAACGAGGATCAGTTTCCCCTTCTCCGTCGGTTCATAGCGGGGAACTACAGGGCTCCTTACATATACTGGACTCGGGAGACCGGAACTATTGCAGTCCATGACTTGTTGGAGTAGCATGTAAGTATTTTTAATATTTCATTAAAATAATGATAATAATAATAAAAATAATTGAATGGAATTTAATTTTTTTCAGATTGAGCGGGCCCCCTGGGGTGATCTGGGTCTCTATTTCGGGTATGGCCATGCTTTGACCGCCTCGAGGACTAGGCGGATGGTTAGGGACGAGTACGGTCTTCACTTTTATTTGGGCGAGAAGGTTATCCGCCAACATACACCGGCCCAGTGGCCTCGAGTTCCTTTTTCCCACCAGTTTTGATGAGGCGGACGGGCAAGATCGATCCGGTGACGGTGCAAGCTTTAGTGGACGACCTCGGGTTTCAGACGTTTGTAGAGGAGGGGGACTATGCTACTTTCGCTGCCCGCTACTTGATGAGGGAGCGGAAGGGGACCCGGGGTCGGGTTTTCTACGAGCTGTATCAAGCGTTGGGCGACAACCCCAACTATATACGAGGGCAGACCCATCTGGCTAGGACGATCTCGAGACACCTGCCACCTGTCCCTAATCAAAGGGACAACATATTGGATTCTAACGATGAGAAGCCTGAGGGAGAGAGGGGTGCTCCTGCTACTGCCGGGGGTGATAGACTTGACAGGGGTGAGGGAGGTGGGACGACGGCGGCTCCTGAGCAACCACCTCAGACAACGCCTATGGAGGAGCAACATGCTGATGCCGAGGGTTTTGAGTTTCCCACTGGTCCGTCAGTATCTTTGGGGATTATTTTTGACGATGCTGAGGCTGCTGAGAGAGGAGGAGCAGGCTTTTCAGAGAGATCCTGGGAGCTCGATGATTTTGGGGCCGACTACGAGCAGTTCGGGCGGACCCCTCCTGCTGCGGTGGCTACTATTTCTAGTGGGGTTCCGCCTTTGAGGGCGACAACTATTGTAAATCCTCCAGGTGTTCGTACGTATGCTACCTTGACCCTTCTTCTACTGTCGGTCATGGGTCCTCCGGCCCGATCTCTAGGTCTTAGCGGCTCATCTTCTCGGCCTCTTTTGTTTTCGATCCGTGAGGAGGGTGGGTCTACTTTCGCGGCTGTCCCGACGGGTTCGTCTATTCTTCTGGTCAGTATACCACCACTTTTCGGGACATCACTTATGTCGACGCTGGTCTATGTCGATACACAGTGCCCGAGTATCCCCTTTTTGAGGATACTTTTGATTACTTGGGCGGTCGCACTGGTGATGAGGTACATACTTCATTTTTCTCTTGATGATCCTTCATATTGGTTTATTCTTAAATGTGCTAATTCTCTTTTTTTATGTCTTTTACAGTGGGTGAGTGTTCATGCGGCGGATCTGAGAGCCTTACATGCCCAGTACCTCTACAACTGGAACCTCCTCCAGTTCGATGGTTGAGACCCCACGGCATACATGCGTGACTATCAGAGGGCAATCTATGTCTTTCTACGGGCAGATGACCCTCTGACTTCTTTCCATGCCCGGATGGAGTCTTGGAGGAGCAGTAGTCGGACTTACAGGCGCTCACGGTCCTTGGTGATTCATCCCACGGCTCTTGCTCAGTCGACGGGGCCTTCTCAGGCTGCAGTTCGTCCCTCTCAAGATGTCCCGGTAGTTGATCTTACTCTCGAAGAGGGCTCGGGTGATAGTGGAAACGTGTTAAAACGCGCTCAAGTAGATTAGTTTTTCCCTTCCTGCATTGCTTTGTTAGTTTTGGACAAATATGTAGTTTTTTAGACAAAATGTTAGTAGTTTTGAAAACTATTTTGGTTTGGATTATAAAACTCTTATTGGTGTTGATGATATATATATATATATTTTTCTTTTATGTGTTTGTTGTAACAGATATTAACAAATTATACATAAAATTAGGGGGCTTAGGAATCATACTGTATGATACAGCGATTTTTAGGCCTCCCGCAGAAGAATAAAATAAGTACAATGCATACAAAGTGGTTCTTTTGGCAAGAATGATTTTACGTGTCTCAAAAGAAAAAAAGGACATAACTGGGTTTGTCGCACCACAATCCTCCCTGGATATGGGTTTGTCGCGCGACAAACAAGTACAGGGTTCACTTTTTTGCTATAAATATACCCATATTCCTTCCTTCATCCCTACACCTTTCCCAAATGTCTTCTTACCGCACAAATTCTAATTTTTCTTATATCGAAGCCCGAGATGCTTTGGTATCTTCTGAGAATGGTTTAAATTTTGGTGTGTTCATCCCCTTAGCGGCATGGAGTTATCGTCCTGTAGATTTCTCCTTTTTGTTAGGTGCTTTGTATTTCTAGAGTTCCGCGGATCATCTCTTCCGTTTTGGATTAGATGAGCTTTGCCCGACTTATGAAGAGTTTTCCTGGCTGCTATGCTCTGATACCCGTCTCCCGATGGCTGTTCCTATAGAGGAACTCAGTCCCCGATATATGCTGACTGCCTTATTGTCTATCCCCCCAGCAGCGTGCAATGGTTTTATTGTCGACGGGCTTCTCGATCTTCACAAAATGGTGAGGTTCTTTTATCGTTATGAAGATAGAGCTTCTTATAGCATGGGGCGTACTGCGGCGGCCCTAATCTGCCTTGTTTCTGATATACTATTGTTGACGGGCTTTTCCTATGTTGATCCGACTTTTCTGAGTCTGATATATCAAGCCAGAAATGGAGAGTCCATAGTGCCTATCGTTCTTGTAGAAACTCTGAATGGTCTGGATGATCTCCAAAGGGGGGCCTCACCCTTCTTCAGGGGGTCTGCGTTTGCTATACATGTGGTTGCTGGAGCGTTTCTGATCGGTGGGTTTCAACGGGGTTCGACTAAACAATCCGACACACTTCTTCCACCTCCTCTCTTCAGTGCTTTGACCATGTCTTCCTCTTATTGGACGGTGTGGTTTTCAGAGAATTTTTGTGCTATTCGGTGGAACATTCCTTGGTGGAAGTTAAGGGCGATAGTGCTAGGTATAGGGGGTCAGAACTACGTCCAACTCTGAGGGCTCTGGTTTACCTATTTGTATCTCCCAAGGCATTTTCTTCGGCAATTCAACGTGCCTTAGAACATTCTCCTTGGTCTGAACAACTTCTCTTCTAAGTCTAAACTTGTAACTCCGCATGTTTCCCTATCAATGGAGAGAATGTGGCGTGCTCGAATGACTTAACACTTCAACTATGCTCGTTTTGGTATTACCCTATCCCTCCGGGCTCACATTATCCGCTCTTGCTGGCAGTCTCTGGAAGAAAAGCTGATTGATGACCCCTTTCAAATGGAATGGTTCCGATTCATGGATACTGGGGCTACTTATGATAATATTGTCTTAGCGTACCAAATCTTGGACGAGGCTCGGATTGATTTGGCCAATGAGGACCCTACTTAGACAACCCCTAGGGCTTAAATTTCCCTGTATGCTTGTCTTCAATAGTTTTCTTTGTAACCTTCGGTGTTCTGAACCACCTTAATAATATACGAAGGACTGCTTGTGGAGAATAATTTTCTTATAATGTTTAAACCGGGCCTGAAGTCACTTCTTAGGTTGCCTACGTTCCCCGTTTGATTTTCAGAAAACAAAGGTTGAGTTGGGGCTCAAGTTTACGTAGTTCTTATCTATACATGATACACTTATTGGTAATACTTTTTTAAATGATCCATGTTGACTGATGAATGTAGTAAATGTCCGTCCAAGTCTGTGAGTATGGCAGCAGCCCATGTATCAATCCCTTTGACGATATACGGCCCAGTCCATTTATGTCCGAACTTTCCCCTTGGATCCCTGGCTGGTTCTTGAATTTCTTTTAACACAATGTCGTTTTCATTGATACCCCGAGTCTTTACTTTCTGGTTAAATGCTAGAGCGATTCTCTCTTAATACCTTTGATGGTGATACGTGCCTCTCAATCTTTTCTCATCTAGCAGGGCTAGCTCGTTATAACGTGCCTGGACTCACACCAGCTCATTAACTTGATTTTCGAGCATTAGTCTGAAAGGGGGACTTCTAACTCAACAGGAAGGACTACTTCCATCCCGTATATAAGGAAAAACGGGGTTGCCCCGATAAAAAATCTCTCGGTGGTGCGGTATCCCCACAATGCATATGATAATTTTTCTGGCTAATCCTGGTAGGTGTCAATCACCTTACTTAAAATATTCTTCAGGTTCTTGTTGGCGGCCTCAACTGCCCCATTGGTTTGTGGTCTAACAATGAACTTGGACATTCAGAGTTGAAATGCTCAAGTAACACAAATCAAAACCACGTAAAAACCACGTAATACAAATGGTTTTGCCCAACTGTATGTTATATGCTATATACATACAATTTAAATCAATCATTAATTGGTTGTAGTGTATCATACTCAGTAGATATATATTGATGGACAGAGACGAAACTATAAATTAATTTTGAGGGGGCCTAAACTTTTTTTTATTTTTTTCTTCAAGTACGTAAAACATATATGCTAATAAATTTGAGGGTCACTCGCATTTGAGGTTGTCATAAAAAAGTACATTAAAATGTGAAGGTGGTGTATAAAGGTACATCAAAGTTTGAAGAGTTATAACCGTACAAATTTAAAAAATTTGCCAAAATTTAATGGAGTGTATGCATGAAAGTACACCAAAGTGGGTGAGGGGGTTGTGCATGGTCCCACTAACCCTACTTAGAACCCCCAAAAAATTATAATAATAATAGGGAAATTATATATATATATATATATATTGGGACATTTTTTATATCACTAAAAATGAAAGTGGAGTACTTTAGTACTAAAGTGAAGTGCTAATATCATTTTCTTAATAATAATAATAATAAAAGAGTAAAATTATAAGTCAAATACAATCATCCACAACTAATTTATTTATTTTCAGATTTGGATAGAATTATATCAGCTTGGCATAAGGTGCAAATGATTGTTTAAGGTAACATGTTTAATTTCAAGGGGTAAATTAAACGACAAATAAAATTTTGATTTAGGAGAGTTTAATACTCCTGTTTTATGAAATAAAGAGTTCAGTAACATTTTTTTGTCATAGAAAGTTATTTCTAAATTAAAAAGCCCACTTTTCTTTTTAGAATATATTCAATGTATAAAAATTCTTGATAGGAAATAAGTTTCATTCTAATCACTGATTGTAATAAAATTAGTAAATATATATATAAGCAAAATTAAAGAAAAAAGAAAGAAAATTAAAAATAATAATGAAGTATATGTAATGTTTAATGCACATACCTTTGTTGTTGTAGACATGTCCGCATTGTTAGTTACCAAATTCAACGCCGTCATTTGTTCTCTATTTGAGACTCCCTTATCAGCCATGGGATGTAATATGAGTTGGGGCAGAGAATAATTGGAAATACAAAGCAAATGAAGAGGTGTATTGCCAACGTAATCTTCCTGATTTATCAGAGAGTCAATTATTGGACATTCTTCTAGGATATATTCAATCACATTTTTTTGTTGATGCTGCACTGCCAAGTGAAGAATATTTTGATGATCAAAATTCTCCATGTCCCAAGAATCTGGACAGCGTAACGTAATTTCTTTCAACACTATTACATGACCTTGACTAACCGCTATGTGAATAGCTTTATTTCCCATATAGTCTTCGCGGTATGCGACAGACTTATCTAAAAGTAATAGCGAGCAAACCAAATCGGCATAACCAAGGTGCGCAACAAAATGCAGCGGTGTTTGTCTGTTAGAATCTTTTTCTTTGGCAAGATCAGTTTTCCAGTTCAATAATAATTATGTGCATCCTATATAAAAGAAAAAAAATAGTATAATAAGGTTTGATGGGTTATCATAGATGAACTTGGGGCACATCTCGATCACATAGTGTAAAAGTGTAGGCTAATTAAAGAGAAAAAATTATCCTATCAATATGGAAAACACCGCACCGCATAAAAGATAAAATGAGTTTAGACAATATAATGAATGTCATCCCACTTCAAGATGACATTGTTTTGTCTAGCTAATTAAATAGTTTGTCAGATGTTAGATTTAGTTTGAGCTTAACTTCTTAACTAGGCTCGAGCGACAAGGCCCAGCCCAATGTCCATATAATATAAATCATACCGACTGGGGTTGTGGTTGGAGCAAATTCTAGGAAATGGAGTAACCGAGTTGGAGATTATGTAAGGTCTTGTATACTAGTGAAGTATTCGAATTTTAGACAAGTGCCTCAAAACTTTAAAGATGATGTTTGGCGCAACTTAATGTTAATCATTATCCTTTTAGTAGTTTAAGTATACTAAGTTTAATGTTATAATTTAATCAAAACTTTTATTACTACAGAATGAATTTGAACTTCCAATTCTCGAGAAGGTGGCTTATCCTCAGTTGGAGAAAGGATGGTCCCAAAAATTTAGGACATACAAATTCACATTACGTAAAGGTTTGCAAATTGAGATAGAGGAAGCTCCAAGAGGAATTGATCCAAATCATTGGAAAGAATTTACATAAAATGATAGTAAGCCCAAAAAGATAGAATAAAAGAAAAAAAATGTTGAAAATCGAGGGAAGCTGGAGTATTCTCATTGTCTCGGACGTTATTCTTACGCGGCGAAAACACACATGATGGTATTTTTCTATGGTTATATTAAATTTCATACTTTGTCATTATTGGTTCTTATGAAATTTATAATTGTAGGAAGAAGCCCAGCCTGAAAATCCAATTGATCGAGTTGATGCATGGTTGGCGGGTCATCAAAAAGAAGATGGGACCGTGTTACCTAGTGCTAAGCCATTATATGTAAGCAGTACTCAATATTCTTTTAACTTTTAATTACAAAAATACCTATTAACCCTTGTATTTATTCGTAGGATCAAGTAAAAGAAATTAAGACTAAAAGAAAAAGTGGAGAGAATGGCTCTAGTAGCACAATTGAAAATGATGGGTTGACCCAAGTTTTTGGAAAGGACATTAATGGACGACTTCGTGGGGTTGGATCTCATATCTCGAAGAAGCAAATGGTGATTGCAGAGATTAAAAAGGCAAAGAGAGTGGCAAAGAATAAGGAAAAAACAAAAGATGATGCCTTTAAGGATGAAGTGATGGCGTCCGTGCAATCACAAATGCAAACGATTAATGCAGATTTCAAGAGTGATCTCATGCTGTCAATGCAAAATTTACTTCAATCTTTCATGAATGGTGCAAAGGAAAGTTCTCCACCGGTGGTGGTGACTCCTAGAAGCGACTTAGGCTCCAATTCAGTCCATCGCCCACCTAATATAATTCAAAACTTGGAAAACATTTTTGCTGGTGCATCTCGCCCCTTATTGAGTCCTAATCCTTATAACAAACCTTTCGTTATCTTACTTGATAAATACTATAAAGAATTGGCTGTCGAGCATGTCGTGACAGATGCATCGGCTAGGATATGTCACGAAAAAGAGGTTAGTCCTTGTGAAAAGAAGGTTTGGGTAGAGGAGGTAATTGAGCCCGACGCACTTTTGTGGGATGCTCCTCAAGATTGTCATCATACTTTGTCCGCTTACGTCTCCGGGGGCTATTTAGTTTGGTTGGACAATTTATTAAAGTATGTTTAGTGCGGACTTTTTGAAAAGTGTGTTTAGTTTTACTTGGTGGTACTTTTATGTTATTTATATATTTCAACATTAAGTTTGTGCTTGGATATTTTGGTACTTAGTATTTGCTCTTGATGCATTGGACTTTATATGTATACTTGGATATTTTGGTATTTAGTATTTGGGCATTTTAATGGTTTATGTAATGTGATTTGATTTTAGAGTGTATGGTTTTGTGATTGTTTGAGATTGCGTACATTTTGATACATAGTATTTAATTTTATAACTGATTTCAGGTATAGGGTCAGGATTTGGGATGAAAATATATATATATATATTTTTAAATTTATGTTAATAGTAACAGTAAAAAACCGTTACTAGTATTAGTAACGGTTACCATTTTTGTTGTGTTATTGGTGTTAGTAACACTTAAAAAGCGTTACAATCATAAATTTAATGAAAATAGTAACAGTCTTTTTATTGTAGTAATGGGTAAAAAGCGTGACTAAAATAAGGTCTATAACGGTTTTTATTCGTTACAAAAGTAATAATAGTAACGGGTAATCTATAATTTCAGTAACGCTTATTAACCGTTACTAGTCTAACTGCCACGCCTAAATAGTAACGGATTTTTTATGTTACTGAAATTTTTAGTAACACAGAAACCATGTTACAAAACACCTGTTTTGGTGTAGTGCCACTTTTTCTTTTTGTGCCTTTATTTTATTCCAAATTTCTTTGTTGCTTTTTATTATTAGACAGGAAGCATGTACATGGATATATGTGCACAATGATACTTTAAGAATTTTATTCAATGGGTGTTAAAATAAGAGCTTAGAGATTTACTATTTCTTTTTTGCTTGGGAGAGCCTTGTCAATATGTAGCAATAAAATTTTAATATTGATGGATACTTGTATGTAAATTTTAAAGATTAATTTATCAAAAGAAATAAGTATTTGCTCATTTGGTTGTCGGATTTGGTTTATCATTTGGAATGAGAATTAGATAATTAATCTTACACTTCTCTTGTTGATTTGCTATTTATTCTTCAACCCTAATTAATAGTCCATGTTTATGACAAAAAAAAAAAGTTTAAGTGTATTTATGTTTCATTTTTTTTCATTTTAAATTTTCTGAATGCATTAATTTCATTACACAATTAATAATATATATATATATATATATAACATGTTTATTACTGCCGCTTTCCGAAATTACAAATGATTGTTTAAGGTAACATGTTTAACTTGAAGGGGTAAAACGACAAAATAAAATTTTGATTTAGGAGAGTTTATTACTCTCACTTTCCGAAATTAAGATTTCAGTAATTTTTAGAATGTTATTCCAAATTAAAAACCCACTTCACTTTTTTGAAATATAATAATTAAACATATTTAAATTGTTGATAGGAAATAAGTTTCATTCTAAATCATTGATTCTAATAAAATTAATAAATTATTAAAAAAAATGTGAAAATCGAATATAAAGTCTTAACTAAAAAGAAAGTGGAGTATAATTTTCCATTATTGCAATCAATGATATATATATATATATATATAAGCGAAATTAAAGAAGAAAGAAAGAAATAACTAAAAAGAATGAAGTATATATAATTAATGTTTAATGCACATGCCTTTGTTGTTGTAAACATGTCCACATTGTTAGTTACCAAACCCAATGACGTTACTTTTTTTCTTTATTTGAGACTACGTTATTAGCCATAGGATGTAGTACAAAGCAAATGAAGAGGCGTATTGCCCTTGCGATCTTTTTTATTTATCAGAGCGTCAATTATATGTAGGACATTCTTCTAGGATATGTTCAATCACATTTTTCTGTTCATGCTTCACTGCCATGTGAAGAATATTTTGAAAACAAGAACCCGCCAAACATTGAAATCAAAACCAATCAAAAGAAAATCGGCATTTTTGGTTTTTGGTATTTTCAGTTTTTGGTATTCAAATATGTGGGACAAAAACCAATTTTTTAGGATTGGTTTTGGTTTTGGTTTTTACATTCCGATTTCCACCCCTAGTCAAAATGGTGCAATAATAAAATATAACTTAGAGTTTTAAATACAATTTCTGAGTTTTGTCAACCTTTTACCATGGCTGAATGTTTATTGGTAGGATCTTTAGCCCAATCATAATAAGCACGAAGCGCCGGTACTGAAGATGTAGGCAAGAAATGAAGACCATGAAACATGGTCCTTTTAATGTAGCGAAGAATGTGAAGAACAACTGCATAATGATTAGACTGCGGAGCTAACATAAACTGATTGACTATGTGAACAACATATGCAATGTCTAGACGAGTGATCGTGAAATAAACCAGGTTGCCAACTATCTGTTGATACAAAGTGACATCACTTAGAGTGATACTATCAAGCTAGATGAATAAGCCTTAATTATATTCATTTCCAGAGGAGTGGAGGCGATTTTGCAATCGGTGAGACTGGCACGAGTAAGAACATCAAAAGCACATTAATTTGGCCTAAAAGAGATAGTAACTGGTAGAATTAGAGAGAACTTCAAGCCCCAAGGAGTAATTCAGAGGACCCAAATCTTTCATCTCAAAGTAACAACTGAAAGATTATTTTGAGTTCAAAAAAACCAATAACGTACATCATCCCCAGTAATAATTATGTCATCCATATAAAGAGTGAGAAGCGTGATACTAACATCCAATTTTTATAATCATGAGCATTAAAGGTGAAACCCAATTTTCGAATAGCGGAGCTGAACTTTTCAAACCAGGCATGAGGAGTTTGTTTAAGATCATATAAGGTACATCAGAGCTTGCAAACTTAAGATGAAGAGTGGGGACCCTAACAGAGGTGTCATGTAAACTTCTTCAGAAAGATCGTCATTTAAGAATGCATTTTTCAAATCCATCTGATTGCAATTGGGTTGGAGATCCTATCAATAAACGTTTAACCATGGGTTACTATATTTTCTTGGAAGACTTCTCCATATCTTGGCATAGCAAGAAATAATCGATTATCTCTCGCTTTAGTATAAAGGCCGAATATCGTGCTCTTGCTGACACCACTCATGTCTAGCTACACTAGCTCCTCTCAGACATAAGAGCCCCTCAACACCTCCCAACCACCAGTGGATGTGATCATCGAAATGCTATACAAATTGTTCACAATGATATTTTCATGAACGAACAAAACACATTGAGATTGATTGTCATTTTGTTCATCAGCAAATGCTTAGCAATATTGTTTGTCTCATTTCCATCACTTGCAAATCAACCAGCTGACATCTTTTACTAAAGTGCAACACAAGATGGTCTCTCATTTGCCACCTTAAGTTTGAAGGGGTTGTTAACATATACATTTGTTATCCATATATAGTTACTTGACTATTAGTGTAACCTTAATTAGGTGATTATGTCTTAATTAGGTGATTGCCTTCCGTACTCATATTGTTATCTCAACCTTACATAAGGGACCTCCATTGTATCATTTGTTTCACAATTCAATATACACAATTTGTCTCATCTCTCTATATTTTAATAGCTGTAATTCGTAATATTTTATAAATTGCTATATGCATGCCCCATTTTTATAAAGCAGAATCTTAACCTTCTTGTGTAGCAGCTGTTATATATATTCTTCTTAAAGATTAAAACAATACCATTTTTCCCTTTTTGTGTCTTTGTTGCTTTTATCATTAGACAGGAAGCATGTACGATGCATATATGTGCACATGGGTATTTCAGGAATTTTATCGACTGGGCGTTAAAATAAGAGTTTAAAGATTTACTATTTCTTTTTTGCTTGGGAGAGCCTTGTCAATTAAATATAGCAATAAAATTTTAATATAGGTTCAATTACCCGTGGTAAAATGGTGGAAACAAAAATTTGGGATTGTCGCAGTAAATAGTCGTAACAAATAGAAACACTGCTCATAGTTGTCACGGTGTAGGCTTACATGGTGACAAGATTCGCATTAAACTATTAGCAGCTAGATTTCCTTGCAATGTAGTGGCCCAAAAAAGGTAGCGAAGATGCTGGAAGCCAAAGGAGGTAAAGTATAAAAATATATTTGAGTAAAGTCAATCAAGTCAAGTTACCCATCACAAAAAAAGTATAATTAATTGTTATGGCAAAGAATAAATAAATGTTAAATAGTGTCTCACTTTAGCAGGATAAAAAATAAATAAAAGTTAAAGACTTGTTCAAATATAAATAAAATGCTCCTAAAAATATTACAAAAATGTCAATAAAAATCATATTAGAGTGTTAGAAGATTTATTTTCCGTAGTAAGAGTCATACCCGGATTGGCCCGTACGGACTAGGCTTTTTTGCAACGTTTTTCGTATTAAAAACATTGGAGATATTTTTTACAATAAAAAAATTCGTAAAAATGACCAGTCCGTACAAACTAATTCGCACTTGAAAATTTCTGTATAACAAAATACCAAATTAAGATAATACAATAAATACAAATAATTTAAATACTTATAAATGACTGATTACTAGTCAATAAATTTTTATATGTAGCTAGATAATCGTCACAATTTATTTATTTTTAGTTGTAACTATTCACATTATCGTATTTGAATGTTAGAAGATTCATTTAGATCGACTGTTAAGAATTATGTCATGTCTAAAGTGTCAATTTCAACGGGAATGACTCTAAAAATATTATTAATCAGTTTCATAGTCTGGCTTTAAAGCAAAAATAGGCCCACCCAACTTGAATTTTTGAGGCAAAATCGAATGTTTTCTTTGGTTTATTTTTCCTTTTGTCTTATCAATTAGACAGAATTATGTATGGGTGTCACATTCACTAAAGTATTAATGAAACTGATCAAACTAATTTAAAAAAACAATAAAAAAAATTACGGCTTTGGTATCCAATGTTTACGTACCTAAAATATTAAAAAAAAATTGGTTAGTTTGGTTTCATATAAAAAAAATACTTAATTACATACCGAAAACATCAAAAAGTGTAACAGCTGAAAGACCGGCCAATGAAACTGAAAAACCCAAATCCAAAATTATCAAATATATACAATACCAACATTATCGAGGAGTATGCATACAAAAATACCGAATTAGCTAATATCAAAATACAAAGATTTTATCATTGGAGAGGAAAAGCATGTACGATGCAAATATGTGCACATGGGTATTTCAAGAATTTTATTCAGTGGGTGTTAAAATAAGAACTCAAAGATTTACTATTTGTTCTTTGCTTGGGTGAGCCATGTCAATTAAATATAACAATAAATTTTAATATAGGTTCAATTCGCTATGGTAAAATGCTGGAAAAAAATTTGGGGATTGTCACAGTAAATAATTGCAAGAAATAGAAACACAGCTCGTATTTGTCACGGTGTAGGCTTACATGGTGACAAGATTCACATTGAACCATTAGCTGCTAGATCTCCTTACAATGGAGTAGCCCAAAAAAGGTAGGGAAGATACTGGAAGCCAAAGAAGGCAAAGTATAAAAATATATTTGAGCAAAGTTAATCAAGTCAAGTGACTCCTCACAAAAAAGTATAATTAATTGTCATGGTAAAGAATAATAAAAGTTAAATAGCGTCTTATATGTAGAAGGGCAAAAAATTAATAAAAGTTAAAGACTTACACAAATATAAATAAAATGCTCCTAAAAATATTACAAAAATGTCATTAATTAAAAATCATATTAGTGTTAGAAGATTTATTTGCAATGCTAAGAGTCGTACCCTGTCTAAAAGTATGGAATATCTATATACCAAAATACCAAATTAAGCTATTACAATAAATACAAATAATTTAAATAGTTATAAATGATTGATTACTGGTCAATAAATTTTTATATGTAGCAAGATAATCGTCACAATTGATTTATTTTTAGTAGTAACTATTCACATTATCATATTTGGATGTTAAAAGATTCATTTAGATCGAGTGCTAAGAGTTATATCTTATCTAAAGTGTCCAAATAGTTCAACAGGATTTGCTATAAATTACTCTAAAAATATTATTAAGCAGTTTCATAGAAATTAAGTCAAGAACTACAGCACTTTAACAACATTAACAATTCCCAATCTCATTACCTACATTGTACAATTAAGGGTTTTTTTTTTTGGTATCAGAGGATTGGTTCTTGTGGATCGACATCTTAAGTCGCGTTGGATCTTCAGCCATTTTATAGCCAAGGTAAGGCTTTTCTTTTGGCTTTCATATCCGTAAAGTCGTTGACAGTCGAGCAAGAATTTTTCTTTGTTATTAAGTGGAAAAACCGATCTTATAATGTTGACTCGTTCATCTTCTGTTATAAGCCGTTTTAAAACTAAACCTGTTATTAAAAACAAAGAAGATATAGAATTCAAAGATATAGAAACTACTTTGTTAAATTGGAATATTCCTAAAGTTAGCCCAGATAAAATTTATCACACTGGTATGTTTAATCTGTTTTCTACTATGTCAATTAAAACAATTGAGCAAACTATACCTATTGGTGATAATTTTGATGCAATTCAACTTATAACTCCTGAAGAGATAGAGAGATATAAAGATAAATATAAATATATGCATATTGGACTTGTTCAAGTTGCTTTAAAACCTTTGACCGTAGAAGGTCTAAATAATTCTTTCTTATTAGCTTTAAGAGATTGCCGTCATCTTAAATTTAATGATTCCTTATTAGGAATGATCCAGTCCAGTCTATGTAACGGACCCGTATATTTTGATGCTCATCCAAATCTTTCTGTAGCTCTGTCTGATAGAAATATATTGGATGCTTTAACTATAAACTTACAGTTACATGGTTACAGTATGAAGCCTGGATCTGAGCCATTAAATCTCACATATAGAATCTATTATAGAGTTATGAACACTTTGAGTCCTCGTGCTCATCTTTATGATTCTAAAGATAAAACAATTTTATTAGAAACAAATTTATTAAAATCAGATGTTGCTATACCCCGAACTATTATGTGGAAGGATATTACTCCTCCATCAACTTGGTTACTTGAAGCAGCCGCTCCCCCAGCGCCTGTTGAAAGTCGAAAAGTTGAAGAAATAGTTCAGTTTGCAGATGGTGATGTAATTATAAAATTTGATAATAATAAAACCACTAGACTATCTACTAGTTCTAGACATTCTTTTAAAACTTCTTCGGAAAAATTTTATACTCCTGCAAATACTCTAGCAAATACTATAGCAAATTCTATTGCTGAATCTTCTAGACAAAAAGAATTTTATACTCCCGCTACTTCTGTTGTAAACTCTGCTACACAGGCTAATAATTTAGTGTTTGAAGGAATTATAAATTCTAAGCAAAATATTCCACATGGTGTTTATCATCCTGCTGCTAGTTCTGGCGAAGGACAGCATAATAATAAAAATGAACCTGACACTATATCTGAACTTGGAATAAATCTAGCTGATTTAGGTATAAACACAAAATCTATCAATGTGGTTACTATTTCAGAACCATTTGTATATGATAGAAATGAAATAAATAACGAATTTTTCCAAGATAAATATTCAGGATTCAGAAAATGGTATTTTGATTATTATTCTGATGATCAACTCTATAAATTTAAAGAGTTATTTTATAATTATATAAATAAAAAGGAACAAGTTATTCCTTTCTGTTTATGGTTTTATGAGCATATTATTAAAACTGAGATCGATTTCCCTGCTATAAATGTTTTAGAAACCTTTTATAAAGACTGGAAAGTCGATTCTGGGGTGGTAAGGGCTATCCATCCTCCTCCAGAACATCAGATTATTAAAATTGGTGAGAAATCTTTAGAAGTTACTTGTTTTGCTCAACCTGGTGTTTCTACCCAAGTTACAATGGATAGAATGATAGGCCAGAGTAATTATATAAATTTGTTCTTACAAACTATTGGACATCAGCTTATAAGAATAGAGCAAAATATTGATAATATCTGTGATAATACTGTTAAGCAAAAGGAAAAAGTTGATTCTAAATCTGAAGTCTCTACTTCTCTTTTAAAACCTGCCATAGAATTATCTAAAGGTTTTTCTTTAGGAAAATCTACTTTAAGTCAAGAGATCATTGATGCTTTAAAAGAAAAATTAGATTCTATGGATATGGGAAAACAGAAAAATATACTTCCTCTGTCTATAGATGAAAACATTTCTGAAAATGAAATTGACTTTTCTGAAGTAAATAAAATTCAAAATGAATTTATGAATCTAAATGAAATAAATTATTCTTCTAAACAAAACCGTGATGTTATAATGCCGCCTGGAAAATATTACTATCCTAGGCCTACACCTATAGATATATTGTTTGAAGAAGAAGCACATATAAATATGTCAAACTTTAGTGCTAAAACTATATATGAATGGACCATAGATGGTTTATCAAAATATACTATTTTAACCCAACTGCACAGAATGACTATGTATTCTACTGTTTGTAAAGCTGCGGGTAACACTGATAAACAAATTGCTGAGTTTATAATTGCTGGTTTTGCTGGTCAACTTCGTGGCTGGTGGGATAATGTTTTAAATGATTTAAATGATTCTCAAAGAAATGAAATTTTAAATTCAGTAAAAATTGTTCAAATGCTTGTTTCTAAAAATAAACCTGATGGGACTAGTGAGGTTAAGCAAGAGCCTACTACTCAACAAAATGCGGTTTATTCTCTTTTAAATGCTATTATAATTGCTTTTATTGGTGCTCATCCTGAGACATTAGATAAGAGTAAAGATTTGCTTATAAACTTAAAATGCCCTACGTTAACACATTTTAGATGGTATAAAGATACATTTTTATCTAAAGTTATGATAAGAACCGATGCTAATGCTGACTTCTGGAAAGAGAAGTTTATAGCTGGTTTACCCACTCTCTTTGCCCAAAAGGTTAAAGATAGAATTATGCGTAAACATGGTGGGACTTCTATACCTTATACCCAATATACTTATGGTATGCTTATAAGTGAATGTATATTAGAAGGTTTATCTTTATGTAATGATATAAAATTAAAAGCTCAATTAAAAGCACAAAACCTAACTGGTAGAAAAGAAATTGGAGAATTTTGTGACCAATTTGGTTTTGATATAAAAATCCCGGGGAGACCCCCAACTCGCCGTCCTTCTAAACAGAAAAAAGCGTATACTAAGCGTAAACGTAAATCTAAAAAGAAAGAAGATTCTACTTCTAAACTTAAATCTACTTCTAAAAAGAGTGGTAAACGTCCACCTAAAAAATCTTCTAATACTAGCTCTATTGTTTGTAAAAAATGTGGTAAAACTGGCCATTATGCAAACAAATGTTGGACTAAAAAGAAATTAAATGAAATTACTGATGAAGGTTTAAGAAAGCAGCTTATAAATGTGTTATTAAATCCTTCTGATGAAGAAGAAGATGATACTGATCAGGAAGCTAGTGATGCTGAAATAAATGATATAGAATCTGATGATTACGCTAGTTCTGATTCAGTTAAATCTGATTGTAATTGTAATGCTCAAACAGATTATTATAAAGCTATCCTTGAAGCTAATGGTTTGAGTATAAATGTACTTTCTAAAGAAGAACAAAATATTCTTGATAGTATAGATGGTATTGAGGACTCCTCTATAAAAAGAAAAATGATTGAACATTATATTTCTACATTTAAACAACCTGAAAATAATCTCCTTCCTTCAGAGGAGCCTTATTCTCTTAAAAGGGTTCTAGATGATATGAAAAATAGCAACAACAATGTTGTTGAAAGAGAATCTTCTATACCTGATTTAAAATTCGAAATAAATAATCTTAAAAAAGAAATACAAGAGATAAAAATCCGTCTTGAAAATCTTGAAGGCTATAATAAGTCTTTTCCTGCTTTGGGAGCTAGTAGTACTTCTACTGTTGCTACTGCAGAAGAAAAACAAAAGCAGAATTATTTACAGCTTATAGAAAAAATAACTTCGCAAAAATGGTATATTGCTATAACAATAGTTGTTGATAAAACCTTTGTGTTAAAGGATATTGCTCTTTTAGATACCGGAGCAGATATCAATTGTATTCGAGAAGGTTTAGTTCCTACTCACTATTTTACTAAAACGACTGAATCGTTGACTGCTGCTAATAAACAAAAATTAAAAATAAAATTTAAACTATAAAATGCCTATGTTTGTAACCAAGGCCTATGTATTCCTGCTACTTTTTTGCTTGTTAAAGATTTATCTCAAAGGATTATATTAGGAACTCCTTTTATAAATCTAATAGAACCCTTCACTAAAGATGAAAGAGGGATAGTCACTAAATTTGAAGATACTGAAATTATATTTGAATTTATTTCTCCACCACAAACCAGAGAAATAAACGAAATTAAAGAACATTTATTCTTTAAAGAAAAACAAATAAATTATTTGCGTAGAGATGTGAAAATATTAAACATTTCATCCTATCTAAATTCTTCTATAGTTAAGACTAGAATAGAAGAAATTTCTAAAATAATTTCTGATAATCTATGTAATGAACATCCCAATGCTTTCTGGGATAGAAAACAGCATATAGTCTCGCTTCCTTATGAAAAAGATTTTATAGAAAGCAAGATCCCTACTAAAGCCCGTCCAGCACAAATGAATGCTGAACTGTTAGAATATTGTAAAAAAGAAATAAGTTCTTTGCTTGATAAAAATCTTATCCGTAAAAGTTACTCTCCATGGAGTTGTACAGCATTTTATGTTAATAAAGCTTCTGAAATTGAACGTGGAGCACCTCGTTTAGTTATAAATTATAAACCTTTAAATAAAGCACTACAGTGGATTAGGTATCCTTTACCTAATAAAAAGGATCTCTTAGCTCGAGTTCAAGCAGCTAAAATCTTTTCTAAATTTGATCTAAAATCTGGTTATTGGCAGATTCAGATAAACGAAAAAGATAGATATAAAACTGCTTTCACTGTTCCTTTTGGACATTATGAGTGGAATGTAATGCCATTTGGATTAAAGAATGCTCCTTCAGAATTTCAAAACATAATGAATGATATATTTACTCCGTATACTACCTTTACAATTGTTTATATTGATGATATCTTAGTTTTTTCTCAAGATATCGATCAACATTTTAAACATTTGAATATATTAATAAATGTTATAAAAAGAGCTGGATTAGTTCTTTCTGCTAAAAAGATGGTTTTATTTCAAACCAAAATTAAATTTCTAGGCCATGATATATGTAATGGTGAAATTATACCAATAAATAGATCTATAGATTTTGCGGATAAATTTTCGGATGTAATACTTGACAAAACCCAATTACAAAGATTTTTGGGCAGTGTCAATTATATTGCTGATTATTATAAAAATTTGGCTATTGATTGTGCCCCTTTATATGAACGTCTTCGTAAAAATCCTCCTCCTTGGAGTGATAGGCATACTAAAGCAGTTCGTATTGTAAAATCTAAGGTTAAACAGTTGCCTTGTCTAGCACTGGTTTCTCCTTATAGTTTTAAAATTGTAGAAACAGATGCCTCTGATATAGGATATGGAGGAATTCTAAAACAACGTTTCAAAGCCGATTCTAAAGAAATCCTTTCTCGATTTACTTCTGGGAAATGGAATTCGGCACAATTAAATTACTCTACTATAAAGAAAGAGATACTATCTATAGTCTGTTGTATCTCAAAATTTCAAGATGATTTATTAAATCAAGAATTCTTATTAAGAATTGACTGCAAAGCTGCAAAGGATGTTTTAGAAAAAGATGTTAAAAATATTGCCTCTAAACAAATCTTTGCTAGATGGCAAGCTATACTTTCCATATTTGATTTTAACATCTAGTTTATAAAAGGAGAGTCAAACTCTTTACCTGACTTTCTGACTCGTGAATTTTTGACAGGTTCTATAAAATGACCTCCTCAGAAGGGGGTAGAGGAAGAGGCAGCCGTGGTCGTGGTCGTGGAACTTTTAAACAAACGACTATACCCGATTTTAAAATTTCCTCTAAGCCAGGATTTAATAACCAAGGATCTTCTTCCAGAAATCCTTTTGTTGGTAAACCACCAGGTTCTCAATCTGGTACTTTTGCTAAGGTTTTGGGTACTCCTGTACCTCCTCATTATAAAAAACCCATACAGGATTTTGTTATATACCTCCAGGATTCTGATAAACAATTTTTCACTAATCCTATACACCTGGCAAAGCAGTATTTTGAGTTTGACCAGGAATTCCCTATTTTAAACAGGAAGAAAAGGGAATATTATGAAGCAATCCTTATAGAAACTGGATCGGTTGTTATTGATCATATTAATAAAAACCCTGGAACTCGTGGGAAACCAGAGATCCAATTTTCAAAATGTTTTATACAAGAACCTCTCAGTTTAAAGAAGTGGGGAGTAAATCCTAACAGTGTAAATTTCCTTCCCCATTATAAAGAGGAATATACGTATTGGGATTATATTGATGCTTGGAGTAAAGCATTTCTTTATCAAAATTCCTATAACACCCATACATGGTGGTTTAGGTTTGATAGACTTAAAGAGCCAATTATTGTTTTAAAAGATCTTCCTCACTGGTTTTATAACTGGTTTAATAAATTTGGTCCTGAAGAGGATTATTTTCATGAAAAAATCCAACCCATTTATAAAGAGTTTAAGACCGTCCATCCTAAACACCTTGATGACCCAGCTCCTATAAAAAAAATGCCATTTTAATGCGCTTTCTTGGGCATTACTCTATACCCTGGATCTTTCAGTGGTCATACACCATTGGGTCCCATAATAACCTCTCCATTCTCGCTCGAGATTTGTATTATAAGTGGTGGCCTAAGTATGAGTTTGAAGAACTCATTCCTCAGATGCACCTTGATTTAAATGCTTACAAAGAATATAATCTTTATGTAAAGGAAGAAGAGGAAGCTCGTAAAAATGAGGTTTTTATGAACCAAGAATTTAAAATCCCTTCGGCAGCAGCCTTGAAGAAAAAGTATGTGGATGCTTCTCCAGCAGAAATCAAGGAGAAGATGTTAAAAGCTTTTATCGCCCATCTGGGATTTTTGGATGATGATACAATGTCCATCTCTTCTAAAGCAACTTCTCGTGCCCCTTCCGTAAATTTGGAAGCAGAAAATGATCAAGATGAAGAAAAAGAAGAAAGTGAAGAATATAATGAAAATGAAGATATGGAAAAATATATGGGGATGTCCTGGGCTGATAAAACAACCTGAAAGAAAACTATATATGTCAAACATTTATAGTTTGACATATATATGTGATACAATGTCCTGGGATTTTTTATTTTATTTTTTATTTTTTTTTTTTGAATGGTAAATTAGTTATTAATATATGTGATACAACTGCAAAGGGATGCCCAAGTCGTAGGTCCGGCTTTAAAGTAAAAGTAAGCCAACCCAAATCGAATTTTTGAGGCGAAATCGATTTTTTTCTTTGGTTTATTTTTCCTTTTCTCTTATCAATTAAATAGTTACGTTTTCAATGCTTACGTACCAAAAATATTGAAAAATTTTGATTTAGTTTGAATGTGATAATTGAAACTAATTATTTACATACCAAAAATATCAAAAAGTGTAATACATAAAAGGCCAGCCAATAAAACCGAAAACCCCATATCCAAAATTAGGAATATATACAATACCAACATTATCATAATACAAAAATACTGAATTAGTTAATATCATAATACAAAGATTTTATTACTTGTAAAATAGGGACTCATTTTAATTTTCAATTGGTTTTTATGCTTACACTGGGAGGTGGTCTTGCCCGCTCATTTTGTCACTAATAATTATGAGCGCATCTAACGAATTTAAAACCATTCTGCGTGATTTATCAAAAACTATAATTAATTAAAAATATCTTAAAATTTTTATACTTATGGTACTTAAAGAATGGAAAAAAAATCTGAACATGTATCAAACATGAGAAGGCCAAGGGACGCAAAGTGTAATATTTGCATAAAGTCAAGTCATGCAAAAGTCACCCTCAAAAGAAAGGTATAATTAATTGTCACAGCAAAGAATAAAAAAAAGAAAGAAAAAATGAAAAAAAAATAAAATAAAATAGTTAAAGTCCGGTCAACATATAAAAGGCCATCCACAAGTAAAGGCCATGATTATTACCGCTCTAGATCAATTTTCTAACACTCTGAACTTTATTATAAATATAGATAAAATGTCTCTAATAATATAAGAGAAATGTAACTAAATATCATATTAGAGTGTTAAAGAATTATTTTTCAACGTTTGGCTGATATTTTGAGTTCAGTTTTTAAAATTTAGTGTTTGGTAGAATTTGAAGTATATTGAAAAGTGAAATTGGTTTTTGTTTGAGTTTTTTTTCTAACTAACTAAAAATCTCATAAATTTTTTTAAAAAAATAGTCACATTGGATCATATTTTATAGATCTCGACGAGTAGCTTTCAAATACATATTTTTTATCTTATTTTGATTTTTGGATTTAAAGTTATGATATTTTAAAAGTTTTTTTTAGAGAGAGAAAGTAAAGTGAAATAAATTTTAGAAAGGGTAAAAGTAAAGTTAATTTTAAGTTGAGTTTTTAAAATTTGGAAAAAAAAACACCCACCAAACAGAGACTTAATAATCATGTCCTATTCAAAGCAATGGAATAATTATATAAAAATTAATACAGGATTGTGCTAATATAATAATAAAAATAATTTGTGTAGAGTTTAAATTCTTATTACTTTGGATCTAAAACTATTCCGTTTCCTTAACAACCAAAATTTATTGAAAATATTTATCATTATAATACTTGAAAATCGAAGAAACCGAAAATTATAATAATTTAATACAAATACTAAAAAATAGATTAAATTGAAAAAAGTTAGAAGGCCGGCCCACATGTGTGTTCAAAGCATGATATGTTTTTTCTTTTTCAAAAGGAGAAAGCTCAAACTCTATCGTCATCAACTAAAGATTAAATTCATTTTAGGAATAAAGAATCACTAATAGACAAAACATAATTAGCGATCCAATGACAAGAAATTAAAAAATAACCGAACGGAGACTATTTTTTGCAAAGAGGGAAACCTCTACAATTATTTATCCATCGTGTTAGATATTGAATGATGGGTAACTGAAGAGGAACAAGCAAATTATTTATAAATAGCCCCAATTTTTTTAATAAGAAACAAAATATTTAACAGATTCCACAGATATATCCAAAATCAACCTTTCTTAAAATATCATTAACGCCAAAAATGTCCCTATTTTTTTATTTAGTTCTCTTTAAAAATAAATTTTTGTAACTTTAAAATCTATTTGCGGGAATTGAATATAATGTTCAATAACTTTTGGGTGTTATGGCTAAGTGGTAGGGCATTCAATCTCCCCTTTCAACATTGGGGTTCAAGCCCCTACCAATTGTGGCGATGTCAATTTTCTCACTCAAAACTTGAGTTTGAGTTCCCACCAATAAAAAATGACTGATATGTGGACCCTATTTCAAATATGGGCAATTAACTTGATCACTAATTTAAATTGGTATATGTATCATTTAGCATATTGGAGGTGCACTTTGCAGCTTGTATTTATAGAATACAACACCTAATTAAAGAGAAATCATCCACCTCCTCTACTATCTATCACTATGAAACCTGTCATTCACATGGATTCTATCCTATACAACGCTGCCATTTCCGGCAATATTGAGATCCTTAGCCGAAACGAAGAAAAGATTGGGGTGCAAGTGACGCCGGACGAAAAAACTGTCCTTCATCTTGCATCACAATTAGGACAAACGGAAGCCGTTAAACTAATCCTATCCATACAACCATTGCTTATAACTCAAGCGAATTTGTATGGTGAAACAGCGCTTCACCTTGCAACAAGGAACGGACACGTCAATGTGGTCCGAGTTTTGATCGACTGTGCCAGAAAACTCGACAATGAAGATATTGAAAGTAGGTCACACGCGTGGCAATTTATTCTGTGGATGGCAAATGTTGACGGGGAAACGGTCTTACATGAGGCTGTGCGATATTCTAGGCCCGAAGTGTTGAGCATGTTACTTAAAGAAGATCCAAGTTATTTGCATTCAGCTAATGAGAAAGGGGAGACTCCACTTTATATTGCTGCTAATAGAGGGTTTGTTGAGTTGATGGATGTGATCTTGAAGAATTGTGAGGCACCGGTTTATGGCGGTCCAAATGGTACAACTGCTATTTAAATTCGAGCCCAACCAATTATGTAGAGACATGTTTAATCAAAATTTTAATTTAGGCTTGAAATAAGTCAAAAACGATAGATTAATATAGTATAAAAAAACATAAAATTGTCAAAAGTCACCAATTCCTAGAATCAAAGCCCAAAATTCTTGCTTGTAAGTTAATCATCTCTGTCTATGAACTGTGGCCCAAAACCCATGATAAAATATAAAATAAGATTGAGCATATGAATTGTATTTCACTTTGGTTCGAGTTCGGACATAAACATATTAAAATTGTTCGTCCAGACTTACGTGACTCCATTGATAGACCTCATCAATGACTGGACATGACTTAAATTTTATTTTCTTTGTTTTTCGTACAAACAATAATCAAACACAAGCATTCATTCTTTTATGGAGTGAAGCGAGGGAATTATAATTCCAAAAATCAAATTGTGGTTTGCGTCTTGGGGTGTCAAGTCACCAACCCAATTAACTTATCTACTCCCCAATCACAGGTGTGATTGAGCTCTGTGACTGATCTAATTTGCTAATTTTTTGAATTAATTGTTATGTTATCTCAAGGTAAATACTCTTTTTGATTTTCAAGCCACGGCTTTATTTGATTGGAACAAAGGAAAAAAATTCATGGAATCCTTTCATTGAATCAAGCGTGTTATTTTACTGTGGTTGAATTAATGGAATTGCTTAGAAGGTTTTATATAACATAACTTCTCAATATTGTTCACTGTCAACCACTGAGTTTTTTTATTCTTTTACGGATCTAGAATTTTTTTGGAGTGAGTTAAAATTGAAAATTTATCATATTGTATACCCGACAATATAAACAAAATATAGGCTGAATACAACCTCAATCACTCTAGATTGGATCTACCACAGCCTTGCTCTTAATTTTTTTCCCGAAAGTAATTGCAATTTTTGACCAATTCAGGATGACAAAAGGGATGCACCACCCACAATAAAAGTGGAATAAAATTTGAGCAAAAGTTTGTTTCGAGCTAAATTCATGGAGAAGTGAGATATCTCGTTAGGGTCATGAGTAAAGAATATTAGAGGTTTCAGTACAAAAAATCATTTATTTACAGTTCTTTTTTTCTTTGGCAACATTATGTTTGATTCAAATGAGTATAAATTAATTGATTAAATTTAAATGTAATTGTGTCTAAACATACATTAATTGTATGTAGTCATAACATACAAGAATTTACATATTTACCGCATAGGATCTCTAGACTATTAGCAAACTTTGCGCACATCAAGCAATGTTAGGTAATTAGGTTACTATTTTCCAACTATCGTGACTGCAAATTTTTTAGAGATCACGTTTCTTCGTGTTGGAAAGTGATTCCTCTCCTTCAAATTGATACTTTGATAGGTATTATACACTTTTACAGATAGAAAAGAACTAGTTTTCTCATATGTATATAATTCATGCTTTAATGAGACTTTGCCAGACAGCAGGATTCCTAATATAATTGGATTTGTGACATTTAATTTATTTAGTAATTCACATCTAACTGAAATAAGTAAATATGTTCAATCATATGGAATAGCATGTATAAGATTTCTATTTATTTTAACGTGACTTGTAAGATTTAATTTATTCAGTAATTCACGTCTAGCAAAACTAAATATTTAGTTATATGGATTGCATGAACTTTATAAATTAATTCATTTAAAGAAGGCCGCAGCCCAAACAACAAATCAAATAGACAAAATATAAACATAATTTACAACAAATTACGTAACACAAGATACATACTATGGTATTCAGATAATACCGTTAGTAAAATCTGAGGTATAACCGGTGAAGGATATTGTGTAACTTGAGACATATATCGTACGGGAAAAGGAATGGACATCTATGAAGTCATCACTATCCACCACCCTAGGACCCTCTTGGTTTAAACTGTAGGAATACAAATTTGTCATAGAAAATTTTTTAATAAAGTTTTCGCTAGTGTGATATACTTTATTTGAAGCAGATGCTGACAAATATCGTGTGCGAAACATATATATATATATATAAGTGTGCTCCCTCGCTCCCTTTAAACGACAATTTTCAAAAATCATAATCAGAATTGAATCACAATTTCGTTTTCCTAAAAGATCAATTCTTTCAAATTTTTCTCACGCCAATTAACGTACATTTAATAAAATAATCAAATTACCTTTAAAATAGAGTTTCACGTAAATTCGCGTGTTAAAAAAAACAAAAACAAAATTCAAAATTCTTTCGAAAAACAATCACGCCAATTCACGTACGATAAATAAATGAATTCTTTCAAAATAACAAACATTGAATCAATCATTTCAAGATTTCATCATCTCGAGAGATGTGAGATATCTTTTGAACTTCAACAAAACTAATTGGCAAGTGATTCTGACAATCATTTACAAATGTGATCTTTCTTGTCTTGATATTATTGCTATTGTATACGAACATGTTTCTTTGCTTTAGCCACGTAATTACTCCGCGAGCGGTTCTTGCTTTTTATACTTCACAGGTAAGTACAAGTAAAAACATACCTTTCATCTTATTTGCTAGCATATGGCATCACCATTTAAAAAAATGGCTAATTGTCAAATCATGCATTCATTCATTTAATAAACTGGGCTAACTGCCACACCATTCATTTATTACACTCGGCTAATCATCAATTCATTTAAAACACGGACGTACTAATCGCCACATCATTCATTCATTCATAACACTGGACTAACCACGCCATCTTTAATTTACTTTGCAAGTCATACACTACATCACCACTCCGGCATTTAAAAAAAAATTCATTCATGCATGTCATACACTGCATCGCCTCTTCGGCATTTTAGAAACAAAAAAAAGAAAAAAAAATAATTCATGCAAGTCATACACTGCATTGCCTCTTCGGCAAAAAAAAAGAGAAACAAATTAATTCATGTAAGTCATACACTACACCGGGCCCCGTCATCCATTTCTTTAATCATATGCTTGTTAAAACACCAAACCAGACTCCTTCGCCCCTCTCATCCATTTATTTAATCATATGCGTGTCAAAACACCAAACTGGGCTCTATCGCTGTAACGACCCGGTCTCACCTCAGTACGATATTGTCCGCTTTGGGTGGCTCCGCTCTAGCTCTAACTAGGCAGCCATTTCCCTCACGGCTTTGTTTCTGGGAGCTCACGACCAGCTTCCCAGGGGGTCACCCATCCTGGGATTGCTCTGGCCGCCTACTCGCTTAACTTCAGAGTTCTGATGGGATCCGAAGCCAGTGAGCCCCCAAAAGGCCTCGTACTTAATTTGCGACAATTTCTTACTTATATGGGTTTCCAAGGATCCCCCATCTTCCGATGTGGGATGCCCCCTTTGAGCTACCTTTCCTCCACCTAAAGGAGTACTCCATCACTCGCAGGGCGTCACATCCTTCCCCCCAAGGAAATCGACGTCCTCGTCGACACACCGTACTCGGCGGGGTCCGCTCTGATACCATTTGTAACGACCCGGTCCCACTTCAGTACGATATTGTCCGCTTTGGGTGGCTCCGCTCTAGCTCCAACTATCGCAGGGCGTCACATCCTCCCCCCAAGGGAATCAACGTCCTCATCGACACACCGTACTTGGCAGGGTCCGCTCTGATACTATTTATAACGACTCGATCCTACCTCAGTACGATATTGTCCTCTTTGGGTGGCTCCGCTCTAGCTCCAACTAGATAGCCATTTCCCTCACGGCTTTGTTTCTGGGAGCTCACAACCAGCTTCCCAGGGGGTCACCCATCATGGGATTACTCTGGCCGCCTACTCGCTTAACTTCGGAGTTTTGATGGGATCCGAAGCTAGTGGGCCCCCAAAAGGCCTCGTACTTAATTAGCGACCATTTCTTACTTATATGGGTTTCCAAGGATCCCCCATCTTCCGATGTGGGATGCCCCCTTTAAGCTAACTTTCCTCCACCCAATGGAGTACTCCATCACTTGCAGGGCGTCACAATCACCCCTCTCATCATTTGTTTACGTACCGAAGCACCAAACCAGGCCCCGTTGCCCATTGATCCATTGCTTGCATGCCGAAGCACCAAACCGAGCTCCATCGCCCCGCTCATCCATCGTTTAAGTGCCGAAGTACCAAACCGAGCTCCATTGCCCCTGTCATCCATCGTTTACCTACCGAAGCACCAAATTAGGCTCCAACACCTCACTCATCCATTGTTTGTTTGCCGAAGCACCAAACCGGGCTCCATTGCCCCGCTCATCCATCGTTTTAATGCCAAAGCACCAAATCGGGCTCCATCACCCCACTCATTTATCGTTTTAATGCCAAAGCACTAAACTAAGCTCCATCGCCCTGCTCATCCATCGTTTGAGTGCCAAAGCACAAAACCAGTCGCCCTCGTCATCCATCGTTTGCGTGTCGAAGCACCAAACCAGGCTTCATCACCCTTTTCATCCATTGTTTGCATGCTAAAGCACCAAACCGGGCTTCGTTTCCCCGTTCATCCATCGTTTGAGTGCCAAATAAAAAATAATTATAATTAGTATCTATATTATATATTATAGATATATTAATTATTTTTCTTATATTCTTAATTGTAGATATATTAATTAGTATTTTTTATATTCTCAATACATAATAAAATAATAATTATTATTATACTACTAAAAGTAGCATCATTTATTATATTATTTTCTAAAAATTTGTTAAAATTAATAGTCTTTTTTTTCAAATTGCCAAAGCATATGAGTTGTATTATCAACTATTTTAGATTGAAATTAATGTTTTTTTTAAAATAACAAAGTAAAAGTTGTAAAATTACCTTTAAACGAAGGCAATATTTATTTTATTTTCCATACACAAGATATTTAAGTCAATTATTTAACAAAAATATTAAGATAAATGCTACTAAAATTTCATATTTATTAAACATCCGTGCATCGCATTTATCGTTAACTAGTTTATTTTTAAAAACGTTAATTTTGATTTAAGGGCATTCCATTTGGAGCTAATTTTGATTTATGAGAGTTTATATCATATCTTAAATGTTTCTTTTGCATGTACCGAGATATCGAGCATCGAGCGCCACAATCAATCAATGGCTCAACTACCCCGCTGCCTGCCCACTTGGCTCATCTACCCCACTGCCTGCATTTAAGCAAGAGATATGTTAATATAAGAATAAGATTTGCACTTCTACTCTACCATTTTAGAGCATCTCCAATACAATCATCAATTAAAAAAAATTGAGATGCCACATAAGATAAATAGAAAAAATTCTAAAAAGATGATCTCCAATGCAAATATCAAGAAGGACCATCAAGCTTTTGTGACAAAAATGATAATAGACATTGTGAAGGTGACCCTATACTTTTAGAGATTCTCTTAGACAATGCCTTAATGTCATATCATCATTTATGTATACCTACTTTTATTTTACAAGTTTTTAAATATTATAACTTTTATTTTATAAAATATTTTTTTATAAAAATTATATTTGTTGGTAAAAAAACTACCCTCTAAAGGGGGGTGAATAGGGTTTTAAAAACTTAATATAGAATTAAAACGTTTTTAAAATATTTAAGTAAAGCAACTTAGCTAAGCAACAATATCAAGAAAATAATCAATTTCAAGTAATCAATCCAAAGATAAGCAATAATATAAGCAACTTCAATCAATTAATATAACAAATAAATAAAGAGATTGTGTAAGAAATATTGAACCAATTTGAAGTCCAAAGCTTTTTGTCCACACGGTTCGGGTTCTTCAACCATACGTCCGCGCTCGGTTAGTTTCCCGGGAATTTTCACTATTCAATCTTCCTCGGGTGAAGATCAAACCTCAATACAAATGTTGTTATGCACACAACACTCATAGTATCGTTATACACGCTACACTTCTCACAAGATATGCTCTCTTGCTCTACAAAGAGACAAACTCTCTTTTGAAATGAAGAATAAATTGCTTGTGGTGATACACACCAATACAATAACTCTCAAGTGTATTTGAAGATTACAAATGAAGCTCACACTAGAGTTATCAAGATTGATCAAAGTATATAGCTCAAACAATGAAGAATATGATCAATGAAATGAATTGAAAACTTGAATAACTTTGTATATATGTAAAATGAGTTTGTAGAATAATTCAAGTGTGTTAAAACATGTGTAAGACATCATATATATAGCTTGCAAAATCATATGGCCATTGGGGATGATTAAGAAAGGTTTTGGCTCCAAGGTATACATTTTCAAACTTTCCAACAGCCAGTTTTGACAAAAACATTCAAATTTGTTTTGTTATTTTATCCCAATTAGACCGTTGGATCATGCTCAAATTTTAGTCAAAAGTGACAAGAGATGTTGTCTAACTACTATAAAAATTTCAAAATGATTGGAGTCGGGAAAGGCCTCCATCTTACCGTTAGATCAAAACTGGGCAAAAATTGAGCGAATTTTAAATGTAAAAAAATATTTTTGCAATTTAACAATTTAGTTCCAAATAAAATTCTAATGATTTTTGAACCTCAAAGATATGTTTCTAAGATACCTATTTTTATTAGAGCTTAAAATATGATCATTTAAAATTAATATGAATTTATTTTGAAACTCGGTCTTTGTAAAATGATGTTTTTCAAATAAATTCAATTTCAAACTTGTTTGAATCAATCTTTTAAAAGATGTATGAATATGTTTGAGCTATAAGGATTTGATCAATAATTTAACATTACATAAATCTTAAGCACTCACTCAATTAATAAATTAACGAGTCTTCGAATGCTTTGATTTGTTTCTTCGAATTGGTCTTCATTTGAAGCTTTTTTTTTTGAAACTTTTCATATAGTCTTTTGATCCTTTGTACTTCATGTTTTGCATTGAGAGATTTGATCTTCCTTGTCTTGTCCAATGATTGAATAGTGAAAGATTGATCCTTGTCATGTTTTTCTTGAATTTTCCAAGTAAATGAACTGTATACTTATATCAAGAAACATATTAAATTACACATGATTAATTTATTGTTATTATCAAAATAAGATTAAGACCTTAGGTCAACAATCTCCCCATTTTTGATGATGACAATAAATTAATGTGTGTTTATAATAACAAGCATAAATAGCATATAAATGTAAATAAATAATATGCTCCCCCTCAATTTATGCAAAGATGACAATTAAAAAATATTGCAAATATTTGAGATAGTTTTAAAATCAAAACTAATATATACATTATAAATAAACCTTTCAAAAATGTGAATGTAAAAAAGCATTTAAAATATTATCACAACACAAACACCATACACACATTTTCTCCCCCTATGGCAACATCAAAAAGGGATCTAGGCCATGCGAGGGCGGTGGATTCTAGATACACACGGGGGTGCTGTATATTTTGATTTTTTTAAAAAAAAAACTATTTTTTCGTCTTTGAGAAATATATATATATTTTTAATCAAACTAGATGTCACAAGCTCTAGTCATACCAAGTTCACGACGGATAGTACAAAAATGATCGTCCGAGAGTGGTTTAGTAAAAATATCCGCAAATTGCGATTCGGTGCTAACGAATTCAATATCAACATCACCTTTTTGCACATGATCACGAATAAAATGATGTCTTATCTCAATGTGCTTAGTACGTGAGTGTTGTATAGGGTTCTTGGTCAAGCTAATAGCACTTGTGTTATCACATTTAATGGAAATGTGGCTAAGACTAATTTCAAAGTCTTCTAGTTGTTGTTTAATATATAAAGTTTGTGCACAACAACTTCCGGCCGCCACATATTCAGCTTCAGCCGTTGAAAGGGCCACCGAATTTTGTTTCTTACTTGACCAAGATACTAGTGCGTGTCCTAGAAAATGACATGTGCCACTAGTGTTTTTTCTATCGATTTTGCAACCCGCAAAATCCGCATTGGAATAACTTATTAGGTCAAATGTGTTCTCTCTTGGATACTATAAACCCAAAGAACTAGTGCCAGAAAGATAACGGAATATACGTTCACGGCGTGTAAGTGGGATTCTTTTGGATTTGCTTGGAATCGTGCGCATAGACAAACACTAAACATGATGTCCGACACTCTTACCACTTTCGTCTTTGTCAAGTTTTAACGTTGAACTCATAGGCGTACTTATTGATTTAGCGCCTTCCATGTCGAACTTCTTCAATAGTTCTTTGACGTACTTCTCTTGATTAACGAAAATCCCATCTTTGCATTGCTTTACTTGCAATCCGAGAAAATAATTCATCTCTCCCATCATGCTCATTTCAAATTCCTTTTGCATACAAGTAGAAAATTCTTTGCAAAGATTGTTATTAGTAGAACCAAAAATAATATCATCAACATAAATTTGCACAAGTAGCATATCATTGGCATGATTCTTAATGAATAAAGTAGTGTCTACTTTGCCTCTAACAAATCCATTATTAAGCAAAAATGAACTTAATATATTATACCATGCTCTAGGTGCTTGTTTCAATCCATACAAAGCTTTTGACAATTTAAACACATAATCCGAATATGCATGATTTTCAAAACCAGGAGGTTGTTTCACATAAACTTCCTCTTCAATAAATTCATTCAAGAAAGAACTTTTCACATCCATTTGATATAGTTTAAAATTTTTAAAGCAAGAGTAAGCAAGTAGCATGCGAATAGCTTCTAAACGTGCAACGGGTGCATATGTTTCTTCATAATCAATGCCATCCTCTTGATTGTATCCTTGGGCAACGAGTCTAGCTTTATTTCTAACAATAACACCACTTTCATCCTTTTTATTCCGAAATACCCATTTAGTGCCTATAATAGTATGGTCATTTGGTTTGGGAACAAGTGTCCACACTTTATTTCTCTCAAATTGATTGAGCTCTTCTTGCATAGCCATCATCCAAGATTTATCTTGTTCGGCTTAATTTATGTTTTTAGGCTCATATTGAGAAACAAATGCCACATTATTGCAAACATTTCTTAAGGATGATCTAGTCATGACCTTACTAGATGGATCTCCAATAATTTGATCAATAGGGTGGTTGGACACAAATTTCCAACTCTTAGGTAAATCATTCGAGTTTTGTTCGCCCTTACTTTCTATCTCCTTAGAAGAAGTTTGAGCACTCGATGGTTCTTCCCTAGATGTATCATTAATTTGAATATCCAAAAAATTTTGGATAATTTCAACATCATCATCGAAATGCACTATGGGTGCAAAAGGATTAGATTCATCAAAAACAATATGCATAGATTCTTAAACAACTAAACTTTTCTTATTATAAACACGATAAGCTTTACTAGTAGTAGCATATCCAAGAAATATTCCTTCGTCAAATTTAGCATCAAATTTGCCTAAATGATCATGATCATTTAAAATGAAACATTTACAACCAAAAACCTTGAAATATGCAATATTAGGTTTCTTGTTATTCCATAATTCATAAGGTGTCTTATCTAACTTTTTACAAATAATAACACGATTAGTTACATAGCATGCGGTATTAACGGCTTCCGCCCAGAAATATTCCGGTAAAGAATGTTCATTTAACGTGGTTCTAGACATCTCTTGAAGAGATCTATTTTTCTTTTCAACCACACCATTTTGTTGAGGAGTTCTAGGTGCCGAAAAGTTATGATTAATACCATGCTCATCACAAAAATTCTCAATATCAATATTATTAAATTCTCTACCTCTATCACTTCTAACATGTACAATAAAAGCACCCTTTTCATTTTGAACTTTTCTACAAAATTTAGCAAATACATGAGGTGTTTCACTTTTATGAGTAAAGAAGAATACCCAAGTAAATCTAGAAAAATCATCAACAATCACAAAGGCATACAATTTACCACCTAAACTAGCAACCGAATTAGGTCCAAATAAATCTAAATGTAACATATCAAGTGGTCTAGTAGTAGTAATATCTTTCTTAGATTTAAAAGAAGATTTGTGTTGTTTACCAAGTTGACATGCATCACAGATTTTATCTTTAACAAATTTAGTTTTAGGCAATCCTTTAACTAATTCCTTTTTAGATAATTTATTAATTAAATCCATATTAGCATGACCTAATCTTCTATGCTATAACCAAAAAGCATCATTTAACACAGATAAACATTTAACATCTTGTTGAGACAAATCATCAAGTTCAAGAGTATATACGTTATTAAATCTATAAGCAACAAACAAGATAGAATTATCACTAATATTTTTAACAATGCAACATTCGGATTTAAAAATAACTTCATAACCTTTATCACACAATTGACTAATACTATGCAAGTTATGTTTTAAACCGTCAACAAGTAAAACATTATCAATATAAGAAGATTTATTACCAACTTTACCTATACCAATGATTTTACCTTTGGGGTTGTCTCCAAATGTAACGTTGCCTCCTTGTTTAGGAGTGAGACTCAAGAAATTTCTCTTTTCTCCCGTCATGTGTTTCGACCATCCACTATCCAAGAACCACTTTGTTTTGCTAGCTTTTGCTCTCATGCAAACCTACACCAAAATCTTAAGTAACTTCTCTTTTGGTACCCAAAATAAGTTGGGTCCTTTGAGGTTAGTGTACATAGTGGTTCCTTTAGGAATCCAAGCAAGTTTGTTCTTAGCAAAATTATTTTCTTTGTAATAACAAGAATGTGCACTATGAGTATTTCTTCCACAAAATGAACAAAGATTAGTGGGATTATGCGGTGTGTATGTTTTGAAGAAATTTTTGTAATCCTTTTTGTAGGTCGAAAAATACCCTAGAGGGGGGTGAATAGGGTTTTTAAAACTTAATCGGATTTTTAAAAATGATTTAAAAATATTTGATGTCTATATTTATCAAGCAATAAAGAACAAAGTCAATTCCAAACACAATGAATAAATAGCACAATATAATAGAGCAAGAGATAGAAAGATTGAACCGATCGAAGTCGAAGATTTTTAAAAATGATTTAAAAGATGCATGAATATGTTTGAGCTATAAGGATTTGATCAATAATGTAACTTTACATAAATCTTAAGCACTCACTCAATTACTAAATTAACGAGTCTTCGAATGCTTTGATTTGTTTCTTCGAATTGATCTTCATTTGAAGCTTTTTCCTTGAAGCTTTTCATATAGTCTTTTGATCATTTGTACTTCATGATTTGCATTGAGAGATTTGATCTTTCTTGTCTCGTCCAATGATCGAATAGTGAAAGATTGATCCTTGTCATGTTTTTCTTGAATTTTTCAAGTAAATGAACTGTATACTTATATCAAGAAACATATTAAATTACACATGATTAATTTATTGATATTATCAAAATAAGATTAAGACCTTAGGTCAACAATATTTTTGAAAAGTATGAATCAAGATCCATATTTCATATAAAATTATGAATTTTAGTTTCATGAATTTCCTTATCGACAATCTTTTGAACAATTGCATTATAGACGGCTTTTTTAAGACTGTTTATCAATAAAAAAAAATTGTGCCACTTAGGAAAGATATACTTACATGTCTATGATTTGAAACTCTCCAACCAATTTTTGTATTGGAGATAGCTCTTATCCTCTAGCATTCGGTCTAGAGCTGAAGATAAGTTCTTCCACTTTATTTCTTTTCTCATTAACGTTTTTCTTTTGCCAACAGCCAACTGCAACAAAAAAATTTCATTGGTTTTTATCTTTGTCACCATGCATGCTATTAATACATAGTTTTAAAACTAGTGGTGATAACGGTAAAAATGAATTGTATTTTTTTTACCCTCCAAAATCTCTATAAACGCAAATATTTTATGACTAAAAGTTTTGAGGTGCACGAAAGTCGAGTCAAACATTCCTGGTAACGATCTTTTTTTTTATTCCAAATTGGATGTTTGTAGGTTTTTGTTTCACTCGTTGTAAAACCTTTATACATCTAATCCTTAAAGATTTTTTTCATCCAATAATTTTTAATGCTTTAATTATTTCAATATTTTAAAATTATTGCCATAGAGAGTGTGAAAAAAAAGGGAAAAGTTATGATGTATTTAATCACCGTAATGCATCTGTTTTATGTAATATGAAAAATTTAAAATGATAATTTTTTATTTTTAAAAATGTCAAGTTTAAAAAAATGTAAAAGATCTTCTGTTAATTGCAACTACTAACTTTTTTTCTTGGGTAAAGATCTTGTGTATCTGTAGTGATGTAATATTTTGTTTGTTTGTTTATTTATTTAAAGAATATAATATATTATAATGTATAATCTAGTTATTTGTAATATATGTTTATTCTTTCTGCTTTGTATTTTTTATATATTTTAAAATAATTGTTTATTATTAAATAATAGTTAGTTAATAAATCGGGCTCCAAAGTCTATAGACCCAAGGAGAACTAAGCCTATCGCTAATCCACCTGGCCCAGATGTACACGTCTAAGGCCTTCAAGTAAATTGAATCTCTCCGCCGTCTATAAATAGGCTTTATTCGCTTAGACAGTTTCATATTTTTTAATGGATACTTCGTCCAAATTTTCGTCATTCTCTATTGTTCCCTTCTCGTCATTCTCTTCTATTCCCACCATTTCATTGGGAGTGAACTCTTAATTTTCGGTTAAGTTTTTGGTATTTCCGTCTTTGTTTAACAAATCCAATGCATTAACTGAAGTTCAACTACCCTTTCGGTTATGTCATTCTCTATACTTAGGTATTTGATTGTACCACGAAGTGGTAGTCAAGCTTCGGTTAATGCATTGGATTTGTTTTTTGGTTTGGGTAATCTCTTTGGGACACAACTTGATTATGCATATCTTATGTTCCACCATCTATTTGATATTACTAGCCAGAAGAGACAAGGGTTGGTATATGGTATAGCTCTCACACAGTTATTCCAATTCTTTAATATAAACCTTGACGATGAGACCGATGTTATCGTACCCACAGCGGACGAAACATATAGTGCCAAAACTATTCGGCAAATGGGATACCATATCGAGGATGGTGAATGGCTCTCTAATGATCCTCTTGATGGCAATAAGTATAATTATGGTGATGATATTCCTCAAATCGAGCCTATGGATCAAGACTTTCCCACTCAATGAACCTCATCTCAAGCTTCCTCAATCTCTCATTAAACCCAAGCCATACCAGAAGCTGCCTCTAACACCTCCATGTTACAAGCTCTCTAAGGGATCTCAAATCAAGTTCGGGCACTCTCAGTCAACATAAACACTCGTTTTGATCGTATTGAAAACCGTCAAAGGACACACGAAGTGGCATTTCTCCAATAATCAATAATGGGGACAGTGGCAACAAGATCCTCAAGAGCCGCAAGAGTGATATGGGCGATTCTCTCATTTTTGTTGATGACAAAGGGGGAGAATTTTATGTGTTTTGGTAGTATGAGTGCTTGGAACACACTCTTGGTTATTTATGCTTTGCTTTAAATACTTAAGTACTTATAGTTATTTGGTATTATGGTTTGTTGGTTTTTATAACTCTAAATACTTCTATTATGATATTAACTATGATTATTATGGTTTTGTTATTGCCTATGGTTATTATGATTTTATTATTGTAAGATTTTTAAACTTATATTATGCATGCTTGCTTAAATTTTATCTTATGCATAATTTGAAGGGGAGTATTCAAATTTTTCAAAAATTATACTCCACCTTACTTAAACACATTAATTTATTGTCATCATCAAAATGGGAGAGATTGTTGACTGAAAAGTCACTACTCTTATTTTGATAATAACAATAAAATTAAAATTTGTTTTCAAAATATCGCCACAATCAAATAAACATTTTACGTGATACAAAACTTACAAAACTAATGGTGAATTCAATCATCTACAAATGTTCCATACATAATTGTATTCTTCTTTCTAACAATATGTATATAGCATTGGAACAATGCTATATCAATGAGGATCATTACCTCAAAGCAAGTGAGAAACCAAAGAAGTATTCTGAGCACTTAAAGACTCGTTTATTTTCTATATTGAGTGGGTATCTTAGAATTATGTAAAGTTGCTTGATAATCATATATAGCCCAAATATATCATGCATCATAGTTTGATTGATTGAAAATAAGTTTGAAACAAAATCCCTTGAAAAACGTCATTCTTATAAAAACCGATTTTGTAATTAATTCAAATGAAATTATTTTTGAGTTTTCTCTTAAATAAGTGTCTTATGACATATTCTTAAGGTCCTTGAACCATTAGAATTAATTTTGGAGCTAAAATGCAAAAGTCCAAAATTTAGGATTTTGGATGGTTGGACAGTGCTCATTAGTCGACTAAGCAAAGCCACTCAGTCGACTAATGAGCATTGCTCAGTCTTCTGATGGCCTAAAACTAGCCATTGGAGATTTTGAAAATGTTTATTTTTGACCCAAAACTTTATATTATTACTCCTAACGGCCATAAACTTTTTCCACATATAAATATGAGTTCTTAGACTCATTTACAACTTGAATGATCTTACAATCTCATTTTTCATATATCCACAATATTCAAGTTTTTGGGTTTATGCATTGATCAAATCTTTCATCTTTGAGCTATATATTTTAATCAATCTTGATAACTCTAGTGTGAGTATTATTTGTAATCTTCAAATACACTTGAGAGTTATTGTTCATTGGTGTTTGTCACCAAAACAATTTATTATTGAAAATTGTGAGAGGTGTTTCTCATAAAATTGCAAAAAGTGTTCTTGTGTTAAGTGTAGTGAGAAGAATCACACTTGTTAAGTATTGTGAGAAGAACAACACTTATTGAGTGTAGTGAGAAGGATTGCACTTGTAAATGTTTTGATTTTCACAGGAAGAAAATCGATTTTTAGTGGAATTTCTGGGGAACCTACTTGGGCGTGGATGTATGATCTAAACAATCGAACCGCGTAAAGAAAATGTCATTGTCTCATTCGGTTCATTCTCTCTAAACTCAAGCTTTCTATTATTTTGTATTTATACTTGTTGATTGCTTATGTGATTGTTTAATTTACTCAATTCCTTGTTATACAACTTATTAAAGTTTTATTATTTAAACTTTACTTGGAACTATATTTAAAATCGAATTAAGTTTCAAAAACCCTATTCACCCCCCCTCTCTCTAGGGTATTTTTCGACCTACTGATGACATTGAGGATGCGTGTATAAAAATTACTAAGGCGGTGTTTGATTTTACTTTTAAATGCTTAATAAAAGAGTATTAAGTATTCAAAGGTGGAATATGATGTTTGTTTTTTTAACTCATTAAGAGGTTAATGTCTATTTTTTTTTAATGATTAAGCATTTAGTATTACAAGGATTAGTCTCGTTGAATGCTTAATGACGAATTTAAACCATTGTTTTATACAAAAACATAAAATTCAAAACCTCATTCAGAATAATAAATCAAATAACATTTTTAGAGCTAGAATTCAACAATTAGCTAGTAATCAGCATTTAGCAATCAAAGGTAAAAAAAAACGCACCCTAAAATTGGATTTTTTATTTTAGTTTTTTAAAAAGCATTACAACTATCTCTTCTTTGTATGTAAATAAAATAAATTTCATCCAAAATTCATGCTCAAATTTGAAATCTCTTTCATTTTCCCGAACTTACATCTTCGAGATTATCTCGCTTTATATTAAAATATTAAAAATTTTATGCATAACTTATACTAGTTCCATGTATAAGTCAACCATACCATACATCTCCTTACATAAAGAATAAATCCTCAAATTATAAGAAATCTTGTTAAATTTGGGTTTAAGATCTTGTGGTTAAAATTATAGATATATATTTTAAATATAACTATGTGAATTCACATTGATGCATTTATTGATGTAGAGAGTTAGGGGTGCGCAAGTTGGTCCGAACCGCACGGTTATTTTAGATGAAATGTCCAGTTCGGTTTACAAAATATAAAATCGAGTGTTATCGGTTTGATTCACGGTTTTTATTAACATAAAATTGGAAAAAACCTAACCAAACCGAACAGATATTTATATATTAAATAATTTTTTTGTACATGGCTGAGAAGTTTTTAGTTAAAAGTGGTTCACTGTTAGTAATATATGAATGCTTATATTACAACAAAACAAATTAAAATATCTTTCAAGCATTCTCTCTCTCATTCTCACACTCACTGTCTACCAAATGAAAAAACCCAAGTCCCTTTCCATTTTCCATGGTCGCCGGCCACATTTCTGTCGCCGTGCAAAATCTTTACAGAACCTCATCTTTGAAAAAAGCTTAAAAACAATGGATGAAGACGAAATGCTATTAAAGGCCAGCTCTAAGTATTTATACCGTATATTTTGTGTAGATCTTCTATAGATTTTATTGAAATTTGAAGCTTTCATATAAATGTTAGTAGATCTAGTTGAGATTTGTTGATTGCCTTCATCTTTTTGCATATTTTTTAGTTGAATTTTGTTTAAGCTTACAATGTTTTTTCTATTTTACGATAATGTATCTAAATCTTAGATTTGAAGCTCAATCTCAATAATACATTCTGTCCAACTGAAACCGAACCAAAATTGACTAAAATCGAAGGCTGTCAAAACCGATAGTTGTTGGTGGTACTTAGTTCTGTTTCAGTCCCAAATCTCCTAAATCGACAAAATCGGTTTAGTTGGCGAATCACCTGCATGCACAGTTCGGTTGCACACCCCAGAGCACAAAATTCAACAGTAAAACCCAGAGTATTTTTTATATTTTTTAAGCAACCAGGAGTAGTTGAGTTAGTACAAAAATAGAGATGAAAGGTATATTCAATAAGTGAAAAGGGCAAGATTAAAAACTTATGAATTTTGATAACTAATGTTTAATTTAGTTAATAGAAATTCTTATTAATAATTATTTTTTCTTGAATTACGATGCATATATTCATTACCATTTAATTATATTATATATTATCTACTATTTGTAATTAGTTCAACCATGCGTTTATTTAATTGCTTAAAGTTAATTTTAATTTATATGCATCCTCCTTTCTTTTCTTGCTCGGAAAAGTATAAACATTTACATAAATAATCTTATTTTAACATTATAAAATTATTTTAAATGATAAAATAGTGTCTCAAAAAATTTATTTAAAGTCTCATTAAAACCGATTTTAATGCTTTAGAATAATTTTGTGAAATACTAATATTATTATTGTTTCTTAAGAACTTTGTTAAAAATGATAACATGTGCATTTGGGCACATGTTAAAATTACTATAAATAAAAATAATTAACTCTTGTGTAAGAATATGTGCAATATTTAATACATATTGAAAATTTATACTTTTGAAATATAAGTGTGTAAGATGTGTGCTTAAGACAAGACGTACGTTAACATAATACATACTTTATACAAAAATCATACTACTTCACATATAAATCAACCATAAATCTTCTTTTATAAAAAGAAATATTCAATTTAATTATTACTTTTTGATTAAATTAGTGTTTAAAATTGTATAATTATATTTTTTTTTAAATATTACTTTATCAATTTGCATTAAGGTATCTATAAATATTAATTACGAAAATCAGTATTTTAAGTAAGAAATAAAAAAATTATAAATATATTATAAATACAAGTTTTTTTTTTGGACAAATAAATTCAAGTTTATCTATTATCTATTATGGAGAAAGTAGTTTAATTAACGTTATAATTAATGCAAACATAATTGTAGAGGAAATGGGAGTAATAATAATCTTATCTTAATTAATGTAAAATAGAGGAAGTAGTTTAATTAATGTTATAATTAATGCAAATATAATTGTAGAGGCTAGAAGTGGGAATAATAATTATCTTAATGAATGTGTTTTAGTTTTGTTGGCTTATTTTATTTGATTTTTTTTTCTTTACACTTTCATTAATTAATTTGTTTTCGTTACAATTTATCCAATATCCACCAAATTAATTGTTTATAAAAATCCTAGAGAACTTCAACTTTAATTATATGTACTTTGTTTTGTTTAAAAAGTCTATTCCACTATTTATTATTATTTTTTGGTACATTCTCATTAATATTATAAATTTTATTTCTTTTTTACATTACTTTCCCCCAATTATTTTAATTTATTTTCATATACAACCTTGACTATTCTCAACTCCCCTCGTTCATAGACTTTGTTATTGTGTAATATCACATGCGCTTTCCCAATGAAATGCATTTGATGCATACTGAGAACAACACAAGAAATAATACCCCACATTTCAGTAGTTTAATTTAAAGCAATTAAATATGAATCTACCCGCACATTTCAAACTATTTACATCAAGTTTCAAATTAATTTATTAGGGGATGTTGAGACTAAAAGGCAGTCCCCCTACCGTTACCTACCATAGAACTTATCATTAATTTATTTTCAATTTTAATTAAAAGGTTAATATCTCTTAGTCGATTTACATCCATTAATTAACTATTTAAGTATATAAAAATTACAAATATCTATTGCATCAATCAAAATTCTATGTAAAAAGTTATAACTGTTCAATAACTGTCATATGAACATTGTATTTGAAGATTTGATTTTTGCGTGAATGAACAGAAATATTGAAAGTGCCAAAAGTTATTTATCTACTATTTGTAATTAGTTCAACCATGCGTTTATTTAATTGCTTAAAGTTAATTTTAATTTATATGCATCCTCCTTTCTTTTCTTGCTCGGAAAAGTATAAACATTTACGTAAATAATCTTATATTATATATTAATTATATTATATATTAATTATCTACTATTTGTAATTAGTTCAACCATGCGTTTATTTAATTGCTTAAAGTTAATTTTAATTTATATGCATCCTCCTTTCTTTTCTTGCTCGGAAAAGTATAAACATTTACGTAAATAATCTTATTTTAACATTCTAAAATTATTTTAAATGATAAAATAGTGTCTCAAAAAAATTATTTAAAGTCTCACTAAAACCGATTTTAATGCTTTAGAATAATTTTGTGAAATACTAATATTATTATTGTTTCTTAAAAACTTTGTTAAAAATGATAACATGTACTATTGGGGTACATGTTAAAATTACTATATATAAAAATAATTAACTCTTGTATAAGAATATGTGTAATATTTAATACATATTGAAAATTTATACTTTTGAAATATAAGTGTGTAAGATGTGTGCTTAAGACGTACATTAACGTAATACATACTTTATACAAAAATCATACTACTTCACATATAAATCAACCATAAATTTTCTTATGTGAAAATAAATATTCATTTTAATTATTACTTTTTGATTAAATTAGGGTTTAAAATTGTATAATTATAATTATAATTTTTTTAAAATATCACTTTATCAATTTACATTAAGATATCTATAAATATTAATTACCAAAATCAATATTTTAAGTAAGAAATAAAAAAATATAAATATTAATAAATACGAGTTTTTTTTTGGACAAATAAATACAAGTTTATCTGTTATCTATTACTTACTATATAGTAAAATAGAGAAAGTAGTTTAATTAATGTTATAATTAATGCAAACATAATTGTAGAGGAAGTGGGAGTAATAATAATCTTATCTTAATTAATGTAAAATAGAGGAAGTAGTTTAATTAATGTTATAATTAATGCAAATATAATTGTAGAGGCTAGAAGTGGGAGTAATAATTATCTTAATTAATATGTTTTAGTTTTGTTGGCTTATTTTATTTGATTTTTTTTTCTTTACACTGTCATTAATTAATTTGTTTTCGTTACGATTTATCCAATATCCACCAAATTAATTGTTTATAAAAATTCTAGAGAACTTCAACTTTAATTATATGTGCTTTGTTTTGTTTAAAAAGTCTATTCCTCTATTTATTATTATTTTCTGGTACATTCTCATTAATATTATAAATTTTATTTATTTTTTACATTACTTTCCCCCAATTATTTTAATTTATTTTCATATACAACCTTGACTATTCTCAACTCCCCTCGTTCATAGACTTTGTTATTGTGTAATATCACATGCGCTTTCCCAATGAAATGCATTTGATGCATACCGAGAACAACACAAGAAATAATACCCCACATTTCAGTAGTTTAATTTAAAGCAATTAAATATGAATCTACCCGCACATTTCAAACTATTTACATCAAGTTTCAAATTAATTTATTAGGGGATGTTGAGACTAAAAGGCAGTCCCCCTACCGTTACCTACCATAGAACTTATCATTAATTTATTTTCAATTTTAATTAAAAGGTTAATATCTCTTAATCGATTTACATCCATTAATTAACCGTTTAAGCATATAGAAATTGCAAATATCTATTGCATCAATCATAATTTTGAACAAAAAATTATAGCTGACATACGAACAATGTATTTAAAGATTTAATTTTTGATATTGAAAGTGCCGGAAATTAACAAATGGGGCCTAGCCCAATCGGTCAGTGTGCCAATTCAACCCTTCCCCCCGTCCCCCTATCTTCTATTTTTGAAACTTTGTTAAGAGGGAACAAAGTGAGAAAAGAAAGATCATGGGCCATTGACCAAGTTACTCCCTCCGTCCCAAATTGCTAGTTCCTCTTTCCTTTTTTGGATGTCCCAAAATAAATGTCCACTTTCCATAAAAGGTAAATATATACCTATTTTGCCCTTTTGTACTTTCACTTTTAAAGTAAAAGTCTTGAATAAAGTAAAAGGTAAAAAGGGAAAGTCCATGCAAATTAAGCCAAAAAAGTGTAATGATAATGTTGGGTTCCAAATAAGTTGAGTTCCCCAAAAGAGACCAGCAATTTGGGATAGAGGGAGTAACATTTTAATCTATGGCTATTTCATATTTGAAAAACAACAAACAGCTATGCATCATGAAGAGGGCAGCCATCACCATCATACAAGGTGAGAAAGAAAGATAATGGGCCCATTGACCAAGTCATGTGGCTCATTTTGACAAAAGTCGGCCATAGTGATCCAGGAGTCCCGTGTGGAAGGGCTTTCGCTCATCGACCTTCACTGCTAGCTCGTTTTAGCAGTTGAACAAGACCACTCAAACCAAAAAATGGGGGAGGACAGATGGGGTAGAAAATGAATAAACTAATGTACTCGAGAGAACGTCTTAATAGAGCTCTTACCCCAATGTTTGCACGAGTAATGCAACTTCGGGAATTAACTCTAAACAACTTCCAATCCTTTTTAAGACTGTTAACTGTGCATCTCGTTCCAGCGCAAACTTTCCAAAGTAGAGCATAAAAACCATATTAAAGAATAATTTGTACTGCTTTCGCTCTTGTAGACACCCCAATCCCTAACTTCCGCAAGAACCCTAACGACTATTGAGAAGTATAGTCTTTGGAGTCCGGACCCCACTCGAGCACTCCAAACTGCCCCGAAAGGGTTTGTTGGCCAAACAAATCTGTTTCTAAGGGGAATTATCGCGCGAAAAACCAGTATGTCGCGTGACAATCTCTCTTATATCGTGTGACAAGTTCCCCAAACACAAACCAACCATTTCCTAACAAATCACCGGGGGTCGCATTTGCAGATTCTCACAGCTCTTTCTCTTCAAGTGTTAATTCGAAGTTAGAGACAAGTGTTTTGAAAATTTAACTTTAGATTTTATTGTTGGATTACATGTGTAATTTGGTACTCAAACTTCAGGTTCTGAATTTAATTATATATCACTTCGTTAATTTATCACGTATAATTTATATGCTTATATTTTTATTTGCTTTTCCAAGTTATAAATTATATACAGTGTTTTATTTAAATAATTTATTGAGCATTAATTCATTACATATGATTGGCTAGTTCTTTAATTAGGGGTTTGTAAGTTCAGGGTATGTCGACGCGCTAAATTTTCGTGTCAAAATTTGATACTAATAATTTTTCTATGGGTTAAAAGGCCAAAACAAGTCTAAATTTTGTTGGGTTCTTATCCTTGTATGCTAATACGGTGATAGAGTTGCTAGCCATTTAAAAATTCAATTTGAACGCAGTTATTTATAAGACAACATTTATCAATGGCATAAAAGAAGCACTCTATCCCCATCCACATGCTCAAAAGCAATATATGGTCTTCCATGGTCCATAATGATAGAAAATTGATAGATATATAGACTGCAAACAGTAAACAGTCACTATCAGGAGAGTAAGGGTATATGTGCGGAGGACACGGTGAAGTTTATGACACAAGGGCCTCAGATTACGGTGCGTTCCGAACAAAAATTATTGTTGACCGCCAATAAGTTCCCCAACTGCCGAAGATGCGTCTTGATCTTAAGGGATTTGTAATGATGATTTTGCTACCAAGTCTGTTAGTTCAATAAATCACAAAGCTCCTAAATTGAGGACAAACGGGCTTGACAATTCTGCATCTGTGAAAAAGATCCATTTATTCTCTCACCAACAAACCAACACTTTACGCACATTTTTTTTTCCATTGATTAAACCCATAAAGTATTTGAGAAATGAAACAAAACATGCAAATCATTTTATTTTTTCAAAAGATGAAACATTTGATATCTCTATAAGAACTACCATAACATGCAAAACTATAAGCATGTGTAATTCAATCAAATATTCAAGTCATCATAGTGACTAAATATACAATGGTGGATGGATAAATTATACTTAGCATATTATTATATATATACATATGAACAATGGGTTATCACTTTTGAAGATGGCCGTATATAAGAAAATTAATTATATAAGGAAACAAATAAATAAATTTGAGATCCTTCTTGGTTAATTGTCAAAAACCAATTGACCAACCATCATTATAGTTGGGACAAATTGCACTTTACCCCCTTGAACTATTGTCTTAGTTGCGCTTTGCCGTACAAATTATTAATTTCACCATTTTTTACCACCAATTAATGATTTTGTTGCACTTCGCCTCAAATCACTACCGGGATTAGAAAATTGACGGAAATAAAGGGTAAAATTAGAAATTGACATAACATAAACATCCTTTTCTCTCAGGCGACTCATTTTTCTCCACTTGTTATTTGTCATCACCAATACATATATACATACACCTAGCCCCACTCATGTAGATATGTATGTAGACTGTAAACGATTAATATATATATACATGCTCATATGTATTTTCTGTAGACCCGTCACTAAAAACAGAAGAAATTATACCCATTTTTCTTTTACCACGAGGCACTGTGATGAGCCATGGTGATGCTGAGTGACAGATGAGATTGCGCGGCGCAGTGGTGGTGACCAAGTGATGAGAGAAGGAAGGAGGTGAGGGATTGCTCAATAAAAGGTTTTGGAGAGAGAGAGAGAGAGTGTTACAGGCCGTGCCATCACCGTGCCTTTGTTTTCACTTGCGACCGCCACCATTATCAGATCTCCCTCAGTCTTCCTCAATTCGCTAACGCCATCGCGCGCATCAGCGTTGTACCACCACCACCACCGGTGAACCTTTTGAAAACCCCAAAATGTAAAGACAATAAAAATAGATAAAGAAGAAGATCTTCCATAGATAGAAAGAGTGGTGTGAACTTCTCTCTGCAATTCTCGCCCTTCCAATTTGCCTTCAATTACTTGAGCCTGCCGGAGAGAAGTGAGTTGCCTGAGAGGGTGGCCGGAGAGAAAATGATGTTTATGTTATGTCAATTTATGATTTTGCCCGTTATTTCCGTCAGTTTTCTAATCCCTTTAATGATTTGAGGTAAAGTGTAACAAAATCATTAGTTGGTGGTAAAAATCGGTGAAATTAATAATTCGTACGACAAAACGCAACCAAGGCAATAATTCAAGGGGGTAAAATGCAATTTGCCCTTGCGAGTAAACTAGCAATCATATATTTGTAATAACAACTAAACCGTACTTCATATTCAACATCAATTAATTCAAGCAGCTATACAAGCCAAATAAATATAATATGCCTTAGGAAGAAACAACACCTTTAGTGAAAATCTGACATGGAAGATAATACAAATTTCACTATCTTCTTTATTTATTCAATTCCCTCCTACCTTAGCGTCTTAAAATTTTTATTACGCAAACTTCGTACAACATTCATATAAAGTAGGAATATATAAGGTTGCTAAATGTACGGTGCCCATATCAGTGAATGATACTAAATAAAATATTATGATTTATATTTTTGAGAAACCGATCCTACCATGATAATGAATTTGAACAGAACTTTAGCAAATTATCAAAATAATTTACTTTAGGAACATTCATTTCTTCTTAACAGAATTAGTACCGCAGGAAATGTTCATCGCTGCCTCCGCACTTTCCACAGAAAGGTTCTCTATCCTATGTATCTAATAATTTAAAAAAAATTATCATTCTCTTACATTTATCATCTTGAGTATTCTAAAATTTATGACACAATGAATCAATCAAATGCACCAAAACTTATTTTATCGAAATCAAATAACACAAAAATTGTCTTAAGATTGTTGCAAAATATTTGTGTAATTTGCTTTTAATTTGATGACAATAAGTTAGTGATAAAATATTATTAAAATATAAAGCAAGAAAATAAGGACATTTATAGAAATAATTAAGGATATAAACTTACCGGATCTCAATTGAAGTTACTGTTGTACTATGTCCTTAAGATAGTTGTGCCCCCACCATAGTGCAAATGGACTCATACAACGATCACTCATACTTAAGTAACACTCCAATAAGTATGGACTGGCAAATTAATAATTATTGCACGTACTCTCATACTTGAAACGGAGGAACCAAGAAGGAGAGAAAAGATGATGTTGGAAATTATATATCACAAATGGAATGGATAGAGGATTATATATATTTTCAAGTGACTTTTCAGAAAAGACATGTCTCGATCTTCACAAGAGATGCATTATCTTTTAGCCTAAGGGTATATCCCTTCTGAAAAGACATGACTCTTAAACATATGGACATGACTCTAGACAAAAGAACATGACCAATAATCTTAAAAAAAAAAAAATTTCTCATCAATAAATTATTAATTTTAATTATTAAATTTCAACATAAACAAACCTTACTATCAGAGCAATATAAACTATAAAGAAGCAAGAGTCAACTAGACATGTGGCAATTGCAAGGGCAAATGAATTTGCTAACACTGTATATATCCCCGTAACAAATGCAACCATCATCGCCAACAGGGCAAATAAATTTAGAAAGATACCAGCTATGACTAACATGTAGAAACGAGCCAAAGTACGATAAATTGATGCAACAAAGTATACAAATATGACACTAGTTGAGAGTACAAGAGCTATGGTATCAGATATGATAAACACCTCAAAAGCTGTGGATTTTGTAAGAACCGGCATTCCTTGATGTGGGGCACCACTTTGAATAAACCCACCTGGCATGGTAAATCCAACCGCGAAAGTTATGGTTGCAATGAGTGCGGTCACTACTATGTGTGTTTGAGCCATTTCCCAAACTTTATAAAAATGTAGTTACACAGATGATCAAAACTATCCCTTCACTAAACGAAGAAGAAGTATATATATTTTGTAATTGGGTTAGTGTAAAAAAAAAAGGGATTAAATTTAACTTTATCAATGACTTTATAGTACAGTGATAAGTGTTTGCCAGTATTTAAAAATAGTTATATATATATATAGCCAGGAACCGGTGCGGAACAATCCATATGGACAAAACTTTTAGTGACAATTTTTCATCGTTGATAATATCTCTCCAATACTTTAGTGACATAAAACCGTCTCTAAACGGTGCGTATGGGTTGGCCCATACTAAATCTGGACTCTATATATATAAATATTTTTTTTACTCCACTCCTCACTAGTAAGATTAATTAAACTATATGGTCGATTATCAGTTATGAAATATGTAACACAACTAATAATTTTTAAGTTAATAAAAGAGAAAAATACATACTTTTGCTTACGGAAATTACGGCTCCATGTAAAGTTGTTTTACGATTTGGACCACCGTAAGCAGGTGATTTACAATTTTTTAATATCACGTGTGTGGGTATAACGCGTCGGTATAGATGATCTTTTGTGACGCGTTTCAAGTAATGCGCCGGCAAAGGTTATGTTTCTTGTAGTGAGTAAAGTGGAGTCTCCGAAATGTTCTTGAGGTAGATGGGAGTATACGAGTATTCTGGATCTTCGTCAATTAATATTTTAACAACATCAATGTGACGAGATAGCACGGCCTCGTGTAATGACGTGTATCCTTCGGTAAAAGTTTCAGACTTCATGATCTTATCCTTGGCCCGTTCCACTCTGTGAATGCAGCCTTTTTCAATATCTCCAGGACCAGGAGGCATTTCTTTTGCACGGTTGATAAGCTCTCGCACTATAGACGAGTGCCCGCCCCTCGACGCCAGGTGAAGCACATACTCGTCTTTTTCATTGCTTTCGAGTAATAACTGTTGATTAAGAGAGAGAATGCGTTTCACAGCTTCAAGATAGCCAAATTGGGAGGCTAAGTGATGCACTGTGTTTTTGCTTCCAGTTCTCTCACCCCCAAGTTTGTGCTTGAATTGATTAAGTCTAGATTCGTGCCAGTAGTTGCAACACTATACAACGTACGTAGCATCCATTAAATTTATATATATATATATTATATACTTACTATACACTAAATAATTTGTAATATTTTATCAATTGCTATATGTCCGTGTTTTTATATAGCAGAATCTTAACCTTTGCGAGTAGCAACTCTCATATATATATATATATACTTCTTAATTAAAGATTAAAACAAGACCACTTTTTCTTTTTGTGTCTTTATTTTACTCCAAACCTCTTTGTTGCAGACAGGAGGCATGCATGTACGATGGATATATGTGCACAAAGGTATTTCAAGAATTTTATTTGGTGGGTGTTAAAATAAGAGCTCAAAGATATAATTAATATTTCTTTTTCCTTTGGGAGAGCGTTGTCAATTAAACGTAGCAATAAAATTTTAAGATAAGTTTGCCATGGTAAAACGGTGGAAAAATGACATAGCAAATCGGCCTATATTAAAATTATTCTCACAGAAAATAATTGTAACAAATAGAAACACCGCTCATATTTGTTACAGTGTCAGCTTACACCATGATAAGTTGCGCGTTGAACTGTAAAATGCTAGATCTCCTAACAATGGAATCGCCTTACACCATGACAAGTTGCGCATTGAACTGTAAAATGCTAGATCTCCTAACAATGGAATCGCCTACAAAAGTTAGTGAAGATGCAAGAAGCTAAAGGAGGCAAAGTATAAAAATATATTTATGTAAAGTCAATCAAGTCAAGTGACCCTCACAAAAAAAAAAGAGAAAAAAAAAAGTATAATTAGTTGTCACAACAAAATTTAGAAGCGCATGGCTTTCGTTTAAGCAGAAGTAAGACAGAATATATGGAGTGCAAGTTCAGTAAAAGGCGGAGCACTACTAACTTAGAGGTAAAAGTTGGGGACAATGTCATACCACAAGTCACTCGGTTTAAATATCTTGGATCCATTATACAAGAAGATGGGGAGATAGAGGGAGATGTAAATCACCGGATCCAAGCAGGATGGTTGAAATGGAGGAAAGCTTCGGGTGTGTTATGTGATAAAAAGGTACCACTCAAGTTAAAAGGAAAATTCTATCGTACCGCGGTTAGACCAGCGATGTTGTATGGGACTGAGTGTTGGGCGGTCAAAAGCCAACACGAGAATAAACTAAGTGTAGCTGAGATGAGAATGTTGAGATGGATGAGTGGCAAGACTAGGAAAGATAAGATCAGGAATGTTACCATCAGAGAGGGAGTTGGGGTGGCACCTATTACAGAAAAGATGGTTGAATCTCGACTTAGATGGTTTGGGCATGTATGAAGGAGACCTGTAGATGCCATGGTAAGGAGAGTTGATCATATGGAGGGAAGCCTAGTTGTTAGAGGCAGAGGAAGACCTAGAAAAACTATAAGTGAAACTATTAAGAAGGATTTAGAGGCGAATGGTTTCACTATAGATATGATTCACGACAGACCATTATGGCGTCGTTTGATCCATGTAGCCGACCCCACCTAGTGGGATAAAGGCTTGTTGTTGTTGTTGTTGTAGTTGTCACGATAAAGAATAAATAAAAGTTATATACCATCTAACTTGTAGAAGGGCAAAGAATAAATAAAATTTAAAGACCGACTCAAATACAAATAAAGTGTTCCTAAAAGTATAAGAAAAATGCTACTAAAACTCATATTGGAGTGTTAGAAAATCTTTTTAGAGTGCTAAGAGTAATACCTTATCAAATATTTTTTAACAAAAATACCAAATTAAGCTAATATAATAAACAAAAATGATTTTAATACTTATAAATGAGATATTACTGGTCAATAAGTTTTTATATGTAGCTAGGTAATCTTCACAATTCATTTATCTTTAGTTGTAACTATTCACATTTTCGTATTGGGATGATAGAAGATTAATTTAAATCAAGTGCTTAGAGTTATATCTTATCTAAGGTGCCAATATCAAATAGGACAACGGGATTTGCTATAATTTGCTCTAAAAATATTAGGGCCCGTTCGGTAACGTTTTCGAAGAATGTTTTCCGAGAATGTTTTCAGAAAATGAAAATGAGAAAATGAATTTTCCGAGAACGAAAATAGTGAAAACATTTTCCGAGAACGAAAACAGTGAAAATGAAGATTACAAGACTGAAAATGGTGAAAACGTCATTTTGGCGTTTTTGCGTTTTATGCTTTAAACTTGAATTCGTTTTCCGAAAACGTTTTTCGCGTTTTTGTCAATATCCCACCGAACGCATTTTTTATCCGTTTTTGAACTCAAAAAACAAAAACGGGTTCTAAAAACGCTACCGAACGGGCCCTTACTAATCAAGCGGTTTCATATAAACATTAACAGTTGAAATCTCATTACCTACATTATACAATTAACCCTTGTTTAGTTGGACGTAATCAAAGATGGGAATGGGTATTTCATTTATAATCTATCTCATTCATGCGTTTAGTTGTTAAGTTACTATAATTTAAGATTGAGTAATTTCATTATAGCTGGATATAGATTCTCAACTTTGTTAGGTATTTGAATATCACCAATAACGTAATGTTTTGATTCTCATCAACTTTTTATTGGATTAATTCCCCTATATTATTATTATTTTTTCATCATTTTGCGCTATTACAATATATGTATATATTTCATTCTTTTTCACCATTTCACCATTTTGTGCTATTACAATATATGTGTATATAGAATAATATTTTTTGACATAAATAATTATTAACCTTTTTTATTCTGTTTGACTTTATATGATACCAAACAATTTTAAAAAATATATAAAACAAAGAATTATTTCATGTGATAAAAACTAAATAATTTCTTATTAAAAGCAAAAAATAGTAGTTTTAACAATATAAATATTGTCAATTTTCAACCAAATATAGAAATTTTTGAAAATAATTAAAATTTTATTAAAAAAATACGTTTTTTACAACAATTATCAGTTTATTTTATATAATATCATAAAATTTAAAAATTATAAAATAATGAATTACTCCTATATGACAAAAACTATACTCTTTCTTTTAAAAAATGAAATATTGACAATATAAAAATATTTTTGTTGAATTAGGATTCCTAAAGCAATATCCCTCAAACTAACCAAACTCTCTAAATTAGGATTCCCTTTTAATCTATATGATGGGTATCTCATTACTTGGAATAAAAAAACCACTCACATTCCTAATTACCCTCATCCAAACAAAGCCTTAAGTTTTTTGAAAAAATGTTTGAATGGTAACTTAACTAATATTATATATGTGATACAAATTTAGATAGTCAAATGAGACCTAAATTGTTATTTTAGGAATAAAAAAGGGTGGCATTATTGCATAATGATATTAGAACTCTAAAATCATTTTTAGTGACAAAAAATTATCTCAAAAAATTCGTATAAAGTGTCACTCATAATGATTTCGGAGTGTTATAGACTTTTTGTGAAGTGCTAAATTATTACCTTATTGCCAAAATAATGTACAAGTTTAAAAGTTTACAATACAATTTCTCAAAAGAATAATATATTTTGATAAAAAAATATTAGGTTGACAATATCATTATCTATTAAAAAATTATAATAAATGCGAAGTCCAAACTGCAAAGGGAAAGTCGCGCTTTAAAACAAAACTAGGCCCACCCAAATTGGATTTTTGAGACTGAATCGAATGTTTACTTTGGTTTATTTTTCCTTGTCTCTTATCGGTAAAGTATTAACAAAACTGATCAAATTAATTTTAAAAAAATAAATTACGGCTTTGGTATCAAATGTTTATGAACATTGAATTTTTTTTTGGTTTAGTTGGCTTTGGGGATATATATATTCATATAAAAAGAATACTTATTTACATACCAAAAATATTAAAAAAAAATGTAATAGCAAAAACATCAACCAATAAAACTGAAAACACCAAATCTAAAATTGTCAATTATATACAATACCAACAGTATGATAATATATTTGAGTAAGTATACAAAAATACCGAATTTGATAATACCATAATACAAAGATTTTGATACTTAAAAATTACAAATTTATTTTCAGTTTCAATAGGTTTTTATACTTATAATGCTAGGTGGTCTTGATCGCTCATATATTTTCAGTCGTAATATTCACTTCAACTTTTAAATTTTAAACTATCCCGATTAATCTAGAACTAAAATTAATTGAAAATATCTTTACAATTTCATACTTATCTAAAGAATGAAAGACATATTGAAAATTATCAAAACACTGAATATACTTAAAAATCGATTGTTTAATATCAACTTTCACTTGTTAAATTTATAAATTTAATGTTGAACTTCAAATTTTGATTATGATACTACTTTGTGTATATGTATATGATCGAACCGAATCATTATTTTCTAACAAAAATTTAATTGTAAAAAATGGAGTAGCCTAAAAAGGTATCGAACAGGGGAAGCTAAAGGAGGCCAAGTATCATAATATATTTGCGTAAAGTCAATTCATCCAAAAGTCACTACCCTCGATAAAAAAGTATAATTCGATTGGTCCAAAAAAGAAAAATGTAATATTTTCATGACAAAGAATAAAAAATAGTTAAAGTCCAGCCCACGTGTAAAAGGCCATCCCAATCTAAGAGGCCGTGATTTTTACCGTTTTAAATAAATTTTTAACACTGTAAATTTTATTATAAATACTGAAAAAATGTCTCTAATAGTATAAGAAACCTATAACTAAAGATCACATTAAAGTATTAAAGATCTTGAGGGAGCAAAAAAATTTGGATCTCCTCACTAGAATGAATCAAGCACAGTTTAAATATAAATGAAACAAAAGATAAATGAGTACACCGGATTTTTGGTTGCAAGTATGGTTCCATCGACCAAATTGGTGATTGGTCTGGCAGTACGTCCATCATGAGAGAGTGTGCGTGTGTGTGTTGTTATATTTGCTCAAACCAATGAAACAGTGAGTTACAAGCTACGAGCTTAATTCTCTCTCTCATTAGTTATCTAGGATTCAAAACCCCTTTTATGTGTCTTACCCTTTCTATTTATATGTATATAAATATAATTAATTCTCCCCCTCTCTCTTATCATTTAACTCGCTTTTGCAATCTATTATCTTCTCTGATTAAATCTATACTTACTGCTTGTGCCAAAGATGAGAAGTATGCATAGAGCTACTCGTGGGGTTCTGGGATTGAGGTTAGGGGTGGGCTACTGAGATACTTATTTAAATTGGCGAGAGCTTTGTTACACTCCCCATCCCAAAGGGAAACTTGATATTTCTTCAATGCCTAGAAGAAAAGTTGTTAGCTATCTGAACACTTGGAAATGAACCTATTTAGGGCTGCAAAATGAACTTATTTAGGGCTGCAACCATACCTGTTAGCTTTTGTAATTCTTTTTGGTTTGACGACCTTCCTAAGTCTTACAAGGCTTGTATTTTGTCGTGTTGAGTTTTATTTTATAGTGCTAAAGGATCTGAAATGTCTTGCTAAGGTCAGAAATGTGGTAAATTCACATATTGCTTTTGACCAACATCAAGTCAACGTATACCTCCATAAATTTACTAATTTCATCTCTGAACATCTAAATGACTAGGTGTTAATAAGTTGGCCCAGGATTCTTCAAGCTGAATAACATGACTTTGTAGTGATACAAGCCCATAATGGTGATCAATGTCATGCTTTCTTGATCATGACTGAATATAATAATCTGATGGTATGCATCCAAAAAACTCATTATTTAATGTCCAGCAGCCAAATCCACCAATTGATCAATTCTTAGTACTAGAAAACTTTATTTAGGACAAGTTTTGTTTAAATAAATAAAATCCACACAAACTCTCTGATTTTCATTTTTCTTCCTCATTACAACTGGATTGGAAATCCATTCAGGAAATTCAGCTTCTCCTATGGTCCCACCTTTCAGCAATCTATGCACCTCATATTCCACTGCTTTGGCTTTCTCAGAAGATGCTCTATTGGATTTTTGCGTAATTGGCCTGAAACTTGGATCAATTTGGAGCTAATGGCACATTACCTCGACGTCTATGCCAGGCATGTCATAAGATTGCCATGCAAACACATCGATGTTTTCTCTTAAAATTTGGGTCATCTTCTCTCTTTCCTCCTTATCAACTAAACTACCGACCAAGAAGAACCTCTCATCGGCTTGGTTTCCTGAACTGCAGGGACTTAAATTATGACTTCAAAGACCTTCTCTTCTAGCCACCCTAGTGCCTACCATCAATGGGATGGCCATTCTATGATTGCTACACTTCTTTTTCCTTCCTTTTCGGTTGAGAGGATTCAGGTTTATCAATTGCACCTTTTTTTTTTCTTTTTTCTTGCTTTATCTGCTCAGACTCTTCCCTCTTTCCCCCAGCCTGAAGGCTCTCAGCCAATTTTGTTGGGCGTTGCTCAATGAGAACACTATGGACAACTAACACAAAGCAATAGCGTGCATCCTCTCACTTTTCCTTGATTTCCATGATGCCATACTTTTATGGGAATTTAAGCTTTTGGTGATAAAAGGAGGCAACAGCCTCATCTGGTTTAGCCAACTTTGGCCTAGAATAACATTATATAGGGAGTCAATGTTCATAACAATGAACTCCATTGTGTTCTTGATGGGGCCTATTTTGATTAGTACATCGGCAATGACTATTGGTAACACTTACTAAATCCTTTTTTTCTTGATGGGGCATATTTTGATTAAGAGGATTCAGGTTTATTAGTTGTTCTTTCTTCATTCATTTTCCTCTTCGAACTATCAAACTTACTAATCCCCCTTTTCTCTCATCCCCCACGTTGGCTACTATTTCATCATCCTCCATATGAGCATACTCATTTATCCGAGATAAAAATTCATCAAAGGTATAAGGAGGGATTATATTGAGGGATTTATAAATATCGTTATTGTCCCGAGGCAGACCATACTTAATCAGGTTGAGGGCAAACTTGAGGTTGCAATCTTCAATTTTTTAGTATACTTCCCATTACATCGAGGAATATTCCTATAGAGTTTCTCCATTTTTCTTTCTCATATTCATCAAGGCCTCAGGGCCGCTAATGATCCTGATGTTTGTTATGAATTTGGCCACGAAATGCTCGGCCAACTCCCTAAAAATATCTATCTGCCAGAGCAAGCAGCTAAGTGAACCATCTCAATGCCGTTTCACTTAAATTCACTGGTTACATATGGCACATGACAACATTGTCAGATATTCAGTAGGCCATGACACGATGATAATATCTCACGTGGTCAGTCCAGTTTGTTCGGCCATTGTAGATAATGAACTTTGGCATTGAAAACTTCTTCGGGATAGTGATTATGTTATCTTCTTAGTGAATTGAGACCCATTATATTCCACCAAGGACTTTTTGGCCAAGTCCCTTAAGTGCGAGCAATTGTTTTTCTACCAACAATGGAATCAATCAGCTTGTGAAGATCATTTTATACCTATGTTTTTAGGCATCAACTTTTTTTAATTAGCCTATCAAAAAAAAATTGCCATTTCCTGTAGCGATACCACTTGTGTCTCTATGGGATTTTCTTGCTAAACAGTCTTAGCTTTCTTGGCTACTCGGCCTTTAGGATTTATTAGAGTGGGTTAGATTACAATTTGTAAGTCCACTTTTCAAGCAGAAGATGCTTTGGAAGTAATTTTTAATTGACTGGAAGTTTGTTTCTTAATCTCCTCTTCGAGGAGCTGTGTGAGGACCTAATTTTCCATTTTGAGCTTCATGAGCTCACTTTGAGAATCTCCTGCACTTTCGACAGTATAATTGTTATCAAATTTGCCCTTGTCTAGGTCTGCTATCATAGCAAGATTTAATGGAGGTAAAGGAAATGCGTCCATCCCCACTATCTGGTGGGATGGTATATATTCTAGCCTACTGAGTGTCTGAACCATGGTTTGGATAATGAAGGAAATATGTTATGTGAATCTGAAAAGAACAAAAGGAACTGAAAAGTGCTTGAACAATCGATTCCCACAGACAGCGCCAATTATAGGTGCCAAAAAAATTGAGTCTCCCCACTGATGATATATAAGTTAAGCACAATTCAATAAAAGTAAGATAAATAAAAAGTGGATGAGACTAAGATTTGGTTTGTAGTTAGGTTACTCCGGCAGCATTTATGCTATTCCAGTATTATGTCTTCATTTATGCGTGTTTGTATATATATATATATATATATTGCTCAAAAGTAGTAACTTAAAGAATAATACAACTAAGCTACTAGCTTTCTCTCTCTTGAATTACTTGCCTAGAATTCTAGATCCTTGTAATAAGGTTTCCCTATACTATTTATATGTATAGAATTAGGGTTACAAATGCTCCATTAGGGTAAACAGTAAAAAACTAAAATGGGTAAAACTTGGACACTACTCCAACACTTTACATGTGGCTCTATCCTTACCTTGAGGGAAAAAGTGTTATTTCCACGTTATCATTACTATATCGGCAGTAACACTACGTCAGCAAGACCATCACAGCTACAGATCACATCCTCTCCTGAACGTAATGCATCACCTAAGCTAGTGGTTTAAATCTTCCCTCTTTGACTTTGGTTAAACTTCGTGATGCCTCATGGGCTAATGGATGCAATTAGGATTTCCAGGTGACAAAGGCCCAAATATACTTATAATTTTTTGACTCTCTCAAGTACCAATGTATTAAACCCCACTGGAATGACCAAATAACATAGAACCAATGTATTAAACCTCACTGGTAGGACCGTGTAACAAATCACAACATTGTCATTAACCGTAGCATTCTACCAACATAAAACAAAAAGTATAACAGAGCAAACATATTTTCAATTCGAAATAACTAAATTAATGGAAAGAAGCAAAATAGTTTAAAACAAATAGTTATTTTTCAAAATTTAGTATCATATAAAACAAACTTGATCCTAACTTTAGATAAAAACAAAACATAGGTTGCGTTTGACGCGCATAATAAGAGTGCAGGATAGGAAAACTTTATACTATTTCAGGTTTGGTGTTTGTAAGGATTGGATATCGGGGAAGATTATTAATCCCACTAAAACTTCTTATCCCACCAAGAAATGGATTAACGAATCCTACCTAAGAAGTGGGATTGTTTTATCTTATCCCGATGGGATTAAATAATCATATCCGATTGTCTAATCTAGCGCTTCAAACACACCCATAATATCTAAAACATGGTTCGATTAAAAAAAAAAAAAGAACCTCTTGCGATTAATCACTTACTTGAATATCAATGCTAAGATTCATCTTTGCACTCAAAAAATATAGGTAATTTTTTTTTCTATCCGCGATTTTTTGCAATCCATCTGCGTTGTCCCATTAAGTTGAACCACGGGTTAGGATAGGCTTACAAAAAAATTTAGTGTTTTAATTTTTATAAATATTGCTTTTTTAATAAATTAATGTTAATATATCCACTAAATTGATTAATATATTCACTCTAATTCATTAATTGTAAATATTAACAATATAAAAGTAAATGTAAAGTAACAAAAGATTAAAACTACTCCCTCCTTCATTTTCCATCTTTGGTTGCGGAGCATGTTCTTCAAACGCAAGTTCTTCCGATATATTGTAAAGTTATTTTCTTTGGGCATTATACTTCGATCTCAAGCATTATTATCCTCCTTTTCTCCATTTGTTTGTTTTATAAACCCTAGGAAACTCCCCTTTTTTATGTTAACAGCAACCATCCCACAAATCTTATCAGTAGCTTTAAACTATGACAATAGGTCGTCCTATGATTGAAAAAATTATATTTAAAATAAATAAATATTGTGTTGAGAATGCTAGTTATAACTTAGCATTTTATTTAAGAAATAGTCACCACTTCATTTTAAAAAAAAATTGATAACAATCTCATTCGACAAATTTAATTAACGTTTCCCCTTTTGCATTAAGACATCACCCAATTCACTTTTAATTGATTGTATCCCGGAAAAAGTATCTTGAAATAATAAAATAGTCTCAAAAATATTTCATAAGTGAGTATGTTAAGATAAACAATAAATTAAAAGAATATACATTAAGGTCATGTGAATTATGAAAAAAAATTATCTTCGACACAATTTTATTATTAACAACTCTTATCAAAACAACACATTAGTTCTGGAGCCGATATTAGATATAAATCATGTTCTTTTGAAGTTCATAGTATTGTATCAGAATTAAGTTGTTCTATTAGACTTTAAATAAGAATATAATCAATCTCAACGATAAATTCATAACGAAAAACAAAATTGCGGAGCACATGCATTGAATGTTCTATCTCCGATCAATTAGAGAATTGATATGAAAATGAGCCATGCTCAACACTAATTCCTATTTCCTTTTAACCGCATTAACCCATGTTATTGTGGAAATTTTGTTCGTATTGCAAAAAAATGTTCGATTCACTCGTTGACAAAAGATGTTTTGTTGTTGTATGGTTAAATTAATATAATTTCAAGGTTTATATTTTGATTGGTCAAACTATTTGCTAAAAGTTAATAGAGTACTTTTAATAAAGGTTTTTAAAAAACCCTTGACGCAAATTAGGAAATAAATAAATATGGAACTAAATTTTGATTAGGAATCTAAATTAAAAATCAAATATACAATTATAAATTAATTTTAATTGGTGGATATACTTCTCAATTTTTAAAAAGATAATATTGTGAAAGTTGCTTCAAAAATTCTAAGTAGATTAACTGCAAGAAGTTATGAAGAGAAATAAAATCACCCAAAAAATATCGGGGTGATTTTGTTTCTATCCACCATATCTCGGAGTTAATCGGCGCTATTAAGTTAATCCACGAACGTGGATAAACTAACAAAATATATTATAAATTTAATTTTATAAATATTATTTTAAATAATACTTTAATACTAAAATATCCACTAAATTAATAAGTACAACCACTTTATAAATTTAAAGGTTAAATCTTAATTAAAGCCCCGGCTTCTTCCTCTTGACGGAAACCATTTCTCTCTCTCTCAAAACCAATGATGCAGAAATTACTTAATTACTTCTGCCAAAGCCAATGATACAGTAATGAAAAACAATTTCAAATAACCGAGTTACTGCTAGAATTGTTGAGCCAGAAAATAGGCTTATTCATTGTTCACTAGAATTAAAATTCCAATCCCAAATCCAACGCATATTCGATGTTCGGATGGAGAAACCAAAGAACCTCACAATGAAAAGATAAGATGGTGGCTAGTCTCAAAGATTTTGGTCGTGGTTAAAGAAATTTTGGCAGTCATGTCATGTTTAGTTTGTTGATCCAATACTAAATTTAATTAATCTCCTCTTTCTTTCTTGCAATGCAACCACAAAACTCACCTGTTTTCAACCTTCTTTCAAATTTGATAACTTTTTTTTTCCAGCATTTCTTAAGGAAATATGTCTCTGGACTTTTCTTTTTACTCCTTTGACTTTATATTTTCTTTAGGGTTTGCTCTAATTTGCACTCTTCATTTATGTATTAGATAGAAATTGATCACTTATAATGGGTTTCCTCTATAATTTCTATTATTCTATATCTATGAGATTAAAATCTGATTTTGGTGGTTCTTGAAGCTCCGATTCTCTTTAGTATCAAGCTTAGATTGATCTTAATCTGTTTGTACAAAAAATGAAGTTTGATTTGATCTATGTAGTATTGTAGTGAGATTAGAGTAATTATTGACTGATATATTCTTGTGGGTTTGATTGATTAAATTAACAGATAGGGAGGTCTTCATACCATGATGTGATTAGGGTTAATGAGATACAAAAGTTTTTGGACATCACAGCAATCCAGACCTATGTGATCAATAGTGCAAAGGTTGTGTTCTTAAACGAACGACCACAGTCGAGGCCCGGTAAAGGTGTAACCAACACCTGCGAAGTAAGCGAAATGGGGGGAGATGATAGTAGGATGACAGATACAAAGAGAATTTACATAGAGAAATGGGCAGAGCGGTGATAATGGAGGTATAGAGAAAAATATGTAGGATTGAGAGAGAGAGAATTGGTTTTGTCAATTTTAGAGAGAGAGAGAGAGAAATGGTGTTTGTGAATTTTAATGAGAGTGAAATATAATTATAATTTAATTTTAATTAGTGGATATATTTATCAATTTTAAAAAAGGTAATATTGTGAAACTCTATTCAAAATTTTCATGATTTAAGGATGGATTAACTGCAAGATATGATGGATGGAAACAAAATCACCCAAAATATCGGCACACCCCTTTTCTAATACTACAAATTAACCTAAGATTATCCCCAATATATAATGATATGATAGAGTTAAAGATCCTAATTGAACGAGGAATGAAATTCCTGGTATAGGGAGATTTAAATATATATAAAAAAAAGTAAATAATTAATACCAAATCAAAAGCCAATCTAATTAAATCAAAGTCAAAACAGACTTTCTAAAAACAAATTAAAAAAATAAATTAAAGATTTCACTATCACAGCAATATAAACTAGAAAGAAGCAAGAGCCAACTAGACATGTGGCAATTGCAAGAGCTAATGAATTTGATAACACTGCATATATTCCCGTAACAAATGCAACCATCATCGCCAACAAGGCAAATACGTTGAGAATGAAGGCAGATCAGATTGTTGAGCCAAAATTCGAATTAAATCCCATGACTCATTGCGTTTTTTACACTCAGGGAAACCATAATACCCTGTTAATCTCCATTTGACCATGTTCGGAACGGAAATAATGATATCTACAAAATTAGGGCCAAACCCAAGTAGCTTGACTGAATTCGGATCTTTCCACATAAAAGCCAAACCGCCTCCATTATTATGACCCGGAACAAAGAAAAGACCCGAGAAGTTCACTTTGTTTTTAACCTCCTCTACCCGGCTCATATTAATCTTGACTTCCATTAAAAAAATAAACTTAGGCTGATGGCTAGACATAAGGTCTAGTAAATCCTGAACTGTGTTAGGGTTGCCCAAGCCCCGACGGTTCCAACTAAGTGTCGTCATAATGCCCGGCGGGCCTGGCTCCCAGTACCCGCCTCCACAGAGTTTTTTGAGCTTTGCACGTTTTTATTTTGCCCAAGTTCAGGCCCACCTATCTGCTGATCCATATTGTCACTCAGCCCATCCTCGATTATCCTTTTCTTCGGGTCCATAATTTTCACAATGTCAGGCCCATGAGAGTCCATTACTATAGAAACCTTCTCCATATTAAAATCAGAATCAATTATCCCACGCTCACTATAAGGAAGCTTATCTTTTCCACTATGAGTGGACCTGTGATTACGCTCATTACTATTATTCCGCAAATCGTGTACCGAGGTTGATGCCTTATTTTTAGTATTTTTCTTATCCAGAACCATCTCGTCGCTGACGCCGCTACCGGAATTTATCCCCTTCTGATCACCTCAAAGCCATTGTTCACCACTGGTGTATACATTTTGACGATTTGGAGCTCGTAACCAGACACCAAAGAGCTTTTCTACAGATTTGTCTGGATAGTCAAAAAACTTCTGGCAGAATCTATCAGGGTGGCCAATGATGCCGTAAAAAAAGCAAAAGTTTGGCAGCTTTTCATATTTAAAATTAGCCCAGAGCACCTCTTCTCCAACCTTCTTGATTCTCATTCTTCGTTTTAATGGTCTCGTAGTATCTACTGAAACCCTTATACGCATATAATCTCTCCAAATTCCTTTGAAATTGTTTGAATCGACTTCAACAAATCCTCCGATAAAATTACCAATAGTTTTAGCAACATGTTCAGACATATAGTCCACTGGTAAGTCATACACTTGAACCCAAACATCAGTATGGGTTAAAGTTAAATGATAAGGGTTCATACCAGTTTCTATTGTGCTAAAGACGAACAATTGCTGATCAAAAGTCCATGGCCCATTCTTCATAATCCGTTCCAGATCTAACTCATGGTAAAATTGAAATAAAAAAAGATTTGGGCTAAGATCCTTTATCCACAAACCTTTCACTGGTCTCCATATTGCTGCAAGAGTATTCTTCATCGCCAAAAAATTAACAACTTTATCAGTAAGGAATTTACCAACCAAGCATAAATATAGATCTTGATTTGCATCCAGATCGGCTGTTGATGGAAGATCAAGATCTCCCGCCCCCTCTTCTTCCAATACCAGACAATATACAAATCTTCTATATTTTGTTCCATGAGACCACACAAAATAGCCAAAAACACACACCACCAAGCAGATAAAAGAGAAACCGCCAGACAAAAACTCTCATAACCTATCAAAAGGATAGGGCATGCCTACACCTGCACTAAGGACAAGACAAGGGATCATCATTTGTTTCTTTTACTCTTCCACTATAACAAAACACAATTAATATGATATATTTTGCCAACAGTCTTGTAACTTATTGGTATTCTTCGATCCCTGTCCTAGTAATAGGGAATTTTCAGGTTCGACTCACATAGACGTGATTGTCGAACACTTGTTATCTAGGATTCAAAACCCCTTTTATGTGTTTTACCCTTTCTGTTTATATATATATAAATATAATTAATTCTTCCTCTCTCTCTTATCATTTAACTCGCTTTTGCAATCCATTATCTTCTCTGATTAAATCTATAATTACTGCTTGTGCCAAAAATGAGAAGTATGCATAGAGCTACTCATGGGGTTCTAGGATTGAGGTTAGGGGTGGGCTACTAAGATACTTATTTAAATTGGTGAGAGCTTTGTTACACTCCCCATCCCAAAGGAAAACTTAATGTTTCGTCAATGCTTAGAAGAAAAGTTATTAGCTATCTGAACACTTGGAAATGAACCTATTTAGGGCTACAAAATGAACCTATTTAGGGATACAACCATACCTGTTAGCTTTTGTAATTGTTTTTGGTTTGATGACCTTCTTAAGTCTTACAAGGCTTGTATTTTGTCGCATTGAGTTTTATTTTATAGTGCTAAAGGATCTGAAATGTCTTGCTAAGGTCAGAAATGTGGTTAATTCACATATTGCTTTTGACCAACATCAAATTAATGTATACCTCCATAAATTTATTAATTTCATCTCTGAACATCTAAGTGACTAGGTGTTAATAAGTTTACCCAGGATTCTTCAAGCTGGATAACATGACTTTAAAGTAATACAAGCCTATAGTGGTGATCAATGACGTGCTTTCTTGATCATGACTGAATATAATAATCTAATGGTATGCATCCAAAAAACTCATTCTTTAATGTCCAGCAGCCGAATCCACCAGTTGATCAATTCTTAGTACTAGAAAACTTTATTTAGGACAAGTTTTGTTTAAATAAGTAAAATCCACACAAACTCTCTGATTTTCATTATTCTTCCTCACTACAACTGGATTGGAAATCCATTCAGGAAATACAGCTTCTCCTATGGTCCCACCTTTCAGCAATCTATGCACCTCATATTCCACTACTTTGGCTTTCTCAGAAGATGCTCTATTGGATTTTTGCGTAATTGGCCTAAAACTTGGATCAATTTGGAGCCAATGGCACATTACCTCAACGTCTATGCCAGGCATGTCATAAGATTTCCATGCAAACACATCGATGTTTTCTCTCAAAATTTGGGTCATCTTCTCTCTTTCCTCCTTATCAACTAAACTACCAACCAAGAAGAACCTCTCATCAGCTTGGTTTCCTGAACTATAGGGACTTGAATTATGACTTCAAAGACCTTCTCTTCTAGCCACCCTAGTGCCTACCATCAATGGGACGGCCATTCTATGATTGCTACACTTTTTTTACCTTCTTTTTCGGTTGAGAGGAATCAGGTTTATCAATTGCACATTTTTTTTCTTTTTTCTTGCTTTATCTGCTCAAACTCTTCCCTCTTGCCCCCAGACTGAAGGCTCTCAGCCAATTTTGTTGGGCATTTCTCAATGAGAACATTATGGACAACTAACACAAAGCAATAACGTGCATCCTCTCGCTTTTCCTTGATTTCCATGATGCCATATTTTTATGGGAATTTAAGCTTTTTGTGATAAAGGGAGGCAACAGCCTCATTTGGTTTAGCCAAATTTGGCTTAGAATAACATTATATAGGGAATCAATGTCCATTGTTTTCTTGATGGGGCCTATTTTGATTAGTACCTCGACAATGACTATTGGAGACACTTACTAAATCCTTCTTTTTTTGATAGGGCATATTCTGATTGAGAGGATTCAGGTTTATTAGTTGTTCTGTCTTCATTCATTTTCCTCTTCGAACTATCAAACTTACTGATCCCCCTCTTCTCGCATCCCCCACGTTGGTTGCTATTTCATCATCCTCCATACGAGTATACTCATTTATTCAAGATAAAAACTCATCAAAGGTATAAGGAGGGATTATATTGAGGGATTTATAAATATCGTTGTTGTCCTGAGGCAGACCACACTTAATCTGGTTGAGGGCAAACTTGAGGTTGTAATCCTCAGTTTTTTAGTATACTTCCTAGTACATCCAGGAATATTTCTACAGAGTTTCTCTATTTTTCTTTCTCATATTCATCAAGGCCTCAGGGCCGCTAATTATCCTGATGTTTGTTATGAATCTGGCCACAAAATGCTCAGCCAACTCCCTAAAAATATCCATCTGCCAGAGCAAACAGCCAAGTGAACCATCCCAATGCCATTTCACTTAAATTCGCTGGTTACATATGGCACATGACAACATTGTTAGATATTCAGTAGGCCATGACATGATGACAGTATCTCACGTGGTCAGTCGAGTTTGTTCGGCCATTGTAGATAATGAACTTTGGCATTTAAAACTTCTTCAGGATAGTGCTTATGTTATCTTCTTAGTGAATTGAGATCCATTATATTCCACCAAGGACTTTTTGGCCAAGTCCCTTAAGTGCGAGCAATTATTTTTCTAGCAACTGTGGAATCAATCAGCTTGTGAAGATCATTTTATACCCATGTTTTTAGGCGTCAACTTTTTTTAATTAGCCTATCAAAAAAAAAAAACTTGCCATTTCCTGTAGCGATACCACTTATGTCTCTATGGGATTTTCTTACTAAACAGTCTTAGCTTTCTTAGCTACTCGGCCTTTAGGATTTATTATAATGGGTTAGATTACAATTTGTGAGTCCACTTTTCAAGCAGAAGATGCTTTGGAAGTAATTTTCAATTGACTGGAAGTTTGTTTCTTAATCTCCTCTTTGAGGAGCTGTGTGAGGGCCTGATTTTCCATTTTGAGCTTCATGAGCTCACTTTGAGAATCTCCTGCACTTTCGACAGTATAATTGTTATCAAATTTGCCCTTGTCTAGGTCTGCTTTCATAGCAAGATTTAATGGAGGTAAAAGAAATGCGTCCATTCCCACTATCTGGTGGGATGGTATATCTTTTAGCCTACTGAGTGTCTGAACCATGGTTTGGATAATGAAGGAAATATGTTATGTGAATCTGAAAAGAACAAAAGGGATTGAAAAGTGCTTGAACAATCAATTCCCACAGACAGCGCCAATTATAGGTGCCAAAAAAATTGAGTCTCCCCACTGATGATATAAGTTAAGCACAATTCAATAAAAGTAAGATAAATAAAAAGTGGATAAGACTAAGATTTTGTTTGTAGTTAAGTTACACCGGCAGCGTTTATGCTATTCTAATATTATGTCTTCATTTATGTGTGTTTGTATATATATATATATTGCTCAAAAGTAGTAACTTAAAGAATAATACAATTAAGCTACTAGCTTTCTCTCTCTTGAATTACTTGCATAGAATTCTAGAACCTTGTAATAAGGTTTCCCTACACTATTTATATGTATAGAATTAGGGTTACAAATGCTCCATTAGGGTAAACAGTAAAAAACTAAAATGGGTAAAACTTGGATACTGCTCCAACACTTTACATGTGGCTCTATCCTTACCTTGAGGGAAAAAGTGTTATTTCCACGTTATTATTACTATATCGGCAGTAACACTATGTCAGCAGGACCATCACAGCCACAAATCACATCCTTTCCTCAACGTAATGCATCACCTAGGCTAATGGTTTAAATCTTCCCTCTTTGACTTTGGTTAAACTTCGTGATGCCTCATGGGCTAATAGATGCAATTATGCTTTCCAGGTGACAAAGGCCCAAATATACTTATAATTTTTGTACTCTCTCAAGTACCAATGTATTAAACCCCACTGGAATGACCAAATAATATAGAACCAATGTATTAAACCTCATTGGTAGGACCGTGTAACAAATCGCAATGTTGCCATTAACCGTAGCATTCTACCAACATAAAACAAAAAGTATAACAGAGAAAACATATTTTCAATTCAGAATAACTAAATTAATGGAAAGAAGCAAAACAGTATAAAACAAATAGTTATTTTTCAAAATTTAGTATCATATAAAACAAACTTGATCCTAACTTTGGGTAAAAACAAAACATAGGCTGCGTTTGACGCGCATAATAAGAGGGCGGGATATGATAACTTTATACTATTTCAGGTTTGCTGTTTGTAAGGATTGGATATCGGGGAAGATTATTTATCCCACTAAAACTTCTTATCCCACCAAGAAAGGGATTGACGAATCCTACCTAAGAAGTGGGATTGTTTTATCTTATCCCGATGGGATTAAATAATCACATCCGACTGTCTAATTTAGCACATCAAACACACCCATAATATCTAAAACATGGTTCGATTTAAAAAAAAGGAACCTTTTGCAATTAATCACTTGCTTGAATATCAATGCTAAGACTCATCTTTGCACCCACAAAATATGGGTAATTTTGTTTCTATCTGCAATTTTTTGCAATTCATTTGCGTTGTCCCATTAAATTGAACCACGGGGTAGAATAGACTTACAAAAAAATTTAGTGATTTAATTTTTATAAATATTGCTTTTTTAATAAATTAATGTTAATATATCCACTAAATTGATTAATATATTCACTCTAATTCATTAATTGTAAATATTAACAATATAAAAGTAAATGTAAAGTAACAAAAGATTAAAACTACTCCCTCCTTCATTTTCCATCTTTCCATGACAAAGCAAGTTGCGGAGCATGTTCTTCAAACGCAAGTTCTTCCGATATACTGTAAAGTTATTTTCTTTGGGCATTATACTTCGATCTCAAGCATTATTATCCTCCTTTTCTCCATTTGTTTGTTTTATAAACCCTAGGAAACTCCCCTTTTTTATGTTAACAACCATCCCACAAATCTTACCAGTAGCTTTACACTATGACAATAGGTTGTCCTGTGATTGAAAAAACTATATTTAAAATAAATAAATATTGTGTTGAGAATGCTAGTTATAACTTAGCATTTTATTTAAGAAATAGTTACCACTTCATTTTAAAAAAAAAATTGACAACAATCTCATTCGACAAATGTAATTACCGTTTCCCCTTTTGCATTAAGACATCACCCAATTCACTTTTAATTGATTGTATCCCGGAAAAAGTATCTTGAAATAATAAAATATTCTCAAAAATATTTCATAAGTAAGTATGTTAAGATAAACAATAAATTAAAAGAATATACATTAAGGTCATGTGAATTATGAAAAAAAAATATCTTCGACACAATTTTATTATTAACAACTCTTACCAAAACAACACATTAGTTCTGGAGCCGATATTAGATATAAAGCATGTTCTTTTGAAGTTCATAATATTGTATCAGAATTAAGTTGTTCTATTAGACTTTAAATAAGAATATAATCTCAACGATAAATTCATAACGAAAAACAAAATTGCGGAGCACATGCATTGAATGTTCTATCTCCGATCAATTAGAGAATTGCTCTGAAAATGAGCCGTGCTCAACACTAATTCCTATTTCTTTTTAGCCGCATTAACCCATGTTATTGTGGAAATTTTGTTCGTATTGCAAAATAATGTTCAATTCACTCGTTGACAAAAGATGTTTTGTTGTTGTATGGTCAAATTAATATAATTCCAAGGTTTATATTTTGATTGGCCAAACTATTTGCTAAAAGTTAATAGAGTACTTTTAATAAAAGTTTTTAAAAAACCCTAGATGAAAATTAGGAAATAAATAAATATGGAAGTAAATTTTGATTAGGAATCTAAATTAAAAATCAAATATACAATTATAAATTAATTTTAATTGGTGAAGATATACTTCTCAATTTTTAAAAGGATAATATTGTGAAAGTTGCTTCAAAAATTCTAAGTAGATTAACTGCAAGAAGTTATGAATAGAAATAAAATCACCCAAAAAATATCGGCACGCCTCTTTTCTAATACTACAAATTGACCTAAGATTATCCCCAATATATAATGATATGATAGAGTTAAGATCCTAATTGAACGAGGAATGAAATTCCTGGTATAGGGAGATTTAAATATATATAAAAAAAAGTAAATAATTAATACCAAATCAAAAGCCAATCTAATTAAATCAAAGTCAAAGCAGGCTTTCTACAACTAAATTAAAAAAATAAATTAAAGATTTCACTATCACAGCAATATAAACTAGAAAGAAGCAAGAGCCAACTAGACATGTGGCAATTGCAAGAGCTAATGAATTTGATAACACTGCATATATTCCCGTAACAAATGCAACCATCATCGCCAACAAGGCAAATACGTTGAGAATGAAGGCAGCACTGACTAACCCCATGATACGTTCCGTATCACTATACCTCGATGCAAAGAAGTACATAAATATGGCACTGGTCGAGAGAACGAGGGCTATGGTATCAGATATGATAAATGCCTGAAAAGCTGTGGATTTTGTAAGAACCGCCATTCCTTGATGTGAGCTGCCGCTTTGAATAAACCCACCTGGCATGGTAAATCCAGCCGCGAAAGTTATGGTTGCAATGAGTGTCGCTACTATTACGTGTGTTTGAGCCTCTTCCCAAATTTTTTTTCTTTTCTCTTCGAAAGTCTCTTCTTTTTCCTCTCCGAATATCCCATCCTTCTTTACATTTCTTTGATAAGGCAAGCCAACAGTAGCACCAGCATTCTTCAATTCCTCAACAATTTCATTCTGAAATTTTTAGCATAAATTAAACATATATGTCAATTTTTGCCGGTACGTTGCAATATTAATGTACTAGCTGGCTATATATTTATTAAACAGACACTTAATTAAAATACTTTAAGAATTAATAGATGATTGTATTTAGTTTAATTGTAAAAATATGCTCTCATCATATATAAGGTCATTAGATTAATTGAATCACTTGTTAAATTTTATTTATTTGTAGCATATAAATTAAGGTTATTTGGGTAATACCCACTTTAAAAGAAAATGGTTATCTCTTTAATTTAGTAGAGATATTTATTATAGAAATCATTTATACTAAATTTTATATTTAAAGTCAATCAATTAACAAATGGGTGAGATGACAATCATAATTTTTGAAATAAAGAAAATGCACATAAATATTATCACCTAAATTCTTCAAAGTGGAGCTAATATACAGTATATATAAACAACCCTTTTATCCAAAAAAATATCATAAGAACTTTGAATCGTTTTCATACATTCAAATGATGCCTTTACATGACACATGATTTTTTTATTTTTATTTTTGGGTAAAATTTGAAAAACATTATTAGTTCACACAAAAACAAGATTCGTGTTATATTCTACCGTGTAGATCTAACAGCAAACTTGGACATTCATAGTTCAAATGCTCAACTAACACAAATCAAAACCACGTAATACAAATGGTTTTGCCCAGCTGTATGTTGTATGTTATATACATACAACTTAAATCGATCATTAATTGGTTGTAGTGTATCATACTCAGTAGGTATATATTGATGGACATAGACCATGCAAGCTAGAAATTAATTTTGAGGGGGATTTTTTTTTTTCTTCGATTACGTAAAACATATATGCTAATAAATTTGAAATTTGCTCGTTTGAGGTTGATATATAAAAGTACAACAAAATGTTATGGTGGTATATGAAGGTACATCAAAGTTTGAGGCGCTACAACCGTACAAATTTTAATGGAAGTAAATATATAAAAGTACACCAAAATTTGGGGGGAGGGGGGAGAGCATGGCCCCGGCTACCAACCCTATAGGTAGTTCCGTCCCTGTTGGTGGATATATAAAACAAAACTTATTTTTTATTGTGAGTACTTAATACAGCTACTATGGTGTGAAAACAGAAAGTGAAATCTTAAGACGAAAAAAAAAAAAAAATAATAATAATAATAATAATAATAATAATAATGAGTTAAATTATAAGTGAAATACGTTCATCCACAATTATTTATTTATTTATTTTGAGATTTGGATAGAATTGTATCAGCTTGGCGTAAAGTACAAATGATTGTTTAAGGAAACATGTTTAACTTCAAGGGGTAAAACCACAAAATAAAATTTTGATTTAGGAGAGTTTAATACTCTCGCTTTCTGAAACTAAGAGTTCAATAATATTTTATTTTTTTAGAATGTTATTTCAAATTAAAAGTCCATTTCTCTTTTTACAATATAATCAACATACAAAAATTTCTAGTAAAAATAAATTTTGTTCTAAATCATTAATTGTAATAATATCAGTGAATTTTTAAAAAATGTGAATTGCCAAATACAAACTCTTAAATAAGATGAAAGTGAAGTATTATTACATGCAATGACATAGATATATGTATATATGAAACCGAAATTAAAGAAGAAAGAAAGAAAACTAAAAATAAAAATGAAGTATATATAATGTTTAATGCACATACCTTTGTTGCCATAGGCATGTCAACATTGTTAGTTACCAAATCCAACGGCGTCATTTTATCATAATTTGAGACTCCCTTATCAGCCATGGGATGTAGTATGAGTTGGGGCAGAGAATAGTTGGAAATAGAAAGCAAATGAAGAGGTGTATTGCCGTCATAATCTATCTGATTTATCAGAGCGTCAATTATTGGACATTCTTTTAGGATATATTCAATCACATTTTTCTGTTGATGCTTCACTGCCATGTGAAGAATATTTTGATAATTACAACCCTCCATGTTCCAAGAATCTGGACATTGTGACATAATTTCTTTCAACACCGATACATGACCTCGATTAGCCGCTATGTGAATAGCTGTATTGGACTCATAGTCCTTGATGTATGCGACCGACTTATCTGAAAGTAAAAGTGAGCTAACCAAATCGGCATAACCAAGGAGTGCAACAAAATGCAGCGGTGTTTGGCCGTTAGAATCTTTTTCTTTGACAATATCAATTTTCCAGTTCAATAATAATACCACGCATCCTATATAAAAGAAAAAAAAATAGTATAATAAGGTTTGATGAGTTATCGCATATTGTAAAACTGTAGGCTAATTAAAGAAAAAAATTTACCATATCAATATGAAAATTAAAAACTGCACCGCATAAAAGGTAAAATGAGTTTAGACAACATAATGAATGTCATCCCATTTCAAGATTACATTGTACTGTCTGTCTAATTAAATAGCTTGTTAGATGTCTAATTGTTTGAGCTTAACTTCTTAACTACCTCTTTATATTTTTTTGTCTTTGGGCTTTTTAGCTCTTCCGTTGAAGATAGTTTTAGTGCTAGGGCGACAGGGCCCAGCCCAATGTCCATATAATACAAATTACTCATAAAGAAAAATAGATTATTATTTTTTGCTGTCTTAGATTAGGTAAAAAGTATTTATACAACTGATCAAAACTAGCCCTTCACTAAATTTTGGAGAGTGGGGGGGGGGGGGGGGGGGGGGGGGGGGGGTATATATTTTTGTAAATGGATTGCTGTTAAAAAGGGACTAAGACATAGTGTTTCTTTTTTTTTTTTTCCAAAAAACAAAAAAAAATAACTTCATCAATTACCTTAAAGTGCAAGTGTTTGCCGGTATTCAAAAACAGTCATATATAAATATATATAAATATGGGGGGGAAATTTCTCATGCGAATTACTGTTTACGGACCATTCGTACGGATTGACCCATTTGGCAAGTTTCCCGATGGAATTTTTTAATGAAATTTGGTGAGGATGTTCTTCATCATGTGTAGAACATCTTTACCAAATTTCATCAAAAAATTCAACTGGGAAGTGGGTTAACTACATGATTGAAAAATATTGGTCCAGAAATAGATATATAAAATCCAATATTTTTCAATCATGTAGTTAACACACTTCCCGGTTGAATTTTTTGATGAAATTTGGTGGAGATGTTCTACACACGATGAAAAACATCCCCACCAAATTTCATCAAAAAATTACATTAAGAAGTGTGCCAAATGAGCCAATACGTACAGGTGGTTCGTGAATAGTAATTCGTACCAGAAATGCTACCTATATATATGTATATAAATATTTTTTTTACTCCACCCCTTACTGGTAAGATTAAATATTAAACTATATGGTCGATTATCAGTTTATAAAATATGTCACATAACTAATAACTGTTATATTAACAGAAGAGCAAAAATACGTACTTTTGCTGTTGGAAATTACCGCTCCATGTAAAGCTGTTTTACCATTTGGACCACTATAAGCAGGTGATTTACAGTTTTGTAATATAACGTCCACCAATTCATCAAATCCTCTTCTGGCCGCCAGATAGAGTGGAGTCTCCAACCATTCCTGGAGAGTATACGAGTATTCTGGATCTTCTTCAATTAACATTTTAACAACATCAACGTGACGAGATCTCACGGCCTCGTGTAAAGGCGTGTAGCCATTGCGACAAGTCTCAGACTTCATGATCTTGCCCTTGGCCCGTTCCTCTCCGTCGGTGCTGCCTTTTTCAATATCTCCGGGACCTGGAGGCATTTGTTTTGCGCAAAGGATGAGCTCTCGCACTATAGATGAGTGCCCGCCCCTCGCGGCCAGGTGAAGTGCGTACTCGCCTTTTACATTAAGTTCGAGTAATAACTGTTGATTAAGAGATAAAATGCGTTTCACAGCTTCAAGTTGGCCAAATTGAGACGCTACGTGAAGGACTGTGTCTCCACTTCCTGCTCGCTCATCCCCAAGTTTGTGTTTGAATTGAGTGAACAAATCTAGATTAGTGCCGGTACTGGCAGCACTATACAACCTAGAATCCATCAAATTAGTATATATGATGTAGGCTATACATGAAAATTAAAGCTTAATCTTTTTTTGCTTTGATTCATAATATTTTATCAATTGCTAAAGCATGCCCTTCTTTTTATAGAGCAGAATCTTAATCTTTGCGTGTACCAGCCATCATATATATATATATATATACTTCATAAAGATTAAAACAAGACCACTTTTTCTTTTTGTGTCTTTATTTTATTCCAAATCTCTTTGTTGCTTTTTATTATTAGACAGGAAGCTTGTACAATGGATATATTTGCACAATGTATTTTAAGAATTTTATTCGGTGGGTGTTAAAATTAAGAGTTTATATAGAGATTTACTATTTCTTTTATGTTTGGGAGAGCCTTGTCAATTAAATGTAGCAATAAAATTTTAATATTGATGGATACTCGTATGTAAATTTTAAAGATTAATTTATTAATAGAAATAAGTATTAGCTCTTTTGGTAATTTTAAAGATTAATTTACCAATAGAAATAAGTATTAGCTTTTTGGTTGTCGAATTGGGTTTATCATCCGGAACCAGAATTATATGATTAATCTTACACTTTTGTCATTAATTTGCCATTCTTCGTCCTTAATTAAGAGTCCATGTTTATGACAAAAAAAAAAAAGTTAAAGGCATGTTTGGTGGGTATTTTTTTTTCAAATTTTAAAAACTCAACTTAAAATCAACTTTACTTTTACATTTTTCAAAATTTATTTCACTTTACTTTCTCTCTCTAAAAAAACTTCTAAAACACCATAACTTTAAATCCAAAAATCAAAATTAGATAAAAATATATATATTTGAAACCTATTCGTCGAGATCTATAACATAAGATCCATTGCGCCTATTTTTTGAAATTTTTTTATGAGATTTTTTAGTTTGTTAAAAAAACTCAAACAAAAACTAAATTCACTTTTCAATATATTTTCAAATTCTACTAAACACCATATTTTAAAAACTCAACTCAAAATATCAACCAAACATCAACTGTCTATTTATATTTCATTTTTTTTCATTTTAAATTTTCTGAATGCATTAATTTCATTACACGTACAATTAATAATAATATATATATATATAAAAAAAAACTTATTTTTTAACATGAGTGTTTAATACAACTACTCTATTGTGAAAACAGAAAGTAAAATCTTAAAAAAAAAAATAAGAGTCAAATTATAAGTCGAATACGATCACCCACAATTATTTATTCATTTATTTTCAGATTTGGATAGAGTTGTGACAATTTGGGGTAAAGCACAAATGAATGTTTAAGGTAACATGTTTAACTTCAACGGGTAAAACGACAAAATAAAAATTTGATTTAGGAGAGTTTATTACTCCACTTTCCAAAATTAAGATTGCAGTAATATTTCTTTATAGAATATTATTCTAAATTAAAAACTCACTTCACTTTTTAAAATATAATCAACGTACAGAAATTATTGATAGGAAATAAGTTTCATTATAAATTATTGATTTTAATAAAATTAGTAAATTGTTAAAAAATGTAAAAGTCAAATATAAAATCTTAATTAAAAAGAAAGTAGAGTATAATTTATCATTATTACAATAGAAAATAATAATTAAAGACATTAGTATATCAGTGGTTTTAGCGAAGGACATTCTATTTTTAGACTTAGTTTAAAGGACATATTTTTAATAAAGGACAAATTGGCATTATTTTGATTACTTATTAATTATTTCGTTAAATTGGTTTTTTTTTACTTTTTTGTCCCTATATATTTTTACATGTTATCTCGATTGTTTGTACCTACGTAATTAATTTGAATTCAAATTGGTTTTAGATTTGGTTTCTAACAACTTTGGAGAGATAGGGAAAAAAAAATAATTGATAAAAAATCTCATTAACAACTAATCTTCAGTTTAATCCTATCTGATTTGTCCATCACCACCCCCACTCTAAATCAGCTTAATCTTTATACTGTAACTGCAACGAGATCGGGATGCATTTCCGCTTTATTAGTGGAGAGATCAGGAGGAAGGGGGCGATGGTACAAGTGGAGGATCTATATTTTTCCAAAAAAAAAAATATTTCCAAATTCATGATGTATACTTATCTTTGACTAGACTTACAATTGTTGATCTCTTTATAAAAACAGAAAAATTCTCCTAATTTCCTACTTTTGAGAACAGGTGGAAGAATTAAGGATGATCCTAGTCAAGTCAAGCAAGTTAAATATTGAGAGTAGTTGTTGATATAAGAAGATTTTGATCAAACATGTGGATTGAAAGGCCCTCTATTTCTGCACTCTGTTTTTTTTTCAGCTAGGGGGGAAATTACCATGGTCATTTGTTTGTCTTCATAAATTTATTGAGAGAGTGAGATGGGGATTTGCTCCACTGGCAATATTACTTCAAGTACCTCCGAGTAGTATGTGGTATCTTCCTTCTTTACCTCCGAGTAGTATGTGGTATCTTCCTTCTTTCAAGATTATTATTATTAATGTTATTTTAAAAGTAAGTTTCCAATGAATTTGTGTTGCTTCTTGATATGGGTTTTCTGTTTCTTGAAAAAATAGCCACTAAAATTTTCATTTAATTTTAATTAGTGTTTATATAGTTGTAGATGCTATATATATGATACGATATGAGCAATTGTGAAAACGATGATTTTATCTTTATAGATGTACTCAGAACGACATCATAGGTGTAATTTGTACCACGACAAACAAACGATGAATTTATCTATACCATTTAGTGAAGAAATGTAACTTAATATGTCTTCTTATTTTATACTATGTCTGTCAAAAAAATTAAAAAAATAATGTAACTCAATATGTTTGCCAAAAAATTGAAATAATAGTGTGACATAATATGTCTAGTAGAAAATTGAAAAGATGTAATTTATTATGCCTAACAAAAAATTAAAAAGATGCAGCTTATTATGTCTGCCAGAAAATTAAAAAGATGCAGCTTAATATGTCTACCAGAAAATTAATTAGATTAGCGCAACTTAATATATCTTCCAAAAACTTAATTAGAAAAAAGTAACTTAATATGTTTGCTTGCTAGTTTGTGATACTTACATGTTTTGACTTTTTGAATAATTTTTCTGTTTGTCTTCTTGTTTGAAAGATATGTATTTGAATTTGTGTTTATTTTTTTGTAATATGTGTTTGAATTGGATCATTTGAATTGGTTTGAATTTGTGTTTATCTTCTTGTGATATGTGTTTGAATTGTATTCTAATTTGTTTGAATTTATTTTTCTTGTTTAAAATTCCCAATTAAATTGTATTTTTTATTTTCTTGTATTTATCTTTAAAAAGGGTAATATTGGAATCCAACTTAATTAATTCAAATAATAAAAATAATTAATATCTTGTCCTTATTTCAAAAGTTGTCCTTCGAACAAATGCAATAAAAAGGATGTCCTTGGTTGGAAAGAGAGAGTAGTATTTATCCTTTGAAAAAAAAGCCCCTTATTACAACCATTGATAGATAAATATATATATACACAAAAGCAAAATTAAAGAAGAAAGAAAGAATTAAAAGGAATGAAGTATATATATTATATAATGTTTAATGCACACGCCTTTGTTGTTGTAGACATGTCCACATCGTTTGACTGTTAGTTACCAAACCCAATACCGTCATTTTCTTCTTTATAAGACTATGTTATTGGCCATGGGAATATGGGATGTAGTACAAAGTAAATGAAGTGGGCGTATCGCCCTTGCGATTTTTTTGATTTATCAGAGCGTAAATTATTGGACATTCTTCTAGGATATATATATATATATATATATATTAAATTACATTTTTCTGTAGATGCTTCACTGCTATGTGAAGAATATTTTGAAAACAAGAACCAGCCAACTATTGAAATCATAGCCAATCAAAAGAAAATCGGCATTTTCGGTTTTCAGTAATTTCAGTTTTTGGTATTCAAATATGTGGGACAAAAACCAATATTTTAGGATTGGTTTTGGTTTTTACATACCGATTTCCACCCCTAGTCAAAATGGTGCAATAATAAAATAAAACTTAGAGTTTTAAATACAATTTTCAAGTCTTATCAACCTTTTACCATGGTTGAACGTTTATTGGAAGGATCTTTAGCCTAATTGTAAGTATAGTAAGCACGAAGTGCCAATGAAGATGTAGGCAAGAAATGAAGACCATGAAACATGGTCCCTTTAATATAGTGAAGAATGTAAAGAACAGCTGCATAATGAGTAGAGCGCGGAGCTAACATAAAATGATTGACTATGTAAACAACATATGCAATGTCTAAACGACTGATCGTGAAATAAACTAGGTTGTCAACTATCTGCTAATGCAAAGTGGCATGTATTTAAAGTAATACCATCAAGATGAATAAGCCTTATATCCATTTCCAAAGGAGTGGAGGCGATTTTGCAGTCAGTGAGGCTGACACAAGTAAGAATATCAAAAGCACATTATTTGGCCTAGAAGAGATAGTAACTAGCAAAATCAGAAAGAACTTCATGCCCCAAAAAGTAATTCAGAGGACCCAGAACTTTCATCTCAAAGTAACAACTGAGAGATTTTTTAAGTTCAGAAAAACCAATAACATCATCCCCAATAATAATCATGTATCCACATAAAGAGTGAGAAGCGTGATACCAACATTCGATTTTATGATGAAGAGTTTGTAATCATAAACACTAGAGGTGAAACCTAATTTTTGAATAGTGGAGTTGAACTTTTCAAACTAGCCATGAAGAGCTTGTTTAAAATCATATAAGGTACGCTGGAGCTTGCGAACTTAAGATGAAGAGTGGGGAAACACTAATAGAGGTGTCATGTAAACTTCTTCAGAAAGATCACCATTTAAGAATGCATTTCTCAAATCCATCTGATTACGACTGAGTTGGAAATCCTACCGATAAACATTTAACAACGGGTTATTGTATTTTCTTGGAAGACTCCCCCATATCTTGGCATAACAAAAAACAATCGATTGTCTCTCGCTTTCGTACAAAAACCGAATATCATGCTTTTGTTGACACTGTTCATGGACTCATTTGGCTACACTAGCTCTTTTTAGACATGAGAGCCCTTCAATAACTCCCAACCACCATTGGATGTGATAATCAAAGTGCTATTCAAATTGTTCACAATGATATTTTTCATGAACGAGCAAAGCATATTGAGATTGACTGTCATTTTGTTTGTTAACATGTGCTTAGTAATATTGTTTGTCTCATTTCCGTCTCTTCTGCAAATTAACCAGCTGACATCTTTACTAAAGCTCAACACAAGATGGTTTCCCATTTTCCATCTTGAAGTTGAGGGGGTTATTAACATATAAATTTATAGTCCATATATAGTTACTTGACTATTGTTGTAGCCTTAATTGTGTGATTAGGTCTTAATTAGGTGATTACATTCCATACTTGTATTGTCGTCTCAACCCTAACTAAGGACCTCCATTGTATCATTTGTTTCACAATTCAATATACATAATTTCTCTAATCTCTCTATATTTTAATAGCTTTAATTTGTAATGTTTTATAAATTGTTGTATGTAGATCCTGTAGGTCGGAAAATACCCTAGAGGGGGGGTGAATAGGGTTTATAAAACTAAATGCGGAATTTAAAAATCTTTTCAAAAAGTTTAAGTAAAACAATTTACTTAACAAATATATATCAAGGAATGTAAGCAATAACAAAACAATCAATAATAAAGAGATTGAGTTAGAAAGATTAAACCAATCGAAATCCAAGATTTTTTGTCCACACGGTTCGGCTTGTTCCCCCTACTCCGCGCTCGGTTAGTTCCCCGAGAACTTCCACTAAAACCGATCTCCTTCCGGGTGAAGATCAAACCACTACAAGTGTATTCTTCTCACACACTCTACAACTATTGCTACACCACAATACTCTCACAAGATACCCTCTTGCTAACCTATGAGATACAACTCTCACAAATATGATTTGAATAAGTTTTGGTGGCTAACACCAATGTACAATATCTCTCTTGTGTATAACAAAATACAAATGAAGCTCACACTAAGAGATATCAAAATTGATCAAAGTATATAGCTCAAAAATGAAAGATTGATCAATTAAATGAATTGAATACTTGAATAACTTTGTATATATGTAAAATGAGTTTGTACAATGATTCAAGTGTATTAAAACATGTCTAAGACATCATATTTATAGCTTACAAAATCATATGGCCGTTGGGGATGATTAAGAGAGGTTTTGGCTCCAAGGTATACATTTTCAAACTTTCCAACAGCTAGTTTTGACAAAACAATTCAACATTGTTTTGTTAATTTATCTCAATTAGACCGTTGGATCATGCTCAAATTTTAGTCAAAATTGCCAGGAGATGTTGTCTAACTACTGTAAAAATTTCAAAATGATCGGAGTTCAGGAAGGCCTCCATTTTACCGTTAGATCAAAACTGGGCAAAAATTTAGCGAATTTTAAACGAAAAATAAAAATATTTTTCCAATTTAATAATTTAGTTCCAAATAAAATTATAATGATTTTTGAACCTCAAAGATATGTTTCTAAGATACCTATTTTTATTATAGCTTAAAATATGATCATTTAAAATTAATATGAATTTATTTTGAAACTCGGTTTTTGTAAAATGATGTTTTTCAAATAAATTCAATTTCAAGCTAGTTTGAATCAATCTTTAAAAGATGTAAGAATATGTTTGAGCTATAGGTATTTGATCAATAAAGTATCTTTACATAAAATCTAAGCACTCACTCCATTCAATGATAATTCGAGTCTTCGTGATGCTTGATTTTCTTGTGCGTATCTTCACTTGTTTGATGTTCTTGATCCTTTCTTGGTTTTGTATAGCACATGTATATCACTTGAGTTCATTTCTTGTGAGTAGAGGCGTTTGTAAAGCTTGTGTGAGATTTTGATTGCTTCGGTTTGAAGTTACACTTGGTCGAAAGATATATCGGTTAAAATGGCTATCATCATTGAAACAACCGAGTTAAATAACACTTTATTAACTTATTGTAATTATCAAAATAAGATTAATTGACTTTAAGGTCAACAGACCCCATTTTTATAAAGCAGAATCTTAACCTTCGCATGTAGCAGCTATCATCTATATACTTCTTAAAGATTAAAACAAAACATTTTTTTTATTTTTTTGTCTTTCTACTATTCCTAACTTCTTTGTTGCTTTTATTATTGAACAGGAAGCATGTATGATGCATATAAGTGGACATCGGTATTTCAGGAATTTCATTTAGTGGGTGTTAAAATAAGAGCTCAAAGATTTACTATTTCTTTTTTGCTTGGGTGAACCTTGTTAATTAAATATAACAATAAATTTTAATATAAGTTCAATTCGCCATGGTAAAATGCTGGAAAACAAAAATGTGGGGATTGTCACAGTAAATAATTGTAACAAATAGAAACACAACTCATATTTGTCATGGTGTAGGTGTAGACACCCCGATCTGTGACCCCCGCAAGAACCCTAACGACCTTCGAGAAGTACTGTTTATGGAGTCCGAAACCCACCCGAGCACCCGAAACTGCCTCGAAAGGGGTTGTTAGCCAAACAAACCTATTTTTAAGGGGAATTGTCGCACGACAAATGAGAATGTCGCGCGACAATCTCTCTTGTGTCGCGCGACAAACCCTTCTGACACCGGACCATTCACTCTCTGACACATCAGTCTGTCAGAAACATCACTTCAACCGTTTGTCTCGCGCAACATTGATCAGCATGTCGCGCGACACTTGCCTTTTCTGGGGAAATGTCGCGCGACAATCCCTCCCCAGCACTATAAATAGGCCAACACCCCCAAGGGTTTAGAGACAACAACTTGGGATTGAAGAATTATTGGCTTATATCTGATTTTCTAGTCTTTCATCAAGCATTTTCTATTATCATCTTATTTCTGAAGAATTATCGAATCTATTCTCGACACTCGACGTGTCCCGCTTCTGGAATTGAATTCTCAGAAATATCTGAAGAAGGAAAAGATTAGTATTGCCGGATATCTCTCTGCCGTATTATATTTTCTTTCTTATTATTATTCTCGTCGGGAAGGTAAAGAAAGTCTTTTCTAGTATTTAACATTAGATATATGTGTACTTGTTTTACTTCCGTTATTTTGTCCACGTTCTATTTGAATAAACTCATTGCCAAGTTACAAATAGTCTATTGTTTTCAAAACAAAAGACCCTGATAAAACCATTTGCAAAAACAGAAGAGTAAGTAAATTATCATCCGGACAAAATTCTATTTTTTAAAACCCGGACCGGTAAAACTTACTTGGGAATTAAGATCCGATATATCTTGTCTTTTCCATAGACTGTGACATATCTGATGAAACTCCCCTCAAAGAGTTCTAATTCCATATTAAATTAGTTCCAACATAAGATCCGAATTCTTTCAAAGTAACCAAAACACAAGAAAGACCGTCATTATCTGAGGAAATAATACGGGAAACTCTCTTAAATAAAAGGCTTTTATTATTAGTATTTACATATCTCAAAACAAAATATCGGATCTCGGAACACAAAGGTTTTCATCCCTTTCCCCGTTTTTTCCCAAAATTAGGGTTTTTTATTTAGGAAGTAGTAGACTGTCAGTAAAAGCATCCAAATTTTTCAACATAGAATAAACATATAAGACCACTAGAGACCGAAAGGGCGGAACGGGTGCTTAACACCTTCCCAATCCGTAATATAGTCTCTGAATCCTATAGAATCCTGGTTTTGTAGACAAACGTGTAAAGAAATGCTTATTTGTAGCCTTTCCTCTTACGCAAATATTTTGTCCGTTTTTTCGTAAAACGTACTGGAGACTCTGAACGAACCTTCTTGCATCTAGAAATAGGATATAGGGACACACAATATGAATGATCAACACGGGTAGAAGCAAATGGAACGACGGAATCCCTTCCGACGTTTCAGACACCCAAGAATGGGAATGAGACCCTGGGGTCGCATTTGCGGATTCTCACAGTAGGCTTACATGGTGATAATATTCGCATTGAACTATTAGCTGCTAGATCTCCTTGCAATGGAGTGGCCTAAAAAAGGTAGCGAAGATGTTGGAAGCCAAAGAAGGCAAAGTATAAAAATATATTTGAGCAAAGTTAATCAAGTCAAGTGACCCCCTCACAAAAAAGAATAATTAATTGTCATGATAAAGAATAAATAAAAGTTAAATAGCGTCTCACATGTAGAAGGGCAAAGAATAAATAAAAGTTAAAGACTTGTTCAAATATAAATAAAGTGCTCCTAAAAATATAACAAAAATGTCATTAAAAATCATATTACAATGTTGGAAGATTTATTTGCAGTGCTAAGACTCGTACCCTATCTAAAAGTATAGAATAATTATATACCAAAATACCAAATTAAGATAATATAATAAATACAAATAATTTAGATACTTATAAATAATTGATTACTAGTCAATAAGTTTTTATATGTAGCTAGATAATCGTCACAATTGATTTATTTTTAGTCATAATTATTCACATTATCGTATTCGGATATTAAAAGATTCATTTAGATCGAGTGCTAAGAGTTATATCCTATCTAAAGTGTCAATATTAAATAGTTCAACGGGATTTGCTATAAATTACTCTAAAAATATTATTAAGCAGTTTCATAGAAAGTTAATGTCGAAAAAATAATACAAGTATCCCATACCTGTATACGCAGCGAATTGATTTAGATCTTGTGCAATTGGTCTTACGATACTCACATTGTGTAGTGTTACGCGAACAACTACGACTGTGCCCACAGCTTCAGATACTCTTAACTGGAACCCTAGAATGTGCTTGAGAAAAGAAACGGCAGTCGGTCTGTGTGTATACACACTTTAGATCTCAAGACATAAATATATATATTAGGGTTAAAAGAGCCTAAAACCCAAAAGCCCACTATGGGTGTCCTTGTTGGGCTATCCCAACTGGCCCAAAACCCAACATCTCCCACTCACACATGGTGGGCAAATCATTGCATTTTCCCTTGCACCATTCTAGATTCCCTGTCCATACTCAGTAAATGAGTTGTGCGACCGCGAGCCACCTGAAAAGGAAAGACTTGGAGTACTATGCCAAATTCAAAAGAATCAGCATAGAACATCCTTACAGCGTCTCATTTTACCCCTGACTTATTCAGCCACATTCAGATTAAGCATCTTCAATCCCTCGAAGTCATATCTCGGATCAATGCTTAAACTTCTCCCGTTTTATCCTTACATCTACGTCGCTACTCCCAAAAAGCGAGATAACTTGGTACCAGTGATCATAAAACTTGAATGTGCTACTAAATAGTCATCATTTGGCCCTCATATCACTTAGATTATGTTCAATTGCTTTCCCAACGATGTCCCTTTAGGCCGCATCAGTCTTGACCATAGGATACACACATCAAAGTAGTATACACTGAACTTTCTCTTCGTGATACAATCAAAATTCACATAGGGAAAAAACAGTAGAGGATTATACATATTGTATTAATCCATAAGGACTCACACAGTTAAAAAGCAGGGATCATTATATCACTTCCTTATATAGGTCACCAAGCACATGCAGTATGACTTACATGCTACGGTAGAGTTCTCTTTCAACAAAGAGCGTATATCAGTATTAAACATCGTACATATCTTAATCAAGTCACTATCAAGTGCCTGACCTGAAAAAATCATTTGTTTGTTTGTTTGTCTCAGCGCCTAGTTGAAATTTTATATCCAGCTATCTACAGGTTATATATGAATAATGGGGTATCAATATTCAGTCTTCAAAAGACTTAATCTTGGCCCTTTCCAAGACAACACTTCAATCAATGTCAGCTTAGCTCGCTATCACAGCGCCACAAGCTTAACGCATCTCATCTTTACTCGCCCTTCAGGCGCCAAAGGCGAACACTAGTGTGAAAGAGTCGATTAATACCTGTTGACATACTCATACCATTATATCCTAATCATGGGTAATGTGTGCGTTAACAGTTATATTAAAACAATAATATAAAAGCAATAAAATCTAAAATTTATTAATAATAGTATCAATAATATTAAACATCCTACATGGTCAAAAACAATCACAACCTACGTAACCCTAGACTCTTAACATGAGCCTGATAAACGTCTCTAACTATAGGCTTAGTCAAAGTGTCTGCAACCATGCGACTAATAGAGATATACTGAAGGACCACCTTCTTTTGCGCAACCATGTCACGAAGAAAATGGTATCTAATGTTTATTTATTTGGTTTTCCCATGATACTTGGGATCCTTGGAGTATGCAAGAGCTGCCGAGCTATCACAGTATATAGTAACCGGTTCCGAAGCGCTTTTAACAATGCCAAACTCTCGAAAGAATCTTCTTAACCAAATACCTTCTTGAAAAGCAGCTAAACAAGCAACGTACTCCGCCTCCATCGTAGATAGTGTAATGCAAGTCTACTTTTTACTGCACCATGATATTGCTCTATCGTTAAGCAAGAAAGCATAGCTTGACGTCGATTTTTGTCCGTCTAGGTCACATCCCCAGTCAGCATCGGTGTATCCAACCGCACACAAATCCAATGCTTGATAGCAAAGCATATAATCAATTGTGCCTTTTAGATATGAAAGTATTCTCTTCACTGCTTTTCAATGAGCAATGCCAGGGTTCCTTTGGAACCTACAGACAAGACCAACTGCATAGCAAATGTCGAGCCGCGTACACATCATTGCGCACATCAGGCTACCAATAGCGTTAGCATACAGAACACGAGCCATATTTTCTTTTTCATGTCCAGACTTAAGGTATACCCTTCTCAACAGGAGTGTCAATGAGTTTACAAGCTTGCATCTGAAATCGTTCAAGTATCTTTTTTATGTAAATCTCTTGAGATAAACCAAGAAACTTCCTTGATCGATCTCTAAGAATCTTAACTCCGAGCACATAGCTTGCCTTGCCTATGTCCTTCATTTTAAAATTTGAAGACAACCACGTTTGTGTAGCGATAACTATCTCCTTATTGTTTCCAGCTAATAGAATGTCTTCTACATATAAAGAGAGTATTAAGAAATTATTTCCAGAACATTTGACATACACACAATAGTCTTCCTCAATCATTGTAAACCTTTTTGAGGAAATGGCTCGATGGAATCTCAGGTTTTATTGTCTGGATGACTGCTTCAACCCATAAATGGACCGGTTGAGCTTGCAAACTTTGTGCTCTTACCCGCTAGTTACAAAACCAACAGGTTGATCCATATAGATTTCCTCATCTAGTTTTCCATTGAAAAATCTAGTTTTAACATCCATCTAGAAAAAGTTCCAAATCTTTATAAGCGATAATAGCTAGAATGAGACGGATGGAGGCAAACCTCACTACCGATATGAAGGTTTCCTCATAATCAACGCCCTCTCTTTAGGTGTAGCCTTTCGCCAAAAGGCAAGCTTTATACCTATCAATTGAACCATTTGCCTTGCGTTTGACTTTTAGAACCCATTTGTTCCCAATAGCCTTTTGCCCCGGTGGAAGATCTACCAAGTCCCAAACATTGTTTTTTCTCATAGACTCCATCTCATCAATCATTTCAACTTTTCATCCAGCTGAAGTAGGGGACGTGACAGCCTCTTGATAATTTTTAGGCTCGTCTACATCTTGCGGAGCACACATGAAAGCTGGCCCCTCAATCTTAAAACGACGACGTGGGATACTTTCACGATTAATTCTATGCAAATGTGGACTATGAGAATCAGTCTCTAATGTAAGAACGCTCCCATTAGGAGGTCGTTCAGTCTCTAATGGAGGGACGCTCCCACTACGAATCGAGTCGTTCTCAATATCCATATTTGGATTTGAAACGCCTTCATCCGATTCTACCATTTCAAACAACTCAATTTTTATGTCCACATCCCCTCTTTTAGGGAATTCCTTTTCTAAGAAATTCACATCTCGTGACTAAATCTCAGAAACAGTTACATCTTCTTATTCACCAAGCATTACAAATCCTTTATATTCCTCAGAATATCTAATGAATATACACTTATGCGCCCTAGGGCCTAGTTTCCCATGCAAATGGGAACTAGTGTGAACACACCCTGTCGCCCCCTATGGGCGCAAATGGCTTAAATCGAGCTTCCTACCCGTCCAAAGCTCATAAGACATTGATGAAACAGATTTGAAAAGCACACGGTTGAGGATGTAGGCTGCAGCTAAAATAGCATCCCCCCAAAAAGATATTGGGAGGTTAGCTTGCGCAATCATCGATCTAAACATATCCAAAAGTGTTCTATTCATTCTCTCCACTACACCATTTTGCTACGGAATATATGGAATAGTTAACTGCCTCTGGATTCCTTTTTCATCACAGAGCTGCTTAAATAGCTCAGATAAGTCAACCAAAATCATAAAACGTTTAAAGCAATATAATGCCTCAGACTTATGGGAAATCAAATATACATAACAATAACGCGTATAATCATCTATAAATGTGATAAAATAATTAGCACCATGCCTTGCCCTCACACTAAGTGGGCCACAAATGTCTGAATTAACTAATTGCAAAGGAAAATATGCTCTAGTGGCTTTTTCAAACGGTTTTCTAGTTGACTTTCTTACTAAGCAATGCTCACAATTAGGCAAATTTACTTTAGCAAGCTGACCTAATAAGCCCTCTCTAGCCAATCGATTCATTATGTCCTGGCCAATATGACCAAGTCTAGCATGCTAAATCGCAGAATTATCAGCAAAAGTCAAAAAATAAATATAATTATTATTATTGGAATAACAAATATCTAAAACAAATAATCCATTCGAAATAAAACCACTACCATAAAACATTGTTCCATTGAAAATGTTAACATTATTGTTCTCGAAAATTACTCGAAATCTTAGCCTAAGCAAAGCAAAAACTGATAGAAGTTTTCGTCGAATATTAGGAACAAACAATACATCATGGATTAACAGGTCGCATCCACTGCGCATGCTCAGCTTGTAAGTACCAATACCTAAAACTTGAATAGCTTCTCCATTGCCACATAAAGTACTTTGCTTCCTACTGGTATCCGGCGGTACTCCACATATCCAATTCGATCCCTCACGACATGTTTGGCAGCTCCTGAATTCACAATCCAATCATATGAAGGATGAGCTACTATAATATGGCTTATTACATAAACAAAAGGAGAATTATAATTTAAGAGTACCTTCTTCGGCTCAGTGTAGTCACGAGCGAAGTAACCTTCCTTACCACAGTTGAAGCATGCTTTGCTAGCATTGCCCTTCTTACCACCACGCTTGCCGCGCTTGTGTTTGGTAAAGTTTGCCTTCTTAGGCGTAGGCTCATCATCGTTCCTCTTCCTATTATTCTGGTTCTTGCGCTTAGACCCAGATGCCTTGCGCGAACCAGAATGAACCATATAAAAGGAGCTATTGGCTTTAGCAGCTTCTAAGCGCTCAGCTTCTAACTTCAAATGACGCCCTAGATTATTAAAATTTTTGATGTTCTCATTGTGCGTCATATTGACTCTCATATGTTCCCACGAATCGGGTAAGGAATGAATTTCAGCTTGAACCTGCTGCTCATCGCTCAAGTTGTTCCTAGCTGTCTTGAGCTCGCGAATCATAGTTGACATATGTAGTCAAACTTCAAGGTTAACGCGCGCAATCTAGTAGGTGAAGTGGAACCAAACTTAACTTTCAGGGCATCCCACATTTCTTGAGCAGTCTTACAGTCCTTGAATGCATTGATCAAGTCATTGTGCATGCTGCTAAGCATAACTAAGCGCACACAACGATCGTTCTTGACCCACTCTTTGTAGGCCTCTTGATCGCACCGGTGTTGGGCACCATTGCCATCCTCTGATGGTGGAGTCAAAGACTGGGTCAAAATTTTCAAAACCTCTTGCTCATCAAGGAGATATTAGATATTACGGTGCCAAATGTCATAATTGTCACCATCCAATTTTTCACCTTTGTTCAAGTCAGCAGCAATACTCTTTGAAGTCATCTAAATGCGCAAAAGAATAATGATATTTAATAAGGACATTATTATTAGCATAACACATCAAAAATTTTGCAACACTAGTTTTAAAATAAATTTAATAGTTCACACATGACATGAGATCGAAAAATCGCTTCGCTCAAAATCATCTCCCACATCATGTGTTATTATTAAACTAAAATTTAAACCACGCGCAAAAGTGTATATAAGCTTTAAGCTACCACTATACTCCCATTGTATACGATGTAAAGTAAGTAAAACATGCAACACAATGATATATCAAAAAAAATTGCATGGTACCATAATAACCCAAAAAAAACACTTGACAGTGCAAAAAAATATATAGCTAAAAAAACTGCCAAAAAAACAGAAAACACCAATACATTCTATCTTTTTTTTTAATTAAACAAAAAGCTGTTTTTTTTTTCAAAAAATAGAAAAAATAAAAATTCAAGCAAAAATAGTTTTCTGCTTTTTTTTTAAGCAAAAAATAGAAACTATTAAATAAATCCTACAATGCTCGATTTATCACATGAGAACAATAAATCCTACATGATGTATAACTTGATTTGGGAAAAAAGTTTTTTTTTTCCTTCTAAAATTGAAATTGCACACTTTTTTATTTTTTTAAAAAAACATGCAGAAAAAAAAATCTCCTCCTTCTAAGAGTATAAATATGATCATCTATATTATTTATATATATATATATATATGATCTAATATGAAGACCAACTTTCTCGCTCTGATTCCAATGTCGGAAAACTAATACAAGTATCCTATATCTGTATACGCAATGGATTGATTTGAATCTTGTGCGATTGGCCTTACGATATTCACGTTGTATAGCGTTACGCGAACGATTAAAATTGTGCCCACAGCTTTAGATACTCTCAACTGGAACCCTAGAATGTGCTTAGAAAAAGAGACGGCAGTCGGTTTGTGTGTATATACACTTTAGGTTTCAAGACCTAAATATATATTAGGGTTAAAAGAGCTTAAAACCCCAAAGCCCACTATGGGTGTCCTTGTTGGACTATCTTAACATACTCAAAACCCAACAATTAAGAACTACAGCACTTTAACAACCTTAACAATTCCAATCTCATTAACTACAATGTACAATTAAGTTTTTATTTTTATTTTTTTGAAAAAAAATTAAAAAAATTGTTTGAATGATCAAACTGCAAAGGGATGCCCAAGTCGTTGGTCTGGCTTTAAAGCAAAAGTAAGCCAACCCAAATCGAATTTTTGAGGCAAAATCGAATGTTTTCTTTGGTTTATTTTTCCATTTCTCTTATCAATTAGATAGTTATGTATTCAATGCTTACGTACCAAAAATATTGAAAAATTTTGGTTTAGTTTGATTTTAGTTTAGTTTGAATGTGATCATCGAAACTAGTTATTTACATACCGAAAACATCAAAAAGTGTATTAGCTAAAAGACCAGCCAATAAAACCGAAAACCCCAAATCCGAAATTAGGAATATATGCAATACTAACATTATCAAGGAGTATGTATACAAAAATACTGAATTAGTTAATATCATAATACAAAGATTTTAATACTTATAAAATAGGGACTCATTTTAGGTATTACATTCAATTGGTTCTTTGTTATGCTTACACTGCTGGGTGGTCTTGTACGCATTTTTTTTCAGTTTGTTTTGTTTTTTCATATTAGTCATAATTACGCACTCATTTTACGAATTTAAAACTATTCCGGTTTATCAAAAACTATAATTAATTAAAAATATCTTCATAATTTTATACTTATGGTACTTAAAGAATGAAAGAAATATCTAAACAGGCATCCAACATGAGATGGCCAAGGGATGCAAAGTGCAATATTTGCATAAAGAAAGTCATGCAAAAGTCACCCTCAAAAGAAAAATATAATTAATTGTCAAGCAATGAATAAAAAAAGAAAGAAAGAAAGAAAAAATAGTTAAATTCCGGTCCACATATATATATATAAAAGGCCATCCACAAGTAAAGGCCATGATAATTACTGCTCTAAGTAAATTTTCTAACACTCTAGATTTTATTACAAACATAGATAAAATGTCTTTAATAATATAAGAAAAATGTAACTAAATATGATAGTAGAGTGTTAAAGAATTATTTTTCAAACGCTAATAATCATGTCCTACTCAAAGCAATTGAATAATTATATAAAAATTAATACAGGATTGTGCTAATATAATAATAAAAATAATTTTTGTAGAGTTTAAATTCTTATTACTTTGGATCTAAAACTATTCCGTTTCCTTAACAACCAAAATTAATTGAAAATATTTATCATTATAATACTTGAAAATCGAAGAAACCAAAAATTACAATAATTTAATACAAATACTAAAAACTAGAGTAAATTGGTATTTATTTTTAATTCTAAATGCTGATTGGTAAGCTAATAAATCTGATAGTGATTTGATTATTTCTGGAGAAATTCTACTTGCAAACAATGGAGTGGCCTGAAAGGGTAGCGAAGATGCTAAAAGCTGAAAGAAACAAAGTCCAATTCATAATATTCTGAATAAAGTCGAGATAGTTATCCTTGGAAGTACAATCAAGTAACCATGGCAAAGGATTGAAAAAAAGTTAAAGCCTGTATTCAAAGCATGATATGTTTTTCTTTTTCGAAAGGAGAAAGCTCAAACTCTATTGTTATTAACTAAAGATTATATCTGACCTAGGTACAAGCTTAAAGCATTATAAGTTGATAACGCAATGACAAGAAATTAAAAAATAACCAAACGGAGACTATTTTCTGCAAAGAGTGAAACTTCTACAATTATTTATGCATCGCGTTAGATATTGAATGATGGGTAACTGAGGAGGAACAAGCAAAATATTTAGAAATAGCCCCCTTTTTTTTATAAGAAACAAAATATTTAACAGATTCGACAGATAGATTCAAAATCACCCTTTCCTGAAATATCATTAAAGCCAAAAATATCCCCATTTTTTTATGTAGTTCTCACTTTAGAAATAATTTTTTGTAACTTAATTGAATCTAATGTTCAATAACTTTCATGTGTTATGGCCAAGTGGTAGAGCATTCGATCTCCCCCCTAAACACCAGGGTTCGGACCCCTACTAATTGAGGTGATGTCAATTTTCTCACTCAAAACTTGAGTTTGAGTCCCCACCAGTAAAAAATGACTGAAATGTGGACCCTATTTCAAATGTGGGAAATTAACTTGATCACTAATTTAAATTAATATATGTATCATTTAATATATTGGAGGTGAATAGGGGTGTAAACGGATGGGATACGGACCGGATACCACACTATCCATAATCCTTATTCTTTTTTAAATAGGCTATCCAAATCCTTATCCGTACCCCTTCGAATAGTAAGTTCAACTATTCTTATCCTTATCCTTTCGGATTCCTTGGATTCGGATAATTACCCTATCCATTTTTCTATATAACTTTAGATATCTTGTTAAATAATAGAATTCTACCTTTGCCCTTACTCTTGCATGAGGGAAAAAGGTAAAAAAAAATCAATTTCAAATCGTTAGTACTTTTTACATGAAATTCTCGGTCACTCAAGAGATTAACTATCTCTCTTTATGGAGTGGAGATTCCACTTGCAATGTTAGTAATATGGAGAATAGGGTTAGGCACTGGGTAGACATGATATCAGATTAGTCAACATGTCTTTCCTGAACAACTATGCTATATTTTTCCTCTCTTATTTTTCCTCTCTTAGTCAACGTGTGTTCACTACACCAATATGTCCCTTGGGCGACGTAAGCAATAGCCTACGTCGCCTAAGAATAACCTAGGCGACGTAATAATACTTACGTTGCCCAAGAAATTCTAAAGCGACGTATGATATACTTACGTTGCCCAATAATTTCTTGGGCGACGTAGGATATACATACATCGCCTAAGAAATTCTTAGGCGACGTAATAATAGTTACGTTGCCCTATAAATTTCTTAGGCGACGTAAGCATATCATCCGTCGCCCTATAAAATCTTAGGCGACGTGGGTATATACTCCGTCGCCCTAAAAAATCTTAGGCGACGTGGGTATATACTCCGTCGCCTTATAAATTTCTTAGGCGACGTAGGTATATCCGCCGTCGCCCTAAAAAATCTTAGGCGACGTAGGTATATCCTCCGTTGCGTTATAAATTTTTTAGGCGACGTAGGTATATCCGCCGTCGCCCTAGAATTTCTTAGGAGACGTACGTAAATCCTATGTCACCCTAGAAATTCTTAGGCGACGTATCCTTTTAACTTATGTTGCCTAAGATAAATCTTAGGCGACGTATGTATAGTTTCTATGTCGCCTAAGAACATGTCATCTTGATTTTATAGGTTTTGAAGTTGAAAAATCAACATTATTTTTCTGATTAAAGGCTTGTTTGATTTTTAGGTACTCTATCTCTTATTAATATTATTTTTTTACTAATTCGTAATGAATATTTTTAAAAATATATGATATTAATTTTCAAGATGTATTTGGGGTAAGGAACGTTGTCACACCCGAACAACAAAATAAAACTTACTTAAAAATACAATTAATTTAAGAGAACATAATAATAATATCCATGTTTTTTTTTTATAACTTTGTCTTAAAAAGTAATACGAATAAATATCCACATCTTACACACATAAGGATGTCTAGTCAAAATACACAAAATATCACATGCACTAATCAATCCTCATTGGCACTTAGCCAACTCATATATAACAAGTAAGGCCAACACAAATATCACGTGGCCAACAAATAAGCAACAATAATAAAGATACAAGAACAAGAATAACACTGAGTGCTCTAGAACTCAATACTAGTGATAATGCCCCCCCTAATTAGTTGATATTCACCAAAAGGTTTTCGCAGTATACCCAACCTTCAAATCCTTGACGGGTCAAGGATTTAACTTTCCTTTCTTACTAAACCTCGTAATCCCTTTCCATAGTGAAATCCGTAAAAATACATAATCTCCCATTTCAATTTCTCAAGTTCTGTCTTCGGTGCTCTAGAACTCAATATAGTTTCTACAATTGACCATACTTGATCCACATTACCATATAACAATTTGATGCAAAAATTATCACACACACGTATATATATATAAATACATATATACATTTTTTTTTCCTTTTTCTTTCGGCGAAAGTTATCCCTATCATATCTCCTTTCCCTCTTTTCGGACAATTTTTTCGTCTTTTCCGAAATCGGAATTCGTGCCCTTTTTCTCTTCTCCCTCTTCATCTTCCCTCTTCATCTTCCTCCCTCTTCATCTTCCTCAACTCCAATCTACCCCTTCTCCCTTCTCCCTGTCGGATTCTCCCTCTTTTTGTAATAAGTTCTTCTTACAAAAGTAACCCAAAATAAGTGGTATCTTATTCACTTTCATTTACTAACTATTATTATTTTTTTCACCAGCACACTTTATGCGGCATATCTAGTTATTTTAATTTTAAAATATAAAAAAACTAAGTGTTACTATATTAATATATATAGTAAATATAAAAAAAATTAAAAAAATTAGTATGTCTTTTAAGATTTTTGTTAGATCTGAACTAAATATAAAAAAAATTAATTTTAAAAACTGAAAACTAAAAACTCTTAGGCGACATATTAATATATATATGTCTCCTAAGTGTTACTCTTAAGCGACATATATAAATTAGTATGTCTTTTAAGATTTTTTTAAAAAAATTTGAATTTTTCATGAAAAAAAAGAGGGGCAAAAACATTTGTCTCAAAAAAAGAGAGGCAAAAAGCTAAAAGCAGCTGCCTAAGTGATAAGCATAAATTAGGGGGGGGAAAAATCCCCATTTCATTCAAGCCCTAGAAACTAAAAGCACAGCTCGATCTCTCATTCTCACTCTCTACGCAGCCGCCTTCCTCTCACCCCCACCGCCATCCCCCTCTCACCCACCGTCACCAGCCCCCCTCCGCCTCTCACGGTCTCACTCTCGTCTTTCCTCTCCTAGTCTCCCGGCCTTTCACCCACCGCAGGCCAGCATCCTCCTCCCGTCCTCCGCGGGCCACCGCCCTCCTTCAGGCTCCTCTTCCGCTTGAGGTAAGACCCACTGCCCCACATTCAGAGTAGCCAAAGTTTCTATTTCTCTCTTGTTTCTTTTTCTCAAATATAAAAAAATAATTCTGGATTTTCCCCTGTTTGTTTTAAAATTCTGGAGTTTGTAGTACTAATTAATCGGTTGGATTAACATGTTAGGGTTAGATCAATCTTATAAACTGCCTGTGCATTTCCAATCTAGTAGATGATGATGCTGTGGTACTGATTATTATTATCTATATTTTGTGGTACTGACTATTAGTAGATGATGATGCTGTGGTACTGATTATTAGTAGATGATGATGCTGTAGTACTTAATTCTCAGATTATTAGTAAAATCTAATTTTAAATTTAACTTACAATTAACTGAAGAATAAAAAGGCTACCGACTGACCAACCAAATTTACAGATCGATTTACATTCTCAGTATATCTCCACACGACTTTTAGAGATCTAGAGAGAGAGAGCGCTCTATTATATATATATATATATATATATATATTTTGTGGATGATGGAAGTAGCTTTATTCCTTATTGTTAAGCAGTAGCAGCCTTGGTTCTTGAGAAAAAGCAGACCACCTAAGATTCCTTTCTTTCATTGTGACCAATCCCCAAGTACGTGTAAAATTACTTTCCTTACATACATAATTAATTATATATATATATATATGCTAACTAAAATTAATTATATTATTATATATATGGTAACTAAAATTTCCAAATCTAAGATGTATACAACGAGAAAATATGCAGTGCTCCACACGGTACACGTACCAAAACCAATCAACGGAGGTTTTGTTAACGGCAGCTCCAATGCTAACTAACGGAGGTTTTGTTTCAACTTTAGAAAATTGAGATCGATCGAATTGGACTTGAAAAGGCCAGCCAATAAAAAAACTCACCTTGACTAGTGCGCGCCAATCTCTCTCCATATTTAATTTATTTTCTTTCTACCGCAAGCTTAATTAATTTCATCACTCGATCGATCTCTACAAATTTACTTATTGTTAACTTACTTTTCTTTTCTTTTTTGTAGACATGCATTAAATTAAAAGGAAATTAAAAGGAAATGAATCACGCAAGAGAGCTGAACATATGGATGTTTCAACCTTTAAGGTTTTGTTGTCCATAAGTGGCAGTGGTGTTTAAAAGTATATTTTGTTGAAAAAAAGAAGAAAAGGGGGCCTGGGACACAAAACAAGTTGGACCATATGCAGCCCAATTGATAAATTCACACAAAACAATTGATTAATTTACATACTTGTTGTAATATGTAGGTACTGCCAACCTGGAGTTTGTAGTACTAATTTTATTAATTGTTTCTTTAATATAATTAGTTACAAGGAGTGCTTAACTCTACAATAAAAGCAACATTAAAGAAATAATAAATATGATTTTTACTATATAGATAGATGCTTATTTATTTATAAAATCATTTGTGTTCTATAAATTCATTACATTTATTATTTTTTGCAGATAAAAGTTCAACAGGCTAGCGACGAGGCGGTTGCCTCTATGATGGCGAGTATGCCTCCGATAGAGGATACATACAGTCACAGCCCCGCTGCTCCCGAGGCTCCATGTTGATGTTGAGATCGGCATCATGGAGAAGGTGGTTGGTCCTTCGAAAGGGATTAGAGTTCCTGGCTTAGGCAGTGGCGTCTCCAAGTAACCGAGGAGGAGGGGTCCATCACAATTTGAGGAGCCCAGAAATGAAGTTGTTGAGGAAGAGCTGGCCCAACTTAGGGCAAAAACAAAGACTTTGGAGGAGCGACTTCAACAGCAAGATCGCGAGCGCGAAAGAGAGCGTTTGGAGTGAGAAAAAGAGCGGTTGGCATGGGAGGCTAGGATACAGACGCAATTTGAAGAAATGGCGAGGCATATGCGTATGGGAGATCCACCATCCGATGGCTCCAATAACTCTGTTCCTTAGTTTAATGTTTAATATTGTTGAACATTTTAATATATGTGAAGTTTTTAAAACAGTTATATATATATATGACATTTTATATATTATACCTTTTGAACATTTATTTTTTGTGTGCTTGAATAATTAACTGTTTGAATGAAAATATGAATGATTGGACATGTTATATTGGTTGCCAACGCAGATTATTTGTATAGATGTGCAGGTGTGGGTTGCACAGAATAAAAGCAATTCTCAATTAATTTTTTTCACACTTAGGCGACGTAGAAATAATTGTACGTCCCATAAGTTACTACTTAGGCGACGTATATAAATGCCTGTGTCCCCTAGGATAATACTTGCGCGACATACGTAGTTAATTATGTCCCCTTAGTTACTTCTTGGGCGACGTAGGTATTTACATACGTCCCCTAAGGTACTTACTTGAGCGACGTAGTTTTTTACCTACGTCCCCTTAGACACTTACTTGGGCGACGTATGTATTTACTTAGGTCGCCATACGTACTTACTTGGGCGACGTAGTTATTTATTTAGGTCGCCTAATGTTATTACTTGGGCGACGTAGGTATTTACCTATGTCCCCTAAAGTACTTACTTGAGCGACGTACGTATTTAACTACGTCCCCTAAGATCTTACTTGGGCGACGTAGGTATTTAACTACGTCCTCTAAGGTATTTTACTTGAGCGACATATACATTTACTTACGTCGCCTGAGGTATTTCTTAGGCGACGTAGTAAAATAACTACGTCGCCTATTATCTTAGGCGACGCGGTTTAAGCGACGTATCTTAGGCGACGTATAGGCGACGTATTTGTGTACTTGGGCGACATACAGAGTACGTCGCCTAAGTGACCTTTAGAGGTAGTGTTACAATTAATATTATTATCCAAAGATTTGGTATTAATGTTGTGCTCGGTATCTTGAGATGTTATCATAAAATTAATCAATTTCAAGACTGTTTATTTTCTATTCGGCTTTAAGGATGGAAAAGAACTTTAAATCCAATTGCGGTTTTGCATCAAAATGGGAAAGATTGAATCTGTACTTTTTGCCTCTCATCATTATAGTAGTTCTGGAATTATCCAGAATATAAGGAAAACGAAGTATGGATCGTCCAATTATCTCAAAATCGATGAGTCGAAACAATATGTTGCCAAAGTAACATCTATTGTTAAATTTATTTATTTTCACATAATTGGAAGTGTATGCTTATTATTCATGCGGATACTGACCGGCCCAAAGGAAGGAAATTATTTGGCCAAATAATGAGCATACTTGCGGTAATAAATATGAGATATTTATTAGGTTTTCCATGTGAATAATAACTGGCCCAAAGGAAGGTTATTATTTGACAAGATTTGACTTCTATATTTGATTACTGCATGAAGATGGCCACTTACAAATTGATATTTTTGACCAAAGCCATTAATATCAATGTTGTGCCAGGCATCTTGAGAGGGACCCCATTCTTGATTATTGGATTAAATGTTATGTGTATAACAACTGCTATAATAATTGTGAGCATGTTGAATTGATATTTAATTTTTTTTTTAGTTTTACTTTTATTTTTGCCAACATCATTATAGATTTTTCTTGAGGGTATTGAGTTTGGGGGGAAAGATAAAGTTTAAAATGTTGTCTTTAAGAAGTTGTCAATTTTCTTGTCAGATATTATTGATAGTAATCAGAATTTTAATTCTGATTGACTAGTGAAGAGATAATTAAGAAAATCAAGGAAATTTAGACTATCAATACAACAATAAAAAAGCTTCCCAATAAAGATTAATAATTTTAGAAAAGTCAAACTAAATCACCTCAAGACAAAATATCGTCCAGGAAACTCATATACATAGGCGTATATTAAGATGTTATTTCTCAGTGGAAACATTGAAGAAACGACATATATAGTGCAACTGCAAAGTTTAGTATCAATGAGATACAAAATATACAGTTTGCAAATCAAAAAATCCATCTATGTTTCCAGGCAAGTTGCTTGTGATTGGTACTACAGATTCCATCAATTTATCACATCATACGGTTTCGAGGCTAAGATGATGGATGCTAGTATATACCCTAAGATCAGTGGGAGTAAACTGATATTCCTGGGGACTATGTAGATAGTATTCTACTTGTTGATAATGATATAGGTTTATCATAAGAAATCGAGAAATTTCATATAAAGAATTTTAAGTTGAAAGATCTCAGAGATGTACTATTTTGCATAAATACTAAAGTTTTAAGTTATCATTGGGTTATTGCAAAAGAGTTATATCAGGAAAATATCTTGTCAAATTTTCTGGCATACAAGTCTAAATTCCAAGGGATACTCCTATTGTTAAAGGACACAAATTATGTATAAAGTTTTCATAAGTATTGGCTATTGGAAATATTATTCATGGTTAAGTTTTAACGCACTTGGTTTTAGCATACGAAATAAGGGATGTTTGGTATATGTTTTATAGAATGAACTAATAAAGGCAGCAATCAAGATTTTACAGTATTCATAAAGATTACATGCTCATATTTTGAAATCATATCAGTTTGAGATCATTTGGTATTCCGATTATGTATTAAGGTTATGATTGTCACAAGGGCTGCATAAGGTATTAAAGAATCATTAAAGTTTTATTGTGACATCGAGGTCTTCTTATTATTAAGAAGATAAGTTCAGAGTTGACAAGTATGAATAGAGCATATAAGGACAACTCCACTAAAATACAAATCTACTCACCGAAGGCTAGATACTCGGGGCCATTACTGTCAACTTGGTCATGGGGTATTGTTTACTTGATGGTGTGACAGTTTAGTGGGAGTTTGTGGCTAATTGCTTCTATTTGAGTATACTTGTATTTTTCGATCGAATAAAGGATTTGGTTTTGACTCTGAATGTTTACTTTTCATTATGGTAATGACATTAAGGGGAAAGTTTAAGGACTGATCTCAATCAAGTAAAGTAGGACCAGTTGAAAATAGGCATGTGTAGATCACATTGCATGTAATTTTCATGCTACGCACCATGACTGATCTATGTCATTTGGCTATGTTGGTATACGTGACCATTGATAGGTCGAGTTACGATTAATGTAACAAAGACCGCTTTGATCCTATGTCAGTATAGTTGATAGACGAGATTGTTCGGATACCCTCAGGTCATGATAACAAGTTTTTGAGCTCACTAAGGTTAAACACATTTATCAAAAGGATACATATGTGGTCCAGTGGGAGATTGTTGGATTAATTTTATATTAATATAATTAGGGACCACACATGTATATAATTAATGTGTGTTATCATTTATAAGCCTAAACTTAAGTGATCTATATTAAGGTTTTAAGTAAGCTTCGGGGTATATATTTGTCATGGAATTAATGTGTAGATACCTATTGGCAATTTCTAATTTTATGAGGGGTAGAATTAGAAATAGTGGAAGTCTCCAACCGCCACTAACCGCCATATGGAAAATTATAAATAAGGAGTTATGGTCCCCAATCTATCCCTAATGACATTTTTCCTAAATCCTCTCAAAAGGAGAAACTCAAGTTTATAAGGGAAAATGATTGGAAGGCTATATTCACGTTTTCGGCTAAGTCATCATCATGGATTCGGGTACACATTTCTGTTTCTATCTCTTAGTAATTGGTATGATACGCGATTCAAAATTAAGGTTCTTAGAATTTAATCGTAACACTCGCACTATAGATGAGTGCCTGCCCCTCGCGGCCAAGTGAAGCGCGTTCTCTTTGTTTATATTCCTATCGAGTAATAACTGTTGATTAAGAAATAAAATGCATTTCACAGCTTCAAGTTGGCCAAATTGAGATGCTACGTGAAGGACTGTGTCTCCACTTCCTGCTCTCTCATCCCCAAGTTTGTCCTTGAATTGAGTGAAAAAATCTAGATTAGTGCCGGTAGTGGCAGCACTATACAACCTAGAATCCATCAAATTAGTATATATGATGTAGGCTATACACGCAAATTAATTAAAGCTTAATATTTTTTTGCTTTAATTCATAATATTTTATCAATTGCTAAAACATGCCCCTCTTTTTATAGAGCAGAATCTAAACCTTTGCGTGTACCAGCCATCATATACACACACTTCATAAAGATTAAAACAAGACCACTTTTTCTTTTTGTGTCTTTATTTTATTCCAAATCTCTTTGTTGCTTTTTATTATTAGAGAGGAAGCATGTACAATGGATATATTTGCACAATGTATTTTAAGAATTTTATTCGGTGGGTGTTAAAAATAAGAGTTTAGAGATTTACTATTTCTTTTATGCTTGGGAGATCGAGCCTTGTCAATTAAATGTAGCAATAAAATTTTAATATTGATGGATTCTCGTCTGTAAATTTTAAAGATTAATTTATCAATAGAAATAAGTATTAGCTCTTTTGGTAATTTTAAAGATTAATTTACCAATAGAAATAAGTATTAGCTCTTTTGGTTGTCGAATTGGGTTTATCATCTGGAACGAGAATTAGATGATTAATCTTACACTTCTCTCATTGATTTTCTATTCTTCGTCTCTAATTAAGAGTCATCTTTATGACAAAAAAAAAAAATAATAAGTTAAGGTGATGTTTGGTTGATGTTTTGAGTTGAATTTTTAAGTTAGTATTCGGTAGAATTTAGAAGTATGTTGAAAAGTGAATTTGGCTTTTGTTTGAGTTTTTTTTCAACCAACTAAAAATCCCATAAATTTTTTAAAAAAATAGTCAAAATGGATCTTATTTTATAGATCTCAACGAGTAGATTTCAAATATATATATATATATATATATTTTTATCTAATTTTGATTTTTGGATTTAAAGTTATAGCGTTTTAAAAGTTTTTAGAGAGAGAAAGTAAAGTTAAATAAATTTTGGGAAGTGTAAAAGTAAAGTTGATTTTAAATTTAGTTTTTAAAATTTTGATAAAAAATACCCACCAAACATAGCCTAAGGTAATGTTTGGTGGATGTTTTGAATTGAGTTTTTAAAATATGGTATTCGGTAGAATTTGGAAGTATGTTGAAAAGTGAATTTGGTTTTTGTTTGAGTTTTTTTCAACCAACTAAAAAATCTCATAAATTTTTTAAAAAAATAGTCAAAATGGATCTTATTTTATAGATCTCGACGAGTAGATTTCAAATATATATTTTTTTTATCTAATTTTGATTTTTGGATTTAAAGTTAGTGTTTTAAAAGTTTTTAGAGAGAGAAAATAAAGTGAAATAGATTTTAGAAAGTGTAAAAGTAAAGTTGATTTTAAGTTGAGTTTTTAAAATTTTGATAAAAAAAAATACCCAACAAACATGGCCTAAGGTGATATTTCGTGGATGTTTTGAGTTGAGTTTTTAAAATTTGGTGAAAAAATAAAAATAAACAGATACAAACGTGTCTATTTATCTTTCATTTTTTTCATTTTAATTTTTTTGAAAACATTAATTTCATTACACGTATAATTAATAATATATATATATATATAACTTATTTTTTATCTTGAGTGTTTAATACAATTACTATATTGTGAAAACAGGAAAAAAAAAACTCTTAAAAGAAAAAAAAAGAGTAAAATTATAAGTCAAATACGATCACCCACAATTATTTATTCATTTATATTCAGATTTGGATAGAATTGTGACAGTTTTGCGTAAAATACAAATGAATCTTTAAGGTAACATGTTTAACTTCTTGAGGTAAAACGACAACATAAAATTTTGATTTAGGAGAGTTTATTACTCCACTTTCCGAAATTAAGATTTCAATAATAATTTTATTTTAGAATATTATTCTAAATTAAAAACCCACTTTACTTTTTAAAACATATTCAACGTACAGAAATTGCATGTTGATAGGAAATAAGTTTCATTCTAAATTGTGTCAACAAAAAAAATGTTTCATTTTAAATTATCGATTCAAATAAAATTAGTAAATTTTTAAAAAATGTAAAAGTTAAATATAAAATCTTGATTAAAAAGAAAGTGGAGTATAATTTATCATTATTACAACCAGTGATATATATATGTGTGTGTGTGTGTGGATGAGTTTTCAATGGCTACACTCATGGGCGTAGTCACACTGTGGCGAGGGGGTGCGCACACTCCCTAGCCGATTTCGGCAATTTTTTTAAAAAAGTATAGGGACTTATATGCATAAATTTATAGTTGAGGGTATATAATTGTAAGATATAAAAGTAGAGGAGCATTTGGAGAATTAAAATACACTTAAGTGAGAAGAGAGAACCCGAGACTCTCCCCCCTTTTCTTTTTTCGTTCTCTTATCCCTTGTTCATATATGTACAAAAAAAAAGGACTATAAGACAATTGGATGTTATGATATACAATTGGTTATTAACATAATGGCCATTACATGAATAGTAATAATATGGATGTTATGATATGCAATTGGTTATTAATTTAGTAAAAATTGAATTTATGAGACTGATTTTAAAATGAAGAAGTATGGGCTGGGACCAGTTCGGTTCCTAGCCAAGTTTGGAAGAACCGTTAACCGTTTATATCATACTGGTTCGGTTCTAAGTTTGAAAAAGTGAAGCACCGTTTAAGAACCGATACGGTTCTAACGGTTCGGTTCTTCCGGTTTATCGGTTAACTGTTAACAAGAGAAAATCCAAAATATTAATGGTTATTCGGTTCTTCCGATTTATTGGTTAACCGTTAACAAAAGAAAAACCAAAATATTAACAATTATTGAAAATAAATAACGGTTATTGTAAAGAAATAACGGTTCTAATGGTTCGGTTCCTAAGCATTGGAATAGAGCTTAGAAGGAAAAATTCAATAAGAGTTTCTTAACAGTTATTTGAAATAAATTATACTAAGAACCGTTAACCGAATCGTTAAAAAAATAGCAAATTTTGAAGAACTGAACCGATTTTTATCGGTTTGGTCTAGACCGGTTCTCTAGTTCCCTCTATTTTCCTAGCTCTATGAAGAAGTATTATAGCAAAATAGGAACAAGTTCCTCCTCCGGCCAAAAATTGCGCACCCCCGGCGGGCAATTCCTAGCTACGCCACTGGCTACACTAGCTCCTTTTAAACTTGAGAGCCCCTCAACAGCTCCCAACCACCATTGGATGTGATAATGAAAGTGCTATTCAAATTGTTCACAATGATATTTTTCATAAACAAACAAAGCATATTGGGATTGAATGTCATTTTGTTTGTCAACATGTGCTTGGTAATATTGTTTGAATTGTCTCATTTCCATCTCTTCTGCAAATTAACTAGTTGACGTCTTCATTAAAGTTCAACAAAAGATGGTCTCTCATTTGTCACCTTGAAGTTGAGGGCCAGGGTTATTAACATATAAATTTATTGTCCACATATAGCTACTTGACTATTGTTGTAGCCTTAATTAGGTGATTATGTCTTAATTAGGTGATTACCTTCCATACTTGTATTGTCATCTCAACCCTACATAAGGGACATTCATTGTATCATTTTTTTCACAATTCAATATACAAAATTTCTTTGATCTCTCTATATTTTAATAGCTTTAATTTGTAATATTCTATAAATTGTTGTATGCAAGCCCCATTTTTATAAAGCAGAATCTTAACCTTCGCATGTAGCAACTGTCATATATATACTTCTTAAAGATTAAAACAAGACAATTTTTTTCTTTTTGTGTCTTTATATCATTCCTAACCTCTTTGTTGTTTTTATTATTGAACAAGAAGCATGTACATGCATATATGTGCACATGGGTATTTCAAGAATTTTATTCAGTGGGTGTTAAAATAAGAGCTTAAAGATTTTCTATTTCTTTTTTGCTTGGGTGAGCCTTGTCAATTAAATATAACAATAAATTTTAATATAGGTTCAATTCGCCATGGTAAAATGCTAGAAAACAAAAATTTGGGGATTGTCACAGTAAATAATTGTAACAAATAGAAACACAGCTCATATTTGTCATGGTGTAGGCTTACATGGTGACAAGATTCACATGGAACTATTAGCAGCTACATCTCCTTGCAATGGAGTGACCCAAAAAAGGTAACGAAGATACCGGAAGCCAAAGAAGGCAAAGTATAAAAATATATTTGAGCAAAGTTAATCAAGTCAAGTGACCCCTCATAAAAAAGTATAATTAACTGTCAAGGTAAAGAATAAATAAAAGTTAAATAGCGACTCACATGTAGAAAAGTAAAGAATAAATAAAAGTTAAAGACTTACTCAAATATAAAGAAAGTGCTCCTAAAAATATTGCAAAAATATCATTAAAAATCATCTTAGTGTTTGAAGATTTATTGGCAGTGCTAAGAGTCATACCCTATCTAAAAGTATTGAATAATTAGGGAGCATTTCCCCTAAGGACCACTATTCACGGACCTTATTTACGGATTGGTCCTTTTGGCACGCTTCTCAAAGGAATTTTTTGATGAAATTTGGTGGGGATATTCTTCATCGTGTGTAGAACATCTCCACAAAATTTCAACAAAAAATTCAACCGGGAAGTGGGTTAACTACATGATTGAAAAATATTGGTCCAAAAATAGATATATAAAATCCAATATTTTTCAATCATGTAGTTAACCCACTTCCTAGTTGAATTTTTTGATGAAATGGGTGTAGATGTTCTACACACGATGAAAAACATCCCCACCAAATTTCATCAAAAAATTCCATCAGAAAGCGTGCCAAAACGGCTAATCCGTAAATAAGGTCCGTGAATAGTGGTCCTTATGGGAAATGCTCCCTGAATAATTATATAACAAAATACCAAATTAAGCTAATATAATAAATATAAACAATTTAAATACTTATAAATGATTGATTAATGGTCAATAAGTTTTTATATGTAGCCAGGTAATCGTCACAACTGATTTATTTTTAGTCGTAACTATTCACATTATCGTATTCGGATGTTAAAAGATTCATTTAGATCGAGTGCTAAGAGTTATATCCTATCTAAAGTGTCAATATCAAATAGTTCAACGGGATTTGCTATAAATTACTCTAAAAATATTATTAAGCAGTTTCATAGAAAGTTAAGAATTGCAACACTCTAACAACACTAACAATTCCAATCTCATTACCTACAATGTACAATTAATTTTATTTTTATTTTTTAAATAAAAATTTGTTCGAATGGTAAATTAATTATTAATATATATAATACAACTGCAAAGGGATGCCCAAGTCATTGGTCTGGCTTTAAAGCAAAAGTAACCCAACCCAAATCGAATTTTTGAGGCAAAATCGAATTTTTTCTTTGGTTTATTTTTCCTTTTCTCTTCTCAATTAGATAGTTACGTATTCAATGCTTACATACCAAAAATTTTGGTTTAGTTTGAATGTGATCGTCGAAACTACTTATTTACATACCAAAAACATTAAAAAATGTAATAGCTAAAATACCAGCCAATAAAACCGAAAATCCCAAATCCAAAATTAGGAATATATACAATACCTGAAGATTTGGCTCAATATAAAAATCATATCCCTATTAAGTTTTATATTGTCCAATTCTTAATTGGCTTTGTATTGTCCAAATCCTAGTTGGATTTGTATTATCCAATTTCTAGTAGGTTTTGGCTTTGTACAATCCTAAACCCATAGGATTTATACTCTGTAAATAGATATTTTGTCATAAGTTTTATTTAGGAGTTGTGTTATATTATTTACTAGCTAGATTAGAGAGTATATTTGAAAGATAATATTGAGAGCTCTAATTGGTGGCTAGGGTTTTTTTTGTGCATTGTACTCAGAATTAGTCTCATCAATAATAATTATCACCCAGTGGATTAGTGGCGGTTTTGCCAACACCACCTAATTGCTTGCATGCTTGGTTAGTTGTTTTCTTCTTTAATCTCTTGTTTTTTATATTGCTTGAATATCAATGGTGCTTGTTTCTTTAATTATTGTACGTATAATTGTCCAGTCGGTCCTACACTTGTACTAAGGATTGTTCTAGCGGTATCTTAACACAATAATTTAGTATCAGAACAAGGTTTATTCCTTGGGATAATTGTGTGATACTTAGAGATGTCTAATGTTGGTACATCGGAAGGGGGTGCCAAGGTGGCAGATGCACCACCTTTGAAGGGGGCGTTTGCTCCTAAGGTGACGGATGCGGTCAAATTCGATATAGAGAGATTTGACGAGAATAAAACGGATTTTGCGATATGGCAGTGTCAGATGTCCGACATCCTTGTCCAACAAGGTTTGCACAAAGCATTGTTGGGGAATAAAGTTAAGCCCGATGAGTGGTCCGACGCCGATTAGGCTAAGGAAGATAGGCAATCATGTAATACACTTCGTTTACACCTTACTCCAAACATGATGTACTATGTGATGTGTGAAACATCTACCTCGATAATTTAGAAAAAACTTGAGGATCAGTATATGACGAATAATATAGAGAATCGTTTGTACTTGAAAAAGAGGTTATTATGGTATGAATTTTCGAGGGTTACATCCATGAACGATTATCTCGACCGGTTCAACAAGATAATCTCAAATTTGTAAGGGTTAGACATCGAAATTGATGATAAGGACAAGACGATTTTGCTTCTTAATTCGCTCCTGAAATCCTATGATCATCTAACCACAACACTTGTTCATGGGAAGGAAAATGTGACCTACGATTTGGTATTGTTGGCCGTCTTGGCTAATGAAAAACGCTTGAAGGAGAGAGGAGAATCAAACTTAGATGCGCTATTCACTAGGGGGAGAAATGATGAGAAGAAAAGGGGAAACCGAAAAAAGTCGCTGTCAAAATCTTGAGGATCGACTGACAAGAGTAAGATAATTTGTCACAAGTGCAAGAAACCTGGACACGTGCGTCGGGAGTATCCAAATAGAACCAATGGTGGGTGAGAGAATAAAGGTGCAGTGAAGAACTCGAATGCGGTAACGGCATCAAAAGATGAGGACTTCGATAGTATGTTGGTTGTGACTCCACAAGTTAGCTCTTCGAGTGAGTGGATTTTAGATAGCGGGTGCTCGTATCACATGTGCCCAAATCAAAAATTGTTTCATACCTTCATCGAGGTTGACGTGGGAAAAGTTTTGATGGATAACGACCATGCGTGTAAAACGATGGGGATTGGTACGATCCGACTAAAGATGCACGATGAGGTTATACGTACTCTTAGTGATATCCGGTATGTTCCTGATCTAAAGAAGAATTTGATATCTTTAGGGGCTCTTGATTCTAATGGGTATCGTGAAATACTTGAGGGTGAAAACTTGAAAGTTCTCTCCGGGGCTATGGTTGTGATGCAAGGAAAGAATGAGGGTAATCTCTATTTTCTTCAAGGATGCACAGTGACTGGGTTTGCTTCGGTTACGACTGAAGAGACTGACACGATGAGATTATGGCATATGTGATTAGGTCATGCTGGGAAGAAGGCTATGACGGTGTTGAGTAAGCAAGGACTACTTAAAGGTGCGAAAAGTTGCAAACTGGAGTTTTGTGAGTATTATGTGCTTGAAAAATAGACTCGGGTAAAGTTTGGGACGGCAGTACATTGCACAAAATGAGCACTTGATTATATGCACACTAACGTCTAGGGGCCGACAAAGACTCAATCCTTGGGTAAAAATCATTATTTTGTGACTTTTGTTGATGATTACTCAAGGAGAACTTGGGTCAATCTCATGAAGCATAAGAACCAGGTTTTTTATGTATTCTTAAAGTGAAAGGCAATGGTTGAGAACCAAATTGGTAGAAAAGTTAAAGTGATTAGGTCAAATAACGGCGGCGAGTACAATTGTGATCCTTTTAAGGATTTCTGCCAACGGGAAGGTATCGTTCGCCACTTCACGGTTAAGGGTATACATCAACAGAACGGAATAACAGAGAGGATGAATCGTACGCTCCTTGAAAAAGTACAGTGTATGCTTTCCAATGCCAATTTGGATAAGCAATTTTTGGCCGAAATCCTATCATATGCTACGTTCTTAGTTAATTGTTTATCATGTTCGGGAGTGGAATACAAAACACCTATGGAGATGTGAACTGAATCTCATGCTAGTTACAACAACATCCATGTTTTTTGCTGTCCAGCTTATTATCATGTTCGTGATAAGAAAATTAACCCTATGGCTCGTAAGGTAATATGCATATGCTCTTGTGATGGGGTTAAAGGTTACAAATTATAGTGTCTTCAAAGCAAAAAAATTGTGATTAGTAGGGATATGACGTTTGACGAGGTGTCTATGCTCAAGACGACCTCATCAACAAACGGTGGTTCTCCAATTTCGATTGAAAATGAGAACAAGGCGAACGAGATAATGGTGGAAACAAAAATGACTACTCTAATTAATACTCGGGTCACAAATTCAGTGGAGGAGTCCAATAAGGAAAAAATGACTCCCGGTGAGGATTCGGAGATTCTGGTAATGGAATCGGGTCAACAACAAGCAATATCGTCTTTAGGTAGTGGAAGGGAGCCTAGGGCTCGACGTGCATCGGTTCGATATGAAAATGAAGACATGGTGGCATATGCATTAGTAGGTTACATGGATGAGCCGACTTCGTATCGAGAAATTATGAATTCTAGCGAGAATGCGAAGTAGAAAGCAACTATGGAAGATGAGATGGAGTCTCTCCGGAAAAATCGAACTTAGAAACTATGCGATTTGCCGAAGAGGAATAAACCTATCGGGTGTAAGTGAGTTTTCACTAAGAAAGATGGGGGCTCTAGGGTCTAGTGTTCATTTCAAGGCAAGGTTGATAGCCAATGGTTATGCACAAAAGGAAGGGGTGGATTATAATGAAGTGTTCTCTTTGGTTGTGAAGCACACATCGATCCGAGCATTGTTGGCTATGGTGGAGCAATTTGATCTCGAACTTGAACAACTCGATGTCAAAACTGCGTTCTTGCATGGGGACCTAGAATAAGAGATTTATATCTCTCAGCTAGAGGGATTCAAAGTTGTTGGTAAGAAAAATAGTGTGTGCAAACTTCGGAAGTCGTTGTACATATTGAATCAGTCTCCGCGTCAATGGTACAAGAGGTTTGACATGTTCATGATCATGCAAAAGTTTACTCAGGGGGAATTTGATCATTATGTTTACTTCAAAAGGCTCGAATCTGGCAATTTTATTTATTTACTCCTAAACGTTGACGATATGCTCATTGCTTCCCAGAGCTTGGTGAAGATCGACGTATTGAAAGCTCAGTTAAGTAAGGAGTTTGAGATAAAATATTTGGGTAGAGCGCGAAAAATTTTGGGGATAGAGATCGTGCGAGATAGGAAGAAGGGAGGATTGTGTCTTACACAAAGACAATACCTTGAGAAAGTGGCTGCTCGATTCGAGATGTAAAACTCAAAGCCAGTGAATATCCCGTTTGCACCGCACTTCAAACTATCGGCAACGATGGCTCCTAACTCCAAGGAAGAGGTGGAGTACATGGCTCAAGTTCCATATGCAAGTACGGTTGGGAGTTTGATGTATGCCAATGTATACACTCGACTGGACATTGTTCAAGCCGTGAGCATTTTTAGTAGGTATATGGCGACCCTTGGAAAATTGCATTGGCAAGCCGTTAAGTAGGTTCTACGATATCTACGGGCTACGATGGACAAAGGGTTAGTATTTAAAAAATCTGAAATGTCAACTATTGAGAGTTTTGTGGATTCGGATTATGCCGGCGACCTAGACAAGCGGAGATCGACTACGGGTTATGTGTTTACATTGAGTAGTGGTCCGTTGAATTGAAGGTCAATGATTCAAAGTGTGGTAGTGTTGTCTACCACGGTGGCGGAATATATTACTGCATGTAACTGAGGCGGTCAAAGAGACCGTATGACTCTGTGATTTAATTAGTGGTCTTGGTTTGAAGCCAGAAAAAATGGTGGTGCACTATGATAGTCAGATTGCAATTCACTTGGCGAATAATCAAGTTCATCATGAAAGAACCAAGCATATTGATGTCCGATATCACTTCATCCGAGAAATTATTGAAAACAGTGTTGTAAATCTGGTTAAGATAGGTACCAAAGATAATCCGACAGATATGTTGACAAAGGTTGTCCCATTGGCTAAGTTTGAGCATTGCTCGACGTTGGTCAATGTCCTTCGATGTTGATGCCCCTCGGGGGGAGGGGTGGTCTTAAGGGACCGGTAGGGATGATAGGGTCTTATTCGATGAATTGATCTTGGTGTAGTGCATTTAGGCCTTATAGAACATCGCCAAGGTAGAGAATTGAAGATTTGACTATGTATAGGAATCATATTCCTATTATGTTTTATATTGTTCAATTCTTAATTGGCTTTGTATTGTCTAAATCATAGTTGAATTTGTATTATCTAATTTCTAGTAAGTTTTGGCTTTGTGCAATCCTAGACCCATAAGATTTATACTCTATAAATAGATCATTTGTCATAGGTTTTATTTATGAGTTGTGTTATATTATTTACTATCTAGATTAGAGAGTATATTTAAAAGATAATATTGAGAACTCTAATTAGCGGCTATGGTTTGTTTTCTGCGTTGTACTTAGAATTGGTTTCATCAATAATAGCTATCACCCGGGGGATTAGTGGCGGTTTTGTCAACACCACCTAATTACTTGCGTGCTTAGTTAATTGTTTTCTTCTTTAATCTCTTGTTTTTCGTATTACTTAAATATCAGTGGTACTTGTTTCTTTAATTATTGTACGCATAATTGTCCGGTCGGTCTTACGCTTGTATTAAGGCTTGTTTTAGCAGTATCTTAGCACAACAATACCAACATTATCAAGGAGTATGTATACAAAAATACTGAATTAGTTAATATCATAATACAAAGATTTTAATATTTATAAAAATAAGGACTCATTTTAATTTTCAATTGGTTTTTATGCTTACACTAGTAGCAGGTGGTCTTGACTGCAAACGCTCATTTTTGCAGTCATAATTATGCGCTCAACTTACGAATTTTAAACTATTCTGCGCGATTTATCAAAAACTATAATTAATTAAAATTATCTTAAATGTTGTAGGGACAACTCAACTAAACCCTTCATTAGATAAGCCCTTTAAATATGGCACAAATACAATAGTAAATTGGATTTACAAGGAAGCCCACTATGGCCCATAATACATAATTTACACAGTAAATCCCTAATACATATTCTATTTAGGCGATAGCACAATACGTGTAATTTTCTTAAACACTCCCCCTTGTGCTGAGTCGAAGATAGAATGGTACATGTCTTGTTGCCTCATTAAAACCTTGTCAAGTAACAAAAACCCTGTGGGAAAAATAACCTTGATTGAAGGGAAAAGAGTACAACATTATGACAATCCTGTTAGACCTCCTCCATTGAGTCTATATTTCTATTTGATCCTTACTTCAATCAATAGAGTTTACACGTATCGTTACCTCGTTAAAACCTTACCAAGTAACAAAACCCAGTGGGAAAAATAAACCTTGGTTTAAGGAAAAGAGTATAACGTAACGTCGTGTGGATATTAGACTCCCCCTTAAGTCTACACCTCCCCCTGATATTTACATTAATCAAGGAATTTGAAAATCTTATGCATGTATTGTTGCCTCGTTAAAAACCTTACCAAGTAACAAAACCCAGTGGGAAAAATAAACCTTAGTCTAAGGAAAAGAGTACAACGTAGGTGCGAAAATTCCATCATATTTCACACCTTCCCTTGATCAGTACTTTGATCACAAAAGTTAGGAAAACCTAAGCACCATTATGTTTTCACATGCTTTTCAAATATGGCCTTAAGGAAAGACTAGTTTGCCATATTCTCCTTAGAACTTTCTTTGGGCCAGAGAGATACCCAACACCAACAAAATCAATCAAGATTTTATTTTGGGATTTCAATATAGGGGGTGGCCATTTCAGCATCATCATTTACTTTAGATGTTACTATGTATACACTTTTTTCTCTCTGTAGGGAAAGAACAATCCCAAGCCAATGGTTCATTTTAAGTGTTCAATTATGCTGCGTTGGCGCTAAGCTAAATCTAGCTAACAAGTTCAATGAGAATGTTATATCTAGTCGAATATACTGTGTTAAGTGCAATAATGCGCATATTGCACTTAGATAGGAAGTTTCATCTCCCAACACATTTTCGTAATATTCCTTTGTACGAAATTGATATTTCCTTTAATCTAAATTTCGACCGATCATGGGAGTGCTAGCAGAATGCGTTTTGTCCAGGTTAAATTGCCTGGTTATCTTTTGAACGTACGCAAACTAGTGGATTAGTATTCCACAAGCTCAATATTCTAGATTAAGATCTAAACAAAATTCGAGCTTTCCCAAGATTCTTTATCTCAAATTTGGATTTCAAGTAACTTGCAGTTTCTCTTATTTCATCAAGAGTACTTATATGTTCATATCATCAATATGTACAACTATAATTGAAAATCCATAACTTGTTTCATGTATGAATACGCAGCGGCATAATTCATTGTTCTTATATCCCTTCCCAATCAAGTAGTCACTTATATGAGTATACCACATCCGTCTGAATTTTTTTAATCCGTAAAGTGAGCGTTTCAACATAATTACAAACGCACTCCGTGGTTTAGAGTCACTTGACTTGGGTAATGTAAGGCCATCAGGCACTTTCTTATATATCTCTGAATCAAGATCCCTATAGAGATATGCAGTAACCACATCTATGAGCTGCATTTTCAGTCCTTCGAAAACTACCAAGCTAACTAAGTAGTGGAATGTTATAACGTTTAAGAAATTCCAGAGCGCCTGTTGGAAACCTTGCGCCACAAGGTAAACCTTTTACTTTAGAATTTCTTTTTTCTCATTTACGCTTTATGGCAAATAATTGTTTATGTCCTACAGGCTTTACACTTGGAGCGGTTAGCACTACCGGACCAAATACCTGTCTCTTTGCCAGAGAATCTAATTCTATCTGGATTGCTTATTTTCATTTAGGCCAATTTTGCCCTTTGTTGACATTTTGCAACAGAGCGAGGTTCGACATCATCGTGCTCTTTGATTTCTTGAGCAACAGTGTATCATTAATGCATCCATTAATTCATGTGCCATCCCTTAACCCATTGAGATTTATTTATGCTCTGGAATTATTTTAACTTCTGGGCGTCCCCCAGTGTTAATTCATGGACATAAGTATAATCAGAGATAATCTCATAAAAGGGACTTTTACATTAATGATTAATTGATCAATTTGTGCCTTACTCCACCTCTTCTTTGGTTTGATTGTTTGTCAAACCAAATGGTATTCCTTTATTCCTTTAAGGAGCCATGGCCTCAACCACACCTCCACTAAGTGTGGTTGCAGAGTCTCTTTCTGCGACACTGTGCCCTTGTTGGGGACTTATAACCTTGCAGGCATATTGCAGCTAGTATGTTTGATCTCGTCACTTTTCGATATCAGTAAATGTATCAGGCATCGAATCTGTTACATTTTCAAGATCGGTTATTCTTTTTCACTTCACTATACATTGTGATGTGCATGGGGATCAAGATGAGACAGAGTGGGGACCACAACAATTCCTGTCGTTCCCTTGAAAATTTCTTTTTCTATCCCCCCCTAACGACAGGAAGACTGTCTCATCAATGTGACAATCCGCAATTCTTAGCGGTAAAGAGATCTCCTGACAAGGATTCCAAATAGCGGATTATCGTTAAGAATTCATATCCAACGTTAATACTTAATTGTTTCAGCAAGCCCAGTTTGGTGCGCTGTGGGGGCACAATCTTACTTATGCGTAAAATATCAGGCTAATATACAGTTACCAACTAGTACACATATAATAGTTGTCTAATATTGGACTTTGAAACAAATAAGTAAAGTTGCATTCAATATTGCATAAATCCCGGGCATACATAGGCAATACAGTGCGCATAACCAATGCCCTATCTGCCATCTATATCCTTTTGATGGTTGCTTTTTGTGAGACCTTTTTGCGTATGCACATGAAAAACGGGGTTCTTTACTTCGATTTGATGCAATGATCATCAAGTACTTTTGATGTAAACCCTCCAGCTTTATCGAGTCTTATAGACATGGTATAGTAATCAGGGTGGTGAGCCCTTAAGCGTATAATATATGCTAAGAGGTTTGTAAATGCAGCATTTTTTGTAAACAATTATTCGACATGTGACCAGAATGTCGAATTATCCACCAGATTCATAAAGTACTTTGAATGGTTCCGCACTCTGGATGAATTTATCTACAAATATATATTGTAAAAATGGTATATTTTATTTTGTATCTTTAGCATAAGAAGGTCTCGATCTTATTTTTGCTAAAAAACAGGCTTTGAAGAATGGGGTGTCGTTCCGTTGACATGGTCAATTAGACATAATGGGAAAGGGGGTATGGCTTTCAACACTTCGAAAATCAAGAATTACTTTTGAGCATTACTAGTATCAACACGTTGTAATGTGTTAAAGTTTTGTCCCATTTATTTGTCACTCAAAAGAAAGGATATCCGTGTAAATACTTTAACGCATGGATCATTATGACCAAGGTGCACTAGGCAAGCATGCCAAAGCCTGTATGAGTTTATGTCCCACGATACATTGTTAGTGACATCATAACTTTTGACAATCCTTATCTTAGTGCGGTACATTCCACTAGAATGACTCATAAGTTTCTTTCAAATGCGTTTCTTTGCACATTTGTTTAGAGGTAAAATAAATATATTTTTGTTCCATTCTTACATTTTGTTTTTGTATGATTACTGTTAGTATGAATATCATTAACAAAGTTCGGGTCGCTCTGTGTGCATATAGAGCGTATGTGGCTGTAAACACCATTTTAGTAACAAAATGGTTGAGCAGTTCTTCGCTCTTATGATGATTTAATCATCATAGTCACATAGGTATTATAGGTTATTAATTTCCTATTTCATTGTATGGCTATAGTGTTCTCACTATCAACCAATTATTAAAGTTATCATCGATTCATTTTTACAGTAATAAAATCGATTATAAATTCCAAACTATGTAGTAATAAAACAAACAAATTCAATTACTTTAGAATAGAATTCGAATAAAACTAACAGTAATCAATCCAGTATCTTGTTTAGAAATCTAATCCATCAAATCAACATAAACTTTAAGACAAAATCATAGTCTAATTAAAAATTAGGCAATATGCATGTTCAACTACTTCTAAAAAATAAAGTGAATAAAGTAGATCAGTCAAAATCGGGTGCATCCATTGACTGAGCAAAGTCCTTCTTGCCACTAATGTCTGCGATTGTGAAGTTGACATAAGCGTCAGTGTCTTCTTCGTTCATAAAGTGAGATTCTTGTTCTTTAGATTTTCGGTATCTCTTGTAACTGGCTGCTACTTTAGCGCTTGCATGGCAGTTCTTGTACCAATGCCCGGCAACTCCACACCTATAACATGGCTCGTCGCCAACTCTTTCCTTTTTGACCGGAGGATTGTTAGGTGCATTTTGCACCTTGTTTTCTTGACCACTAGGTCCAATATTATCATTTCTTCTCCATACTTTGGAAGAGCCTCCACGACCCGCACCACGACTCCTACGTCCCTTTCCACGTTGTGCCTTGTTGCCACGTGGGTAAGGATCAACACGTCCAACCCCCTTGCATTGGGGTTCTTTCCACTGTTCATCTTACCGTAGTTAGCCTCAGGAATTTTCTTTGTCCCGACGGGCCTGACATTGTTATTCAAAAGAACCTCATTATGCCTTTCAGCCACTTGCAGTAAGTTGATCAGCTTATTGAATGTTGTAATTCTTTTATTATCATACTCGAGCCTATGCTGGTTCGCTAGTATAAGTGCTGAAGTAGAAAAAGTGGAAAGTGTCTTCTGAATCATATCATCTTCTGTGAGATCCTTTCCACAGAAGTTAAGACGTGCCTTTAGGCGCAGCATGTCCTTGTTGAAGTCATTAACCCTTTTATAGTCAAGCAAGCGGATTTCATTCCACTGAACGGTCAATTCTGGGAGCAAAGTGTCATGAATGTTCCCAAAACGTCCCTTAAGGGCATTCCATAATTCTTTAGGTGTCTTCAACTGAAGGTACTCCCAACGTAGGCTGGGATCAATATGTTTCCTTAGAAATATTAATGCATTTGCTTTCACCTTATCAGACGGTCCCTTGTCTGTGGGGTCTTTGGGGTCAGTAAGTGTAGCCGAGTATTCTTTAGCCACAAAAGCGGTTTCTCCATCAGAAATCCACCGATGGTACTCAAGTCCTTCTGAGTCCAAAATGTCAAATTCAGGTCGAGTGGAGTCAGCCATCTTAAAGAAGATAAAATATTACACAGTTATGAGTACATCCATATTAATTATGTTTTAGGAATATGAATTAGATTTCAAAAATCAAGATCGATAATGGTCACATTTTTCGATACTATATGAAAATACTTTATCATAGTAATTATAATGCGCATGAACTTTCATCATCATGGCAATTGTTGAATTTATGTCATACAAAATAAAACAATTAAGAATATATGTAATATTCTAATTATCTCAAGATGCTGATAGACTGCAATTATAGTAATTATAAATTTAAATAGTCCATCTCAAACCAAAAAATAGTATTAGCTCTCTATATATAAATAATACAAAAATAATTACACAAATATTATAGCACAATAGAAGAAAGAAAAAAATTAAATAGATAAATAAATACTCATACGACCAAAATTTATGTACAATACTTGATTTGGCAAGTAATGAAAATAATATAGAATGAAACGTAATATATCGCTCGATCGCCATATAACTAATTAATTAAGGTATATATATTGCTAGGAACCAAAAATCAATCAAGAAGAAAATAATGTACTCGGCAAGGAAGAAAAAATATATTAATAATTTTAAAACTTCATAGTACACCTCTTGGTAAAGAAAAAAAATTATTATTATTAATTTTTTTATTTTTATTGTTTTTGTAGGGACTTCGATAATATGCACGGCTAAAAAAAAAGAAAAAAAATCTGCTATATATCTCGACAATCGTGTTGAGATAATCGTGCACTGGAAAAGTTGTACTATGGTCAATGAATTTCTACATAACATTAATAAATTAAGTTTCAAATCTGCTATATATGTCCTTTGAAGAAAAAAAATAAGAACGTGGTTGGCTTCTATAAATCAACATCTATTCATTGTCAGGCTAAATCACATGATGGTCAGTAACATATATGCTAATCGGATATATATATATATATAGCATCACTGTATCAGAACAAAAAAAAAATTATAATAAGAGCAGAATAAATATACTTAATTGTAATGGTAGCGTACTAAAAATCAAAAAGTACGTGTCGATAATATTAAGCATCATTCGGTAGATATATATGAATATTAATCTCCTGATTTTATTTATTTATTTCAATGATTCATACATACCTTACAAAGTTGAGCGACGAGAGAGAAAACTAGTGGTGATGGCGGCTGGCGGCTGACGGCTAGGGTTTTCGTAGGGTTAAGGTTATTAGCTCTGAGCGTGCTGATAACGTGTTGTAGGGACAACTCAACTAAATCTTTCATTAGATAAGCCCTTTAAATAGGGCACAAATACAATAGTAAATAGGATTTACAAGGAAGCCCATTATGGTCCATAATACATAATTTACACAGTAAATCTTTAATACATATTCTATTTAGGCGATAGCACATTACGTGTAATTTTCGTAAACATTAAAAAAATTATATTTAATTACTTATGGTACTTAAAGAATGAAAAAAATACCTAAACAGGTATCAAACATGAGAAGGCCCAGGGACGCAAAGTGTAATATTTGCAAAAAGTCAAGTCATGCAAAAGTCACCCTCGAAAGAAAGGTATAATTAATTATCACAGCAAAGAATAAAAAAAAGAAAGAAAAAATGAAAAAAAAAAATTAGTTAAAGTGCGGTCCACATATAAAAGGCCATCCACAAGTAAAGGCGATAATTATTACCGCTTTAAATAAATTTTTTAACACTCTAAATTTTATTATAAATATAGATAAAATGTCTCTAATAATATAAAAAAAAATGTAACTATATATCATATTAGAGTTTTAAAAAATTATTTTTCAACGCTAATAATCATGTCCTATTGAAAGCAATAGAATAATTATATAAAAATTAATACAGGATTGTGCTAATATAATAATAAAAATAATTTTTGTAGAGTTTAAATTCTTATTACTTTGGATCTAAAACTATTCCGTTTCCTTAACAACCAAAATTAATTGAAAATATTTATCATTGTAATACTTGAAAATCGAAGAAACCAAAAATTACAATAATTTAATACAAATACTAAAAAATAGAGTAAATAGGTATTTATTTTTAATTCTAAATACTGATTGGTAAGCTAATAAATCTGACAATGATTTGATTATTTCCGAAGAAATTCTACTTGCAAACAATGGAGTGGCCGAAGGGTAGCGAAGATGCTAAAAGCTAAGAGAAACAAAGTACAATTAATAATATTCCGAATAAAGTCGAGATAGTTATCCTTGGAGGTACAATCAAGTAACCAAGGCAAAGAATTAAAAAAAAAAAAAAAAAAGTTAAAGGCTGGCCCATATGTGTATTCAAAGCACCTAAAGATTTTATCCGACCTAGGTACAAGCTTAAAGCATTATAAGTTGATAATGCAATGACAAGAAATTAAAAAACAACCAAACTGAGACTATTTTTTGCAAAGAGTGAAACCTCTACAATTATTTATGCATCGTGTTAGATATTGAATGATGGGTAATTGAGGAGGAACAAGCAAAATATTTAGAAATAGCCCCTTTTTTTATATAAGAAACAAAATATTTAACAGATTCGAGAGACAGATCTAACATTACCCTTTCCTGAAATATCATTAAAGCCAAAAATATCCCCATTTTTTTATGTAGTTCTCTCTTTAGAAATAATTTTTTTGTAACTTTGAAATCTACTTGCAGGAATTAAATCTAATGTTCAATAACTTCCGCGTGTTATGGCCAAGTGGTAGGGCATTCGATCTCCCCCTCAACACTAGGGTTCGAGCCCCTACCAATTGTGGTGATGTCAATTTTCTCACTCAAAACTTGAGTTTAAGTTCCCACCAATAAAAAATGACTGATATGTGGACCCTATTTCAAATGTGGGCAATTAACTTGATCACTAATTTAAATTGGTGTATGTATCATTTAGCATATTGGAGGTGCACTTTGCAGCTTGTATTTATAGAATACACCTAATTAAAGAGAAATCATCCTCCTCCTCTACTTTCTCTCACTATGAAACCTGTCATTCACATGGATTCTATCCTATACAACGCTGCCATTTCCGGCAATATTGAGGTCCTTAGCCAAAACGAAGAAAAGATTGGAGTGCAAGTGACTCCGGACAAAAAAACTGTCCTTCATCTTGCATCACAATTAGGCCAAACGGAAGCGGTTAAACTAATCCTATCCATACAACCATTGCTTATAACTCGAGCGAATTTGTATGGTGAAACAGCGCTTCACCTTGCAACGAGGAACGGACACGCCAATGTGGTCCGAGTTTTGATCGACTGTGCCAGAAAACTCGACAATGACGATATTGAAAGTAGGCCACATGTGTGGCAATTTATTCTGTGGATGGCAAATGTTGACGGGGAAACGGTCTTACATGAGGCTGTGCGATATTCTAGGCCCGAAGTGTTGAGCATGTTACTTAAAGAAGATCCAAGTTATTTGCATTCAGCTAATGAGAAAGGGGAGACTCCACTTTACATTGCTGCTAATAGAGGTTTTGTTGAGTTGATGGATGTGATCTTGAAGAATTGTGAGGCACCGGTTTATGGCGGTCCAAATGGTACAACTGCTCTACATGGGGCAGTAGCTTGTGGCAGCGAAGGTATACATGTAATTTAACAATGAAAAGCATGTTCTTTAATTGCCATCTTTGATGAACATATTATTCAAATATATAATATGCATATGTTATATAGTTTTAGTTTTTATGAGAAAATGCACTCCTATATAAGACTTCTTTGAGTTCTTTCAAATTTCTGTTTTCATTCACAGGGGCACATAAATATCAATTCTGTCAATTTAGCTCTTAAACTGTTATTGCCTTAATTTGAGTCACTATCAGTTGTGTTAATTTTGGACCTTAGACTATTGCAAGCTAACTAACTAACATTGCTTCATGTGGAAGATTGATCAAATGTTCTTGGCTGCATGTTTCTCAGAATGTACAAGAAAATTATTGGAGTGGAAGAAAAGTATAGCAATGGAGACAGATTCAAATGGGGAGACACCACTACACTATGCTGCACAGTATGGGAACCGAAACATAGCACACCAACTCTTGTGCGCAGACACATCATTAGCATACATTATTGACAAAGAATACTCTGCAATGGCTCTTCATTATGCGGCAGCAAATGGCCACGTATCTATAATGAGAGAAATTTTACTCCATTGTCCAGATACTTGCGGCGTGGTCAATAAATTTGGGCGAAATATTCTTCACCTTGGAATTAAGAACAACCAGAAGGAGGTGGTTGAATATATAATTGAGGAATGTCCAGTAATTAGCAGTCTAATAAATCAAAAGGATGTTGATGGAAATACACCTAGTCACTTGATGGCTCTTCCCGATTGCTATTTTCCCCAACTCATACAACATGATATGGTTGACAAGGGAGCCTTGAACAACGAAAACTTGACCCCTTTGGTAAGTAATTTTTATACATATGCTGCTAATTAAACTTCTTACTTCCCCTTGCATGCTCTATAGGAAGTAGAAGAAAAGTATATATTTAAGTCTTAATTTATCTGTTTTAATCAGTAAAATCTACGAGGTCTAAATCTCTCACTTTAACTACGAAAAACAAAAATCATCCCGGGGGGCTTCCAACTAGGCTCGCCCACTTGCTCCATAGGTTGCTGATACTTAATTGGCAAACCCTTTATCAATTAAAATATCTAGCAAAACTGGACCATATTAAGACCTAGAGATTTTAGGTAAGATCCCAGTGTATTCATGGATTGTACACGTACTCGCCTGGAGATCTAAGAACCCGTTTTTTGTTTATTCGTCATTCATTTGGGGTGGCGATTTAGGTAAGAACCTGCGAGTGTACTGATAAAATCACGAGTCCTTTGTCCTCATCCAAAATAGGCAGCTTTCATTATTACATTAGGATTACTGAACCCAAATACAAGGCAATTAGAACCTCTCCACTGCATTACCTATATAGGTGGGATATGTGGGTTGTGTTAAAGCGTTGACATCCTTGACAGAATGGGGTCACACAAACGATTGCGGCTTCTTTTTAGCCGTATAGACAAAGCCCACAATATCCACAATTTCACATGGTAATGGGCTTGGGTCAATTCTGATTCCATACATAACAACTCAAGTTCTCCCCCAAAATAGCTAACCCAAGTTATAATTCGAGGTTCATTGAATCCACTTGAAAACCAATTAAGGACCTCCCTATATGTGGGGCGTTAAATATGAAACATATTGAAGGAGGTAATTACGAATATAATTTTCCACATAGTAAAGAGACATGAATACAAGAGAGTGACAAATTAAGAATGAGTAAAAAATGAAACTAAAGCTTTAGAAGGGAAACTTAATTAACTACAAACTGATCGAATTACTTCTCATTTTCTAAGGCTAAAATTGAAGCAGCGCTCAAATCAGGTGGAGATGTTTTGGGCCAGGAAAATGCAATGAACAAAGAAATAACAAAGCTCGTGAACAAAGAAGCATCCCCTGATCCTGATCCTGATCCTTATCGTAACAAGCGGATTAGAAGGCCTCACCATTATCGTAACGACCAGATTAGAAGCCCTGATCCTTATATGGAGTGGGCCACAAAATATGTCAACAACCATATCATTGTGGCCGCACTCATAGTGACCGTAACTTTTGCAGCAGGATTTACGATGCCCGGTGGATATATTGGAAGTGGCAGCGAAAATCAAGGGATGGCGCTTCTTCTTACAAGCTCTATAGCTTTCCAAGTCTATATCATATCTGATACTTTAGCTCTCGTAATCTCCATCACTGCTCTATTACTCCTAATGTATACAGCAACTTCGGTCAAAAGAGATTTAATTTATAAGATGGCTGCAGCTGGCGGTGTTCTCACTACGTTAGCCCTTATAGCAATGATGATTACATTTGTTGCTGGAACGTATGCTGTATTAGCACATTCATCAGCCCTCGCCATTGCCACTTGTCTTCTTGGTTCTACATTTTTCCCCATCTATTTTTTTGTTACTCTTAATGCGATCCAGAGTGCCTATGGATCATTTTGGGGGGGAATTAGGATTATATTTCGTATTTTATGTTAAAAATCTAGTGAACATAATGAACAATCAATAAGTGAGTGCTTATACGGTGATTGAGTGTTTGATGATGATTGCCTAGCTGTTTAGCGATAAGCAAGCATCAAGACAAACATGCAGAGGAGGTTCAACACTTTCTGCAAGGTTTACTCTACCTTTGTGAATGAGTTCAGAGCTCGGATAATCTTTATAGAGGACTAAGAAGAATGTCTGAAGTTTACAAAGAAGTATAGTTCTTTATTATTCCATCACTCTTGTAATAAATACAAAAATTCTCACTCAATTTTTTTTTTTGGACAATACACTCAATTGATTCACAAGTTTTAAAAAATGATAGAATGATCAATTAAGGACGATATTTGGCTTTCAAATGATTGATTTACCAACTTTTTTCTCAACCCTTTAAAAGGTTGATAAGACTTGGAAATTGTATTTAGAACTCTTAAGTTATATTTCATTATTGCACCATTTTGACTAGGGGTGGGAATCGGTACGGTAAAAACCAAAACCAATCCTAAATGGGTTTTTGTCCCACATATTTGAATAGCAAAAACCGAAAATACCGAAATCATAAATGCTGATTTTCTTTAGGTTGGTTTTGGTTTCAGTGTTTGAAAAACATAAATACTAGAAATACCAAACCAAAAATATCGAAAATAACCGTATATTATTTATTTACTATATATTTTTATATATTGTACAATGCAATATTTTTTGCTTTACTATACTATATGCTATAATTTTAAATTTAGATTTATCCATAAAATGATATCATTGTTATGATATATATACAAATTTATCTAACGGCCACATGAGATTTTATAAGATTATTAATATACTTAGAGCCTAGTTCTTAAAATTTACATCTCATTAGTTCGAGTTTTGTATATTTTAACTCTTTTTTGTTAATTGAACTATCATAATTCATATGTAAAGATTGAATAATAACCGTATTCTCATTTCCTTAAGGAAAAAATATTGAAAACAAATTTTAGTTTATATACCGAAAAGAAAATAGTTCAAGTACTGAAAATATTCCATTAATACTGAAAATAAAAATACCAGAGAAGTTGAAAATCCCAAAAAAAAACAAGTGGTTTAGTTTTGGATTCGTCTTTTCAAAAAAAAAAATTCAAAATACCGAAAACTGGAAATTAAAAACTAAAAATGCTGAGCATTATAGTTTTAGTTTGGTATAGATCACTTACTGACCCAATGAGACCAAATCTCACCCCCTAATGCCTTAAAATCCCATATTTGCATTAGTTTCTTCACTAGAGCATAAACTTCCATCATATGTTATTTTGTGTCTATTGACATTTGACATTTTTTGCTGGATAAAAATGAGCATTTTGATTACAGTCAATAAAATAAAGTGTGCAACAAACCATGACTTTGGATTATGTGATTCTTGAGCCCATTTTAAAGTGAATTTAGAGAGCTACAACTTTATAATTCAAGACTTTTCTAAATTTAGTCATCGCAAAATCCAAATTGAGGCAATGAGTTAAAAGGGAAGGATATCTTACATTTTCATTCTAAAATAAGGATACTCATTTTTCTTTACCTATATAAAATGCCCTTCATCCATTTCTTTTGTTTTTTCTTAAAAATAAATTAGTTACCATTGTTCACCACCACTACTATCTCCCTCCAGAGCTCTAGCAACTATTACCGGACTGTTATGACCTCACTATAGCTCCGGCATAAGTATTGCAAATCTGTTTTTGCACTAAATCACAATCAACTAATGATACATATTTTAGAACAAATTTATTTTTACACTAAATCCACAAGCAACAAATGATACATATTTTAATGCAAATATGTTTTTGCACTAAATCCATAAGCAACTCATGATATATGATACATATTTTAATGCAAATCTGTTTTTTCACTAAATCTATAAGCAATTCATGATATATTTTTAGTACAAATCTATCTTTACTCTAAATCAGCAATTTATTAATGATACATATCTTTAGTGTAAATAAACTTTTGCACTAAATTCGCAAGTAACAAATGATATATATTTTAGTGCAAACATATTTTTGCACTAAACTCTCAAATAACTCATAATATATTTTTTGTGAAAAACTAGTTTTGCACTAAATCCGCAAACAACTAATGTTATAAATTTTAGTGCAAATATATTTTTGCACCAAATCCGTAGATAAATTAAGATATGAATTTTTGTACAAATTCATTTATGCACTAAATTTTCAAGTTATTAAAGACGTAAATTTGAGTGTAAAATTATTTTTGCACTATATAAAAATTATAGTCGGAACTTCCATGTCCTTGTTGGACGAACAACAATGGTCGCCGGAGCTCGGAAGTGGCTGCCGGAACTCCGGTGTGCAGTGGTAGCAAAGGTAGTTAATGAGACATAACAACCATTAATGGTAATGTTGAAATAAAAAATTATAGCAAGAGTATAATTGACCATGAGTCCATTTCAGGTACGGATTTGTCCATTTATGACAGTTCATTTTATAACGGTTTTTCGTCGTAAGGAGAAGAAAAGGAGGAAAGAAAAGAGAGAAAAATGTAGCGGGCCCCACAAATTTGAATTTTTTTCCCCTTTTGTTTTAATTTTGAATCTCAAACGGATTAGAAAATGGGTTTCTAGTATTTCCTCAATAATTATATTTAAGATAAGGATATTTTATTATTCTAAACTAGGTAGATAACTTCTTTTACAATTTATTTTAGCCACAAAGACAATTTTGAAATTTTTGTTTACTAAAAGGATACATTCCTTTTTATGAATGGTCAGTTCAGGAAGGATCAGGTGCGGACCAATCCATACGGATTGGTTCATTTTATGACGGTTTTTTGTCATAAAAACACTTGATCACCCTGTGAGAATCCGCAAATGTGACCCCCGGGTTCTCGTTCCCGTTGGTGGGCGTCTGAAACATCGGAAAGGATTCTGTTGTTCCATTTGCTTCTATGTGTTGATAATTCATATCGGGAGTCCCTCTATCCTATTTCTAGATGCAAGAGGGTTCGTTCAGAGTCGCCAGTACGTTTTACGAGAGAAAACGGACAAAATGATTGTGTAAGAGGGAAGGCTACAGATAAGCCTTTCTTTACACGTTTGTCTACGAAACCAGGATTCTATAGGGTTCGGGAACTATATTACGGTTTGGGAAGGTGTTAAGCACCCATTCTGCCATTTCGGTCTCTAGTGGTCTTATATGTTTACTCTATGTTGGAAAACTTGGATGCTTTTACTAATATTCTACTGCTTTCTAGAAATAACTAATGAAAACCTGTTTTTCGAGCGCGTTAGGAATCTACCACAACTATGTCGCCACTTCGCTTACTAGGACGGGGATCGACCTGCCCGGTCAGGTCGCGGGGTGCGGGGCAGCGCCCCGTTAGAAAAATCGAGTTTTAAACAAGTCTACAATAAAACTAATATACAAATATCTTATTTAATTACTAGAAGAGACTTTAGTTACCTTTCCGACGATATATATATAAGAATAAGAGAGAGAAAATATAATACGGCAGAGAAGACCTCCGGCGAATATTAGCTTTTCCTCTTAAAAATATTTCCAGCGGTCTGACTCTAGAAGGTGGCACTCCGGGTGCCAAGATTAGATCCGAGATTCTTGCAGAAATAAATGTTATCGCAGATGCTTCCGGAGAAGGCTTAAAGATTAGAAAATATGAGAGAGAATAAGGAATTTTAGTATAGAAATTATGGCGAGAAGTTTCCGTCCAGAACCCTTGGGGGTGTTAGCCTATTTATACTGCTCGGAGAGGATTGTCGCGCGACATTTCCTAACTTTATCTGTTTGTCGCGCGACGTACCTATTTGTTGCGCGACATATCTGTTTCACTGTACCTGTTTGTCGCGCGACATATCTGTTTGTCGCGCGACAAACGGCTGAAGTGATGGGTTCTGACACTGTGATATGTCAGAAAGTGGATGATCGGGTGCAGAGGGGTTTGTCGCGCGACATAAGAGTGATTGTCGTGCGACATACCAGTATGTCGTGCGACAATCCCACTTAAAAACAGGTTTGTTGGCCAACAAACCCTTTCGGGGTAGTTTCGGGTGCTCGGATGGGTCCCGGACTCCAAAAACAGTAGTTCTCGAAGGTCGTTAGGGTTCTTGCGGGGTCACGGATCGGGGTGTCTACACACCCCCTCCCCCCTCGTGTCTGTTGTTAAACATAAAATCTATCCATATCAATACCATGAGTATATATAAGGAGATCAATGAAAACGAAAGCGTACCCGAATTCATGGTCGAAGATTGAGTGACGCAGCGGAGTGATTATCATCCAGTGATGGTCTTCCAAGTTTTTCTCATCTTTGAGAGGATGTGAGAAGAGAATATATATATATATATATATATATATATATATATATATATAAGGAGGGTTGGGGACCATTGCCATAAATAAGTTTTTTTGAAACTTCCACAAGTTCTATTTATGCCCCTCATAGTAATAAAATTTACATAACGGCATCTACGCATTAGTTCCATAACAAAACGTATCCTTTTAAGCCTGCTTAAGCTTTAATTAGATCACTTAAATTTGAGGTTACAACATGATAACACACGTTAATAATATACATGTGTTTCCAAATTGTATTAATACAAAATTAATCCAACATTCACCTCTCTCCCCTTTGATTTCCTCTCCCTTTCCCCTCTCGTCCTCTCACTCCTTTCCCATATATATATATATATATATATATATATCCTTCATCATAATTCCTTCTATTAACACCATATTCATACCATTTCCAACATAGAACGCTCTCGGCAGAGGGCAATGGTGAGGTGAGGTTTAGAGTTTATTTTTTCCAAGCTTAACGTAGGAGGAAATTAGTGGCATTTTTCACAGTAGGCGAATTTATGAACTTCAATAAGAAATTCTTGTTTTTATTATTGTAATATTTTATCTTGAATCTCTTTTATATTATAATGATGTTTGCTTGTTTTAATCTCCTTAAATTATTAGCTTTTACAAGCGCAAGTAGATAAAAAATTGGTTAGGGGTTTGACATGTTGTTCATGTTGGTTAATTTATGATCACTTGCCAGATTTTAGCGTACAATATGATACACATACATGTTCTCTATCACGCATTGAGCATGCCAGATTAGTTGATTTGAAATCAACAAGCTTGTCAAGAGGGCTCATGTTTAAAGAGGTTCTTTCACTGGCGTCTAGTGATTTAATTGCTTTAACTTTGGATTCTCACTTTGAATATGATTCAGCTCTAAAATATATATATATATATATATATTAGATTATGGGAAAATTTCATATAAGGACCGGTCCTTACGAACTGATCCCTTTTATGACGCTTCTGCATTAAAAAAACACACCCCAAAGTGTTTTTATGACACAAAAATATCGTAAAAGGGCCCAATCCGTAAGGACTGGTCCTCACCAGAAATGTTCTGATTATATGTATATGACTAGGTTATAAAGAGGGATTTTCTTGCTTTAACAAAAAGAGACTAGATTATAAAGAGGGATTTTCTCACTTTAACAAAAAGAAGGAATAACTATTTAGAGGGATAAATCGATGAATTTTTTTATAAAAATTTGTAAAGATGTATATAGTGAGTAGATTACCTCCACAAATTGATATATATGTACATTTTTTGCCGTTCAAATTTTTGATGATTTTCTCACTCATTTTTAGGTCGAATTTTTTTATTAAATTTGGTAGATGTAATATACTCACAATATATATCATCTCTACAAAATCTTATGGAAAAAATTCATCCAATTACCCCTCCAAATGATCATTCATTCTTTTTGTTAAAGAAAATGAATTCCTTTTTATAACCTAACTCATTATATATACATATATATATATATATATTATCATTTTCTTTATTTCTTTTCAAAAGTAACTTGCAAAACACGAAGCTTTAATATTCGCCTTACTTGTTTTTCAACCCAGTCTCAACGGAATTTTATACTTGCGCGACCGCTTAATCATGGGTGTTAGTAACATGTAGCATTTTTTCCATACCAAAGGTAATGGTTGCTGGGTATTTATAGTTGAGTTAAAACAACCCTGTAGCAGTAATTATTGCTTGATATTTTCACTATACAAGAAACAACTCAGTGGCAATGAGAGACTTGGTGACAAGTAGCAGCTATACCATCTTAATTTGGTATAAATGCTGCATTTGAGAGAAATTACCTGTAAGGTTGTAACCATAACACAGATTTATATTACTCGTCGCATTTGTGATGCAAGGGCTAAGATTCCCGTATGACCACGTAGGCATTAATTCCATTAGCATATCTTCCTTACAGCATTAATGACCAAGTAGGCATTAACTCCACTTACATTAATGACTAAGTATGCCTTAACTCCATTATACATTGAAGTGTTTGTACCAAATCTTACGAGGAAGCTAGCATATATAGACCAACACAACGAACGGGGCATTTTTGAAAAATTATAGGGAAAAATTATAAGATATATATGGGAATTGTACAGTTTTATTTTTGTTTTTTTAAAATTATAGGATAGTTATAGATTGATATAACTCAAGTCAATGTGTATATATATATATTGAGAGAGATGCATAAACACAGAATGTTTGTATTGAAATGACACATTGATTGAGATTAATGAAATCACAAATATTGGTTAACGGAAAAAATTTACATCTGCTTATACACATTAGATATTTGCAATGAATCAACACATTGATTGAGATTAATGCAATCATAAGTATCAATTGGTGGGAAAAATATAGCAATGGTTATAGAGTACATGAACATACAACTTCTAAATTTTAAGTGTCAAAGAAGATGAAATGCGAGCGTTATTTAATAAATGAATTTTTAAAATAGAAAGAAAGAAGGGATAAGAGAGTATTATAAAGTAAATGCATTTATTGAAATGCCAAATCTAGTGATGTTTTACTATCCATACGAAATGTTTAGGTGATTCAAATTTGCCCCAGGACAACCTTAATCAAACCCAAACTTTCTATTTGAACTGTAATTTACATGATTCCAAGATACGGAGCAAATACAAATATTATATACATATATATACAGTCCATTTTTGGTACGGACCGAATCTTTTTAAAACAGTTTTCTGTCGTACAACATTGGGAATTGTTTTTTACAATGCAAAACCGTCATAATAAGAATAAATCCCTATGTGTGACTCGAACATAAAATCTCTCGGAATATCCACTAGGCTAACTCACTTGCACAGCACTATAGTTTCTTATATATAAAACTGTGACACATTGTGTTAAAAAAAAATTAATAATAATAATAAATAATTATCAGTATCTTTTTTCTATTACAATACCAACCAATCAGTGTCTTGCATTTTCCCAAGCAACTAAACTCTTCGATGAATACTCTTGTTGAGAGATGCCACACAAGATTAACCAAGACTGACCAAACACGACCAAAACATATTTTTGTAGTAACACAAATTTATTAAAACCTAGACACGATCTCGTATGAACATAAAATACTGGATTGGAGAACAAATGCCCAGCGAGGGAACAGGTCTCATTCTCATGTGCATATGAAACGAAACAGTTATCATATGCAATCACAAAATTAATCAAAAACTTTTTCATCATTTGCCATCAAGCACAAGATCCTCAAAACTAAAAACTGTTTTAACATCCATGATACAAAATGGAAGCTGCCAATAGCATAACAAGTTACTAATTAAGCAAAAGATCGACTACTAATAAAATTGGCGAAAACAAGACATAGAGAGAGAATCCTTGAAAGCAAAATATTCTTGATATATAATAGCTGGGATTCCCAGAGAATGCATGTTGAAGTAGAATCACTTGAGAGGAATGAACCTGGATGAGTGGGTGGCACCGATACCGGGTCTTCCGTGCTTGACCGGCTTGTATGATATGGAGAACTCTGCCAAGTAGTGGCCAATCATCTCAGGCTTGATCTCAATCTGATTGAAGGTCTTGCCATTGTACACACCTACGACGCTTCCGATCATTTCGGGTACAATGATCATGTTGCGCAGGTGGGTCTTCACAAGTTCCGGCTTTTCACCAGCAGGCGCCTCCCGTTTCTGATCCAAAAATACCCCAAGAAACCATTAAGCAAGTACAATATTAGCCCAACATGAACCCCACAGTTTCAAGAAGAAAACTAGCAGACTCGCTAAAAATGTGCACAAAAAATTTTACACAGGATGACGCATCACCTCATGATTGGATGAAAATTGGGTACCACATGTATGTGATAGGGTCCATTTACACATCACCAATCATGACCTGATAACTCATTGTGTGTCTAGTTTTTTGCTCATTTTAGTGACAAGGTTAATCGGCATCACTCTTTCAAGAAACGACGTAACCAACATGGGAACTTTGAATTACTCTAAACTTGTACTTCTTGGTATAAGTGGAATACTACTTTAGGAACAATGATTAGCGCAAGTGGCAACATCTTAAATGTAATATTATATCAAAGGACATTTAATTAATATGTACCTGGTGTAGTTCTTAGTGAAAGTAACATAGTTTTGTTTCTTTTTTCTTTTCGAATAAGTACACCTCAACAAGAAGTTATATCTAATCAATGATTGAAGATCAAGCAGTTCGGTATATTCTACATTAGTAACAATGATAATAGTACCAAAAGTACACCTCAACAGGGAGCTGTTGGTAAAGTGCAATACTAGTTCAGGAACAATGATTAGCTCAAGTGGCAACACCTTAAATGTAATATTATACCAAAATAGATTTAATATGTACCAAGTGTAGTTCATAGTGAAAGTAACAGAGTTTCGTTTCTTTTTCTTTTCATCGAAGTACACCTGATAAAGAGTTATATCCAATCGCTGATTGAAAAGATCTAGCAGTTCAGCACATTCTACAGTAGGCCTAATATTTCACAAAAAAATTATATATAACCTAATACTGAAAGATGAAAGATGTTCTCCATTGAACTCAAAACAAATAATATCAATTGTGAAACATTAACTTGCATAAACCAGCAACAGGAATAGTTTCCAAAATAGATGGTAAAACTCAATCTATTTACTACAAAGATTTGGCCATAGCATGTAGCAAAATAAATGTATCAAAATATTAAGACCAGTCAAAACTCAAAACCCACTCCGGCTTAATTACTACTCCCTCAGTCTTAAACTAAGAAAACAATATTGTCAACTTAATAGATTGGTTAAATCCAATAAGCTAAACTTATTGATTCAATGCACAAATACATTATCTCTTGAGGACACAGGCCCAGATTGTAATAAGGTAGGGGGCTTCAAGAATGTGTAGCTACTACTGATCACTTCCTTGTAACTTAAACCTATTTGCCAGCAAATAGACAAACATGAGGAACAAAAAAGTGGCACACATTGTTTAGGTCTATACCAATAGAGAACGTTGTTATTTTTTCAATTGTCAACAACCAACTAAAAGTACATATTCGAATGACCTATTCTAACATGAGTTTTCAACAACGAAGGGCTGAAAATAAAAATCCTTGGCCAATTACAATGAAATCATCCAAGTCATGTTTAGAAAATTCGTATTATTTAAAAACAATAGAAAACAATAGATTGCTGCTTTTCACAGAATTTTGGTGTCCAGACAACAGAAGAAATCAGCTAAAGCTTGTTCTATCATTCAAAACAGAGTCCTGTACACAGTGTAGGTATACCTAAGAGCTCATAAACTACTTATAATTCAGTGAATACATTCAATACATTCTTATGCCAACAACTTATATAATAAATGTAACCAATAAGCCAACAAACGTAAGCACAAATTACGCACATTGTTGCAAGATCTAATCACAAATTGCAACAAAAAATCATAAAATGAATTCATCAAATAAAAAAATACATACAGCCTTGCGCAGCTTCTTGATCAAAGCCATTGGCTTCCTCTTTAGACCTCTCTGGAACCTATCATTATTGCATCAAAACAAACAAATCTCACTAATTTCTAACTCAATAAAAAAAATACATACAAATTTAATGAGATTATATATAAAAAATACATATGTAAATTTTACCTTCGGCGAGCACGGGCAGTGAAGAGCTTGACGAGGTCATCGGTGGACATGTCAAGAAGAGCATCGAGATCGACTCCCCTGAAGCTGAACTTCTTGAACGTCCTCTTCCTCGGCACTCCTGTCGCCACATCTGTCTCTACTTCCGCCTAATTTTATATCAGGAGATACATATACTTACAGTATGCTATACACACAAATATATACATACATATACACAGAGAATGAACTCACCATATATATATATACATACAGAAAAGGAACTCACCATTGTTGATTAATGCTGCTGCTCCTGCTGGCGATGAACTCGGAAATCGAAAGAAGCTCGAAGTCTAGCGGCTAGGGTTTTGAGAAGAACGAAACTAAGAGTGTTCTTAGATATTTGAAGAAAGGATCAGATCAGAATAGTGTAGGCCGCTCGTGGGCTGGACTGGCACAGCCCGGATTTTGGCCCGGTCAATCAAATGGTTTTCGGCAGTGGGGCTTGTTGTAATTAACAAATATGGAATTGGTTTGCTTCATGTCAATGGGCCTTCAACCACAGTGATAAGTGATGATAGTCGAAATTTAAAAAGGTGGGGTGGGATTACAGATTTGATCTTATTGATGTAATTCAAAAATAATTAATAAAATATTATGTCATATTCAAATTTCTTATCAATCCAAAATATAATCCATATTATCATTTTCAGCCATGTCAATGAAGGATTCACATAATTTAAATTGTCAAAGAACTCGTGAACAAATCTACAATGGTAAAAATAAATGGGCATGTATGGATGTGCTCAGGCAAGAGATCAATTAGGGTCAGTTCTAGAGATATATGGTTCAAGCGGCGGCATAGGATCCCCAACTTTTTTTAAGTCCTTTTTGTATGTATTTTAGTGACTTGGTGTAGTTTAAAAAAAAAATGTGTGTTGAGAACTAATAATTGGAAAAACATAAAAAGTTTTGAATGTTGTTGCTTGTGAAATTCGACTCCCATGTATCAACTATATTATATTTAAGGTAGTTTAGGCCCAATTCCATGATATAAGAATTGATATATTTTTCCTTCTAATTACATAAGCCTAACTACCTATTACTAATTGATCCATTTTTCCTTTTAATTATTAGAAAATAATAACTAAGGACAATGCACAGGTAGTATTAATAACTAAGTACAATTTTGTTAGAGCGATACTTCGAAGGACATCTTTAATAATAACGTATAATATTTTAAATTAAGGATATGTAATTTTTATTAATTGTTAATCTGATTAATATATAATATATCTTGCAAATTCCCTTCATTGCCCCCCTCATAATAAATATAGTCCCTTGTTGTTTGAACACACTAATCTTGTTTAATTTTGAGGTAGATAATTGGCTGTTAATGTGTATAATTATCAATACATACTGGTAACCTAAATGAGTTCTATTTCTTAAAAAATATTTAATTATCTAATAAATTCAAACCCCAAGAAGAAAGTCCTAAAATACTCCATTACATCATTATACAAATCTATCTCATAAAACCGTTGGATTCCTTTAAAAAAAATTCAAAACTCATGTCATCTCTCCACCGATCTTCCTACAAGTTTGCCATTAATCTCACATTTACCAATTAATATGGAGACAATTTCTTTTAATTTTTGTTAACAATTCAGAAAGAAAGAAAGATTATATTACTTAATAGATATTTCATGATACAAGAGGAGCACTATATTTATAGGGTTAGACAAGAATCCAAAACATGGAAGGAATACAAACCAAAGTCGGATACAAACAAGTAAATATGGAAATATGAATATTCTAGTATATTCTAATACATTCTAACCCCCCCCCCCTAAAACTTAAGATGGTAAATGAGAAATCATCTTAAGTTTGGAAATGAGTTCGTGGAAACGGCCAGGCGAATGAGTCTTGGTGAATAGATCGGTAGGTTGATCGGCATAAGTGATAGGCTGAAGGCAAACTGTATTGCAAGCGATATATTGACGAATAAAATGGCAATCAATCTCAATGTGCTTTGTTTGTTCATGAAAAACATCGTTGTGAGCAATTTGAATTGCACTTTAATTATCACAGCCAATGATTGTTGCAAGGTGTTGAGGAATTCCCATGTCTGAAAGTAGCCAGCAGAGCCAGACGAGTTCCTGAGTAATGTCAGCGAGAGCACGGTATTATGTTTCTGTACTGGATCAAGAAACCAACGATTGTTTCTTGCTTTACTAGGATATGAGAGAGTCTCCCAAAAAGATACAATACCCTATGATTAAACGCCTATCAATAGGATATTCTGTCTAGTCGGAATCATAGTAGGCACGCAACTCAAGAGAAGAATTGGATGGAAAATGAAGACCGTGAAACAAGGTCCCTTTGATATAACGAAGAATGCAAAGAACTGCTAAATAATGAATAGACCATGGAGTAGACATGAATTGACTGACAATGTGAACAGCGTGAGTAATATCCGAATGGGTGACAGTGAGATAAACCAAACATCCAACTATCTGTCGATACTGAGTTGCATACTTAGAGGAGTACCATCAAGGGGGTAAGCTGGATATTCATTTTCATCGGTGTAGGAGCAGTTTTAGAATCGGTGAGGCCAACACAGGTAAGAATGTCGGAAGCATATTTAGCCTGGGAGAGATAATAACCAGCAGAATTAGAGAAAATTTCAAGACCCAATAAGTAGTTCATGCGACCAAGGTCTTTCAACTTAAAATAATGACAGATAAATTACTTAAATTCAAAAATTCTAGAAACATCATCCCCGGTAATGATCATATCATCCACATAAATAATGAGAAGCGTGATGCCGGCTTGTGTTGTTCAAACAAAGAGCCCGTAATCATAAGAGCTTGAGGTAAAGCCCAGTTTGTGAATGGCGGAACTAAACTTCTCAAACTAGACATGCGAAGCTTGCTTGAGACCGTATAAAGCACGATGAAGTCAACAAACTTAAGATGGAGAATGTGGAACCCCTGGAGGAGTTTTCATGTAAACTTCTTCAAAAAGATCGCCATTGAGAAATGCATTGTTCACATCTATCTGAAATAAATCTCATTTTCTAGCGGCTGCAACGGCAATAAGTCTTGGAACTGAGGTTAATCGAGCAACAAGAGCAAAAAAAATTTCATAATCGATGCCGTATTTCTGATTAAAACTTTTTGCAACAAGTCGGGCTTTGTATCAATCAATGGACCCATCTAATTTGGTTTTGATTTTGTAAACCCATTTGCAACCAACTGCTAACTTTCCTGGAGGAAGAGTGACTAAATCCAAAGTTTGAGCTTTTTCTAAGGCCTGAAGTTCCTCAGACATAGTTAGCTGCCATAGTGGGTTAGAATTAACCTCTTTGTAAAAAGATGGCTCGTGGTGTGAGAATACTGTGGAATAACAATGGTAATCACGAAGATGATTAGGTAGCATCCTTACCGGAGTAGACTGACGAGGAGATGGTAGTTGATCAATAATATCGTAGGTCAAATCAACATTATCAGGATAGTTCGCTGTTGATTAGGGGTGTTTTCGATTTCGGTCGGGGTAGAAACTAGTGTACCCCAAACCCTCCTCAAATTTTATAGTTCGGTTTCAGTTCGGTTCGATTTCAGTTCTCATACCTATGAAACCCAAACCCTCCCCAAATTATTCGATTTCGGTCCGGTTCGGCCTCATTCGATTTTTTTTGTATTGTTAAAACTTTAGTTCAAAATTGCACTAAAAATATAAATTCACACAAAAGGCGCTACAAAAAAATTATATTATGTATTTATTTTAATAATTAGCTTAAGTAATTATTTGTAAATGTAAATAATCCATAGGGTTGGGTCATTTATATAATGTAAATGTTGTAAGAAAGTTTTCTCTTTTTTTTAACATATTGTAAGACAACTTAAGTAATTACATTAAGTTAGCAATTTTTTTTTTAAAGATTCAGTTTTTTCGGTCCAATTCGGGGACCCCGAATCTTCAACCCATACCGATCCAAATCAATCGGTTTCGGTTTCGATTTTTTATTTCGATTTTGATTTTTTTTTCGATTCAGGAAATTTCATATCGTAATGGATCAATTCGGTTCGTTCGTTCAGTTTTTGAATTTTTGACAACACCCCTACTGTTGATTGCAGATCACTTAATGGGGTAATGGTGATGTTAGATGTGATAGATTCTGTGGATGGAAGTTCGGTGGATGAATTGGTTTCAATGGTTGGCTCATAGTTTTTTGTCGTGGTTGAGGATGGAATAGGGGAATAAAGATCAGCAGTGGAACTAGTGAAAAACGAAAGATAGGGCTGAAGCAAAACAAAGCAGACACAGCCAAAAACTTTCAGAAGATTATAGTTGGGTGAACTACCGTAAAGCTTCTCATAAGGTGATTTATTTTGAAAGTCAGGAATATGATGACGATTAATGGTGTAGACAGTGGTAAGAGTTGTTTATCCCCAAAAACGTTCGGGACATCCACTAGAAATGAGAATGGTTCGAACAATGTCTAGAATATGATGATATTTGTGTTCAACACGGCCATTTTATTGAGATGTACCGAGACATAAGTATTGATAAATTATTCCTTGCTGGCACAAAAACTTAAGAAAATTGGTTTCTTTATATTCTATGGCATTATCAGCACGAAATGTTTTAATTAGGCGAGAAAATTGAGTTTGAATCATTTGGGCAAAGTTGTAATAAATCTGTGGTAGTTCGAAACGGTTTTTCATGAGATATATCCAAGTAAATCGAGTGTAACCATCCAAAAAAATAGCAAAGTATTTGGATCCCCCCCATTGTGGTATAAGAAGAAGGTCCTTAAATGTCAGAATGTATAAGATCAAAATATGCAGATGAAATATAATCACTTTTATTAAAAGATAATGCATGTTATTTTCCAAATTGACATGATAAATAAGAAATACTTTCAAACTTAATTGTTCATAATTAACCAGTAGATATAAGAGACCTAAGCCTATCGACGGACATATGACCTAACCGAGAATGCCAAAGTTCCAGAGATGGGGTGGAGATGGCAGGAGCAGAGGGATTGGAGATGGTGAGATCCAACGATGTGCGGAGGTGAACAAGTTCAAACATGCGATCAACTTTACGGCATATCCCAATAACCTACCTCGCCGTGGATCCTATACATGATAACCAGAAGAAGAAAAAATAACATGTACACCTAGATCACATAACTGACTAATAGATATAAGATTTATAATCAACTTAGGTATGTGAAACGTAGATGGGAGAGATAAATTAGATTGGGATACTGATCCGAAATGAGTTACTTGTAATTGAGACCCATCAACAATTTTAATGGGGGACGTATGTAGGGTAGAGTTTTTAGAGAGAAATATTGTGGAATCAGAGGTTATGTGATTGCAGTAACTAGAATCAAAATACTAAGAAGAGTTACCTGCAGTGACAAGCGTTGCATTAGATGAGCCAGATAAAACTTGTTTCAGCATTTCAGCAAGGCCATTATTGGTGATAAATGAAGTCAAACTGGGTGATTGTGGAGTGGCAGCAGCAGCAAATGACAGGTTTTGTAGTAGATTTTCTGGCAGGATTCTTGTAACAATCAGAACCATAGTGTTTTGGACCACGCTTATGACAGAACTTACAAATCCGTTTGGAACAGTAGAGCAGCGTATGAGTAGTTCCGTGGCAATATGTGCACTCGTTTGATGATTTCTCATATTGATTATTCAATGGCTTTTCAGAGTTGGAAGATTTATTATTTAATGGCTTTTCAGAGTTGGAATGGGTGATGGCAAGCACCCCATCTGAATTCTTAGTATTTGGACCAAGACGTGTTTCTTCAAAATGTAGTCCGGTAATAGCATCATCGAGAGTTGACAGAGGATGGCGATGTAGAAGAGAAGCCCGAACAGGTTCAAAGCGATCATGAAGAGCCATAAGAAGTGTCATCACTTGTTGTTGATCCTTGTAACTAATAAAGTTGGCAGCGTCAGTGGGACATGCCTAGATAGGTTTCGAAGAGGCTAACTGATCCCATAGGACTTGCATCTCAGATAAAAATTTATCGACAGTTTTACCAGGTTGTTGATGTTTGGCGTGTAGAACGATCAGAAGTTAATACTGGTGAGCAAGGTTTTTGGTGGTATAACGAGTTTTTAGAAAGTCCCAGACCTCTTTTTCGGTGGAAAATCGCTCGAATTGTTGACTGATGGTGGGAATTGAGGTATTACAATACCAAGTGATAATATCACCATTATTTCCTATCCATTCATCTTGTCGATTTGCAAAATCCTTGTCAGATCCATCTCTCTTTTGTACTGGTGCCTTGACTTCTCTTGTAACAATTCTCTAAACCCGGCGAGCTTGAAAAAAGTTGGTCATTGTCTGAGTCCAATAAATGTAATTTGGGCAATTAAGAGTGATGGAGATGGGTCGAGAGATTTCTAGACAGTCCATGATACCCATGAACAATTTGAGGTCAATTTGGAAATCAAAAAAAAAAATTAGGGTTAATTTGGAAAGAAAAGCAGTCGATGGATGATGGAATATGATGACGTGGCAGGCTAATGTGGGTTATTGCTGACATGGCAAGTGGTGGGTTGCAAGTGTCTATTGTAATAGAGGAAAAAAAAAGTTTGGTGCAGCTGGGATTTGAACTTAGAACTAATTTGTGATTACTTGATGCGCTTGCCAGACGAGTTAAGTGCAGCTTTGGTTATATTTTTAGACGTGGTTCTATTTTAATTGGTGTTTCTGAGTAAGATTTGATGATCTTAGAGGCGAGTGGCTGAATCGCAGCGGGAAGATGGTTTATTCAGGTGGCGTATGAGGGCGCGTGTATAAGCCTAATGAGATGATTCGAATGGATTTGGAATAGTCTCTTGAAGACGAACAATATGGTGTAAAGTTTAGTTTGGTGAGGTATCGGTATTGGATGTACGAAGGCCTGGAAGTTTCTTGTTGTGTGGGAGGTTGATGATGATGGTGGTTGCTTGAGGTTGATGGTGATGGCGGCTGCGTGGTAAGAATGGTGAGGAAAGCTAGAGTGTGTGGGTTGTGGTAACGATTGAGAGAGAAAGAAGGATTGTATTACTTAATAGATATTTCATGATACAAAAAGAGCCATATATTTATAGGGTTAGACAAGAATCCAAAACAAGGAAGGAATACAAACCAAAGTATGATACAAACAAGTAAATATGAATATTCTAATATATTCTAACAATTTTAAAGAAAATTGAGAGAGTGAAACATAGTAGTTTTTAAAGATTCTAATACTGGAATTTAAGGATTCAGTTTCATTGTCAAAGTTCTTCTATCTTTGACATCATCACATATATTCTTGCAAAGTAAAACAACAACTATAGTATAGTCGTTAAGTTAGATTACAATAATTTTCGTCTTTTTTGAACTCATGGCATGTTGATAATATCACCGGGTCGCGGGTCTTTTTTCCTCAGCTTGTTAAAGTTTCCATTTCAATTTTCTTCTTCATTTTAGTTCTCTATTTAGTTCTTTCAACAATTTGTTATATTTTTTCTTCGTTTCTAATTTTATTAGGATTTTCTTTTTTAAGGAGAAGAAGATGAGACGAATATTGTTTTGTTTTGAATTACTACATATATTGTTATATTTTCGTTTCTAAGTTCTTTTTTTTTTTGAGCTAGAGGTATGTTTTTCGACATTTTAGCCCTTCTATATTTGTGTAAACACATTATAGTGATTTACTACATATATTGTTACTTTCATTTTAAAACATTATTACAGTGTGTTTACAAAATAAAAAAATGCCATGACATATACATCTACGAATTCTTTTGTTCGATTATATTTGTATTATATTAACGTATGATGCCGTGCTTGTTTTACCTTATTTACAATATGTCAGCTTATCTTGTTAACATATAAATGTCCTTATATATGTTAGGCATGTGGTCCTTATTCGTTGTAATGTCTACATATCTTGATAACATATAAATGTCCCTAGATATAATAGATATGTACTCCATACTCTTTTTTCTAATATGTCTGAATAAAATATTTTGTAACATTTGTTATCTCATTAAAGTTATAATATATATGTTTCAAAGTAAACAAATTAGAATTTTTTGACAACTTAACATTTTTTTGATAATTCAATTACAAAAAATTTAATTCAAAATTTATTTTGTTTTGAATCCAAAATATGTTAAAAAGTCCCTGTAACTATCAGTTTGATTTTGGGAAAGCAAAATTTTAGGTGATAATAAATTTGAATCACAAAAGTCCACCAAGGTATCCTTGGAAATCAAAAAACTATTACTAAATATAAAACAATTTGAATTTTTTGGGTTAAAAACAAAAAGAGCTTAGTTTGTGTACAGAAGTTTTGAAGGTCTGATTTTAGGAAATTAATTATTTTTCTCAATTTTGTCATTAACAAGGGTATTCTTGGAAAATTAAAAAAAATAATTAAATAATAATATCGTTTGTCCTTTAAACTAACCATGTCCTTGAAGTAATCATTTAAAAATTGTTAAAAAGAGAGTATTAAATTTGTCTATTAAAAAAAACCCATTTAATTATTTAGGCCTAACCATCAATTAATAAATAAAATTTAACTATCATTTTAAAAATATATATATCTTATACCAAATTAAAAGCAAGTAAAGCGGACACTCCCCATCTACTACCTAACTGAAAACTTTGATATTAAATTAGTTCTCTTTAACGAGGACTTCGGTTAATTCATTAATTGGTATTAAATTCTTTTACCTTTATTTGTTTGAACGAAGTTTTTATAGTCTTTTAGACTTTGTTTGATTACAATATGAAAAATGAAAGAAAAATAATTAATTTAAGTAAGAAAATAGAAAATAAGTTGAGCAATGTGGTGAGATTAATTCTTACTTTTTTACTTCTTTCATAGATTTTTTTTTTTGAAGTAGCGGTGAAGAAATTTTTTCCACAAAGCATAATGAAAGATAGATAACATATACTCACAAAAATGGATTTGAGCATCAACTTTTTTTTCATCTTCTCACCCAAATTAATTACTTTTATCTTCATTTTTTATATTGTTATCAAACAGAGCTTTAGTGTTCTTTCGTATTCACAACGCATAATGCTTCCTCTGTTTATCTTTCTTCTAATTTATCTCCATCATTTGTTCTCCTAGTTGATGGTGACAATCAACTCAACAATCTCATTTTGTCAGCCTCCACTCCGGTGCACTTCCTTCTTGGTAGTTTTAAGTATTAAGGTTTGTTTTTTCCCTAAATTTTAGTTTTTGTTTTAACTATGTTCGGTATGACTAAGAAATTTTCATTATTCTCTTTTTGTAATTTTCCGAATGTCATTATTATATGTTTTTTTTTTCAAGTTTATTTAGGAATGACAATAAAACCCAACCTACAAGTTTCTAACCCGACCCAAATAACTTAATTATTTTAATTCAAAAATTTTATTACCATATCGGTTTAAATGACATGTTTGTCCTTTCTTGGTTGTTAGGGTTGAATCCATTTGGTTGTTACAACGTGTGTATCATTTATCTTAAATCTAAGCTGTCATTTATTATTTTAACTACTTTTAGAAGCCTTATACATTCACGTAATTGTGTATGTTGTCATCTATATCAATTAGTTAGGAATAAATATATTACTGTCGTTCTATCTATTATTTTACTTATGTAGTTTGTTTTTCTCTGTTCTATACGCCTGCTTTTTCTCATCCTGTTAGCTTGGTGCTTGATTATTATAGTATGTCTAATTATATGACCCAAGTAATGTAGCTCTTTGTAATCTTTCATTTGCAAATTATTCCAATTATACGACTAAAGGTAATTTAGCCATTATTTATAGCCCGTTTTCAAAATTATTGTGTAATGTTGTAGTATGTTGTCATTCGTTATTAGCATATCATTGAATTTTTGATATTTTTCTAGTAATGTATATCTAGTGTGGAAAATAGCATGTTATTTTAGATTTTTTTTCGCACATTAAGCTTCTTAATATGACTCTTTCAGCAATAGATTTTGTAATATGATTACTTCAACTTTAGAGTTTCCCATAATATTCATATTCATATTATGACTACATAATAATATTTTTCACGAATTATGACTATGTAATATTTTCATTTGTAATATGACTATTTGTATATTAATGATACTACTCATCTTATAATAGTCTTTTTGAAATTTAGATAATAGTCATATTAATGTAACTATATCAAGATTATGAAATTAACTATACTACTCATATTTTTCTTACTTGTTAGTAGTCATATTTTAATAACTACAAACATATTTGCAATTCTACATGTGCCAAGTATATATATGATTTTTCATGTAATTTTACTCCAGGAAATCCATATTTATTTGGATTTTAGTTTTCCCTTATTTGAATTTCAAAATTCTTATAATCCTAATAACTAACTCAATCTAATTTAATATTATTTTAAGTTATCATTTATTTTTAAAAAAATTGGTAAAGGGGAAACATTAAAAAAACTATAAATGAATTAAAAATAATTAAATTAATTAAATCAAAAAATCAAAATGATCCAATAATTTGGGCCAGCAACTAATTACCAAAAACAAGTGGGTTAAATGTAAAACAATTCAAAAATGATGCGCTAAATACAAAAGGCCCATAATATTATCTCTATTTTTCTCACTATATCACTATTTCAAACACAAACAAGTAGGGTAAATACACATTACTTACCATACAATTAAGTTTCTCATTATAAATACTCTAAGAAAAAGCCATAATAGCCTATCATAAGCTTTAGCCAGATCAAATTTGAGAACCACATTATATTCCCTTTGCCTTAACTTAGCACAAATTGCACTTTATCCCCTAAACTATTGACCTAGTTGCACTTTACCATATGAACCATTAATTTCACCCATTTTTGCCACAAACTATTGATTTTATTGCAATTTGTCTTAAATCACTGATAGGTTTAGACAATTGACGAAATAAAGGGCAAAATTGGAACTTGACATAGCATAAACCTCCTCATCTCTCCGGTGACTCCCTCTCCACTGGGTATTCGACATTATCGATGACTCAATTCACATATACATATGCCTAGGCCCACACTTAGGGCGATCATAGGGCAGAGAAATGATGATGAAAGTGTCAATGATGACGATGCTTCAATCTCCTCCATGGATGATTATTTTTGGTTAACGTTTCAAGCTTTGTTTTTTTTTTGTTTTTTTTTTATAATCTCAATTAATCAAAGGCAAATTAAAAGACAAGAATTGCAGAGCGAAGCTCGCACTACTCTTTCTCCATATGGAATATTCATCTTCATCTTACTTTATTATGTTGTCTCTAAATTTTTGGGTTTTCAAGAGGTTCACTTGTGGTTGTGGTACAGCACCAGTGCAATGGCATTAGCGAAGAGAGGAATATTGATGGAGATCCAATAGTGGTGGTGGTCGACAGTGAAAATGGATGCACAATGATAGTGCGGCAATGGAAAGGGTTGACCCTGTAACACTTTTTAGATAAAAAAATTTATTGAGCAATCCCTCACCTCCTTCCTTCTCTCACCACCTAGTCACCACCACCATGCCGCTTATTCTGATCTATCATTCATCATCACCATGGCTCTTCACAATGCCTCGTGGTGAGAGAAAAATGTGTATAATTCCTTGCATTTTTAGTTATGGGTATACAAAAAATCACATCCGAGCATATATATATTGATCTTAATCGAATATAGTCTATATCTATATGTACGGGCCTAAATATATATATATATATGTGCATTGGTAATGTCGAATACTCGATGGAGAAAGGAATCGCCGGAGATGATCATCGGAGAGACAATGAGATTTATGCTATATCAATTTCCAATTTTTTGTTAGTCTTTTGAACCCCGCCAATGATTTGAGGCAAAGTGCAACAAAATAAATAGTTGATAGTAAAAATTGGTGAAATTAATAATTTATATCGCAAAGTGCTATTATGGCACTAGTTCAGAGAGTAGAATACAATTTGCCCCCTTAGAAATAAGTTTATCTTTGTGAGGCTCTTTAATAAGAGAGACATTTATTTCATCAGAAACCATTTGAGGATTCAATTGAGAGACTAGATCAAAGTCAAAATTATCATACGCCCCATTAAATTGACCCTTATAAATTCCACAAATGCTGCTAACATTTTATTTTGAGTTGAGAACCAATGACCAACATATTGAATTTTTTCTTTAAATTTTTTTTTTCTGATTAGCTACCGTATGAAAAAATTTATTGTTTTCATCCTCTTCTTTCAACCATTTGATCTTAGTTCTTTGTTTCCAGAAAATCACTTCACATTCAAGAAGATGACTCGGCTTTTCTCTAGTCATACTTATTGCAGATACAGCCTCTGAGAGGCATCCATTTGCATCCCATTTTCAGCATCACAAAGATCAGTTTCAACTTCAATCACTCTATCATCAATTCTACCGAAAATATCTTTAACCCACTTGATCAAAGTTTTCTTCAATTTCACTAATTTTGAACTATTAACAAATTTTGAACAACAATCCTTAACCGCCTGTAAAATGAATGTTGCTTTATCCACCTTCTTTGAAATTTGAATCACTATTTGTGCTCATAATCAAATTGAAATTGCTAGTAGTTGAGCATTTTATCGAGTCTACAAGTAAATTGAAATAATTGAAAAGCAATGGCTCAGTCACATTTTTATTTAATGTTATTGCTTTATTAGTATTGTACATTTTTATTGAATTTTTCCTTTTGTAATTAGAGTATATAATCTTTTACACATGGCGTCCCTTAGAAGTTAAGTTTCTCTGTATTAGATATATTGGCGTCGTGTGATTGTGAATGTTTTATTTTTTGTATGCACGTATTATCTAATTTAAAATAAAAAATAAATTATAAATACTGTATGTGCTTAATGGTAGTAGGTTCCCAAATTTCACCAATCTAGAGGTCATCAGTTTAAGCCATAATAATACAAATAAAGAGATAAAATTGGAAACACCAAATTTTATTTATAACCGTTAAAGCCCGTCTCTGATTTATAATAACATACACAAAATGTTCGAACAAAAATTATTTAACATTACTCGTTTAAAATGTATATTCCACTTTTCTATCGGTAAGACAAATAAAACGCACCGCAAATTTAATTTATTATAATAATTTTTTGACTAATGAATTTGGATAATTGATTAACTTTGAATGAGGGTTGATAATTTATATGGGTTGTATTTTTGCTCTACACGACTCAACCTGATAAGAAAATCAAGGATACATTCACAACATGTTGGGAGATCATATATTTTAAGTTAACACAAACATGGCACACGTAAACATAACATGACCCAATTACAAATTTTCATCCTAGGCATGTTCTTTTATAGGTAAAAGGAAGATTCTATTTACACTACAAAAAAAATTCTTATTACCGACATGTAAAGAAAAAGTACAAAAACTAACTTGAAAAACTTTGTGGTGTACTAAGTAGAAATAAATGAAAAAGTTAAAAAAAATGTATTTACTATATAACTGTTTTTCTTCAATCGGCCATGTAGTACCGAATTTGGTATAACGATTTGGCAAGAGTTGCACGACTCAACTTGATGAGAAAATCGAGAATACAATCATAACATGTTGGGAGATCAAATATTTTTAGTTAACACAAACACAACACATATAAACATGACATGACCCCATTACAATTTTTCATCATATGCACATTCTAGTATAAGTAAAAGGAAGATTTTATTTACACTACAAAAAAATCTTATTACCACCATATAAAGAAAAAGTATAAAAACTAACTTCGCATACCACACTTTGTTTTGTGGTAAAAATAAGAAAGATGTATGGTATTTCAAGTGGTAAATATAATATTTAATTTATGATAAAAATAAGAAAAACTTTGTGGTGTACAAAGTAGAAATAAATGAAAAAGTAAAAAAAATAATTTGTATTTACTATATAATTGTTTTTCTTCAATCGGCCATGTCATACCAAATTTGGTATAACATTTCGACAAGAGTTGCCAAATCTAATAACATATTTCGGCATGGGGCAATCTTTATCGAATTATATATCTCAAAATCGGCAACTTCTTGTTGAAAAATTATAATATATTTAGCATCTCGTAGTTGCATTATTGTAGTAAAGTGTAGCTGATTAAAAGAAAGTGATTATGCATATGTAGTCTTCTTCTATTTTTGATTTTTGAACAGTATATAACAAAGTAATCAAATTATATGTACACGTATCAATATTTGATTATAAACAATTTTAAAACATGATGCACAAAGGCCTCGTTTGGTTCACGGATTTTAGTACTCGGGAAAGGAAAGTCGTTCTTTTTCTTTGTTTGGTAAGCACAAATTCCGGAAACACTTTCCCGAGAGAGAGGAAAGTAGGGGATAAAATCATTCCTCTTAAAACACATGGGATTAATTTTCCTATGTGATTTTCAAGCATTTATTATAAATTTTTTAGACAATAATACCCTTACCTAAATGCTTTCCATGTTTTACCAAACACAAGAAAGGAAATTCGACATGAAATTTAGTTTCCTACCTCCATGAGAAAGATAAGGAAATTGATTTTCCTTTTGTGAACCAAACGAAGCCATAGTGTATGTAAATATATAATTTGAGGTTTTACCTTTTATTTTGTGTTGGTGTAAATGAAGGAGAGAGAGGGGGAGGGAAAATGAAAATTTTGATTTTGTTAGACCATCTGCAGTGTGGTTGTTAAAATTGTAATTTTACCCTTTTTTAACGTACAGCGCGAATGGTAATCAGTAAAATGGGATGCTAAAATGGTATAGAAATGGTAAAATTGGATGCCGACAAACATTTTTGACCCGCGATGGAGAGAGTGTCGTGAGCAACTGACACACACACGCACGATTTTCTGTACATCGTGTGATGTCCAGTCATCATCACACGATGTACATTCCATCGTGTGAGGGTGAGGCCAATTTTGAATTTCAAAAACATTGCCGTTACCTTTTAACGGATATTTCAACTTTTAGAAACTATAAATACCCTCCAATATTTTCAATCTTCCACATATTCAACTATAAATAATTTGGTTGCTTTTATTTACTCTTCTTTTCTCATTGAATTGCACCTGCAATTTCTATTTTATACGTATACAAGTTTTATTTTTTTTTAATTATGTATAAAAATCGAGGAGCAAATATCCAAGTTTTTGAAGATGAAGCTTTATGTCGTGCTTATCTTAATGTAAGCGTTGATCCAATTCAAGGTACTAATCAATCTTTGGATAGCCTGTGGCAAGTGATTACTGTCAAATACCATGAGCAACCCGAAGTTTTACATCGAGAACACAATACCCTAAAATATAAAATATGAATAATCTAGCTACACCATCTGCCCCAATAGCTTCTATTATATCGTCACTTCTAAGATATGCGGCGATAAAAGAACCTTTTACTGCTCCGGAATCTATTTCATCTAAAAAATATGAGAAATAAGTAGCTAGTATCCCGTTTTCAGCCGTCAATGCCGAATCCTCATTTACTTGAGGAAGCGGTAATTTGTCACCCCCAATGGGAATTCCTATTAAAAAAAGAAATTACAATATATTTAATTAAATTTATTATATTAATATATAAATAGAATAAATTTATTTTTTAAACATAGTAAATATGTGTTGTATGTATACAAAGTTAATATGTGTACCTGTTAACATGGTGAAATCAAGTGGTGTGAAACCTAATTCACATGTAGACAGGTGAAATGTATGGGTGGTGTCCCACCAACGTCGACAGCACGCTTCAACTACAGTACGATCGGAATTTGGCATTTGTCGTTTAAATAAATTACACAAGCTAGAATTATCAAGTAACATTTCTACATCTGGATCTCGTGATAGCCTTTTATATATTCCACTTGCCTAGTGCCAGGTTGACCTTATGTAGAATAAACTACCTTCAACTGTTCTCTTCATTCTCAAAATATGTTTTCCATTATCAACAACCCTTCTATAATTAGCAAAGGGAGAAGATGAACTTGATGGCTGGGTAGTAGGAGTTTCATTATTATCAACTTGAGTACGACATTCGGTTGATCTCCGTCTTGCAGAACTAGGCCTAGCAGTAGATGTACCAGACCCACCTTCATCGGAAGGACTCGAGATACTAGTTCTCCCGAAAAATCTTTGAATTTTTTTCATTATGCTAAAAATAAATAATATAATTTATATTAATCAAGGGTAATTTTGTATAAGAGAATTATTGATTATTGATGGGAAATGCTATCACAGTTATTGCAAAAAATTTGTGGCAAAATTTTACTTGGAATATAAACTTTTTTCTTATCAAGTGCCATAAAATATTTTTGATTATTTAAATTTTTGAAAGAGTTAAATTTATTTTTTGTAAAATAAAAATAATTTCAAATACAAAACAGAATAATGAAATGAGGAAAAATATTTTTTTACAGAGATAATTTATTTCATTATACGTGTTAAGGAACCTTTCATACTATTAAGTGATAATGGGATGTTATTTATACAAACTAATTAACTCACATAAATAATAATATTAAAGTCTTAAATTGACCAATACAAATTAATTATAGACAAATATATTAAACAAATAAACAATAATAAGCAAATACATTCGTAAAAAAATCAAATACAAAACTAAATAGTTGAAAATTTTTGATTTTATTTCTTTCGAAGTTCATTTTTTTTCATTAAACATGATAATATGATGCTATATTTAACGCACAAATTATTTATCATATAAATAATGATATTAAAGAAATACATTGAGTAAAGTTAATTAATTATAAACATTAATATAAACAAATATATAATAATATTAAGCAGACAAATAATAAAAATAATTCAAGAAATTGTACCTTGATCTAGTAGCAAAAATTTCCTATTGCAGTATTCCACCTTGGTTATTTATTTCATGAATGCGTGGGTCTATATGTATGAGATGTAAATAAACATATATGTATGAGAGATGGATGAGATGTAAACATTGAAGGCAAAATGTATAAATAGGAAAAAATTGTGCCGTTTAAAGGGAAATAGCCGTTGCAAGTAGCCGTTAGTAGCAATGGCACGATACACTGAATGTCGTGGGGGTGGGGTTGGCGCGACACACTGTACGTCGTGAGGTGGGGTGACTGTGCACCTCGCGATATACTGTGTATCGCGAGTTGCTGATGTGGCATTTTACCCATTTTGCGGTGCAGGCGAGTATATGTTAACTTTGTATTTTTACCCTACCATTTAACAAGTGCATTGCAGATGGTCTTACAAGGCAATATGGTATATTAAAAAGTGCATTAAGACTTTTATTGTATTTTTATCATGGTTTTAAGTATAAAGTAGTTTTAAATATTTTTCTTGATATAAATAGAACATAGATTTTATTTTTATAAAATACAGTAAAATATGCTATATCTGTTAAAAATAATTAATACAAATTACAAATAAAAAAAATATTTTCCAAATAAAACTTTTCTAAATAAAAACGTTTTTTTTATGATTTAAATATGATTGATACGACCGAAGATGATTACAATTTTATTTAATTTCAAGAGTTCATGTCATCTTTAAATTTGTCATCTACTAAACGAGATAGGGTCAGAATCATAACAGTATTTACCTCAATTGCAACAATACACTTGCGATCTGCGTCATACGTTTCACAACCCGTCTCCACCGTCGATTAATTTCAATCCAACGTCTAAAATTCAAACATTTCTAAAAAGTATGAATCCCCGTGACTACCAAGTCCACCAATCATAGCTCGTCTTCTTCTTTTCTACCCCCTATATATAACTTTAAATTTTATCTCAATAATAAAATACAACAAAAAATTACAGTTCTCATTTTCAAATTTCCCTCAATCTTCGCATACAGCATCTTAATCTCTTCATTCATGGGGACAAAGACTGAAACTGCCGTCGCCAGAAAATCTGCCAAAGCTCCGGTGACATCAGCGCCGGCGGCCAAAACAAAGTCTGTTAAAGCTCCGAAAACGAAGAAATCGGCTGCTCCGATGAAGCCTCGATCACATCCTCCTTACATCGAGGTAATTCCTAAAATAAATCAATAAATAAATGTATACTGCTAGATTTTATTATTTTGTGCTATTGAGATCTGATCTGTTTGTGCAATTGTTGAATTAGATGATTCAAGAGGCGATTTTAGCGCTCAAAGAGAGAACTGGTTCAAGCCAGTATGCGATCTCGAAGTTTATAGAAGAGAAGCAAAAGGAGAATTTGCCTCCGAATTTTAAGAAGCTTTTGCTCGTTCAGTTGAAGAAGCTCGTTGCTTCTGGAAAGCTCACCAAGGTTAAGTACTCGTTCAAGCTCGCCGTGCCGGCAAAACCGTCCGCCGCCGTAGAGAAGAAAGCTCCCGCGAAGAAGGTTGTTGCGAAGGCCAAAGTCGTTACTCCGGTTAAGGCCAAAAAGGTTGTGAAGAAATCGAAGAAGGATACGAAAGCTGTGAAGTCGTCGGCGGTGAAGGTTAAGAAGGCTCCGGCGAAAGGATTGAAGAAGCCTAAAAGTATAAAATCGCCGGCGAAGAAACCGGCGGTGAAGAAGGCGAAGAAATGAGTGGGTTGTGTTTTTTACGAGATAAAAAAGGAGTAGGGTTAGTGATGTAAATTTGTGGATGTTTGGGGCTTTAGTTTGGTTGAATTTGTTTTTTTTTCATTTTAATTTAGTTGTTTGATTTGAGTGTTTAAAAAAATTGTTATTTGGCTCTGCATTTAGGAAAAATCTGTTTGGTTCATTGCAGCTTTGTTTAATTTGATTTTCAAACTAGATAGGGGTAGTATCTATATCCTGATTTGATTAAATTGATCAGTTGAAGAGGTTTTAGCTTACTAGTTTGAATTGAAGAATTTTCTTTATGAAGTTGAGGCAAATGTTCTTTATGACTTATCTTATTATTCGCATTATAATGTAAACGGTTTTGTTAAATCGAAGCTTGCAAAAGTGATTTAGAATTTTAAAAATTAAACACAACTTCAATGATGTTTCAGCTTTATACAATAGTAAACGAAGAATACTGAGCAAAAGTTAGGCCAAAAAAAATCAATTTAATATGGAATCATGAACATCGTTCTAAATTTCTAATTTTGTTTGTTATAATATTATTTTAGTGATTACGTTCAAGTATTCAAACCATAGTTAGACAATTTGTAGAATCAATTCTTTTAGGCAGTCGTAAGATTGTTTGATTAAAGGGCAAGTCTTAACTTCTAGATTGGTTTTGTTATCTTGCCGATCTACCCTGCAAATTCCATTGTCAACGAACTATTTCTTTCTTCCGGTGGTTGGAAAGTGGTGTATTTATCAAGGTTTTTTACTGTTCAAAGTGGGATGTCCAACGAGACTTCTTTTTCCGTTCTTGGAATATCAATCTGCCTATTGGCCTATTGTTGCGGATATTTGGTGGACTTTGGAATATCAATCTGCCTCGCAAGATTTTCGTATTCAATTGGGTTGGAGGGCCTTTTCGGATTGCCACAGCTGCGCTTTTTGTGAAGCGCACATGCCTCACATTTATGGCTATATCCCTTTTCAAAGAAAATATGGGTGAACAGTAACTTGCCCAGTCGATGGAGTGACTTAAAAAATACGTCTATGAAGGATGTGTCTGTCTAATAGATGATAAATTTCCCCTTCGGTTTGGAGTTATGTCTTACGAGAGGGGGGGGGGGGGGGGTCATTTGGAGTTTTTCATTATTTTGTGCTAGGCGATTTGGAACGCATTTGCTTTTACTAATCAATTCCATACTGCGGATGTAATTCTTTTTTAGGTTGAAGCTCTATTTGATTTGCTCTACATGAATAATCTTTCACCCTTGAATTCTAGGTCAGGCCCCCCCGGGGCAAGGTGCATTAAGCCATGCTTTGGTTGGTTCAAAGTTACGTTGACATGGATGCTTCAGTTTGAAATGATGGTTCTAGTGCCGACTTAAAGATTTGTTATAAGAGATTGTTACCGTAATATGTGCTTCGGGCTCGGTATTTAAACAATGGGTGGCTTCACTTGAGGGAGCTGAGGCGGAGGCAATTTTTGGCGGGGCTTGGAACATGTAGACATGTAATAGGTTTGGGCTCTTGACGATATTATAGTGAAGAATCATACCTTTACTAATATCATTGACCACCTTAATTTGTCCCAAAGAAGACTGTTGTTGGGCTGAATTAGGAACAATTCTAGATCACATCAATGCCATTTTTATTTTCACGAGTCCCTTTTCAAATTGTTCATGGGGATGGTAATGAAGTAGCCTACTCAATTGCGTCTAATTGTTCGTTTTTTCGTTGTTGGGAAAGGAATAAATATGGCTCTTTGTTCCCGGAGTGACCTTCCTCTAATTTAGTTTAATGCTTTGGCTTTACTTTTCTAAAAGATGAAAGAAAAACCTCCAGATTTTTAGACATTTGGAGAAGTTTTGTATGTGTTTTTTAGGTCCTCTTTGACTTACTCCCTAATATTAATTCAAAATTAGACTCTCTCTCTAATTCACAAATCACTTAACCTCCAAGCATTGACGGGAGCTAACTCCGTCCAAATAATTGTTGCACTTGTCATATTTTTTAAGAGTCTTCCTTTAATTAAAATAACAAAAATACCCCCAAACCCTTGATAAAAATCGAACTTGGGATCTCTCCCAAAACCGAGTGGGCGGCTCTGCAGTTATGGCAGCCCTTTTGCTCGCACTAACCATTTCGTCCCTTATCTTCATTATTGGAATTGTTCATCGTCTCTTAAAAATCCTAACCCTTAATTTCTCTAATTCACTAGCTGTTAAATCATATACAACCGTTGATTCTGGTCTCTTTTTCTCATTCGAAGCATCGAGTGGTATGTCAAACAAACTCAAAATTAAGGGGATACCTTCAGTGGTGGAGCCAGGAAAAAATTTCAGGTGGGGCCAAATTTGTTTTTAAGCCAAATCAAATTTAATAATTATGTTTCTAGGCTAAATTTTTACTAAAATACTTCTCCATTCTATTTTGATATTTTGAAAAAGTTAAAAATGATATACTAAAATTAATTATATATTTTGAAATATTTTTATCAACTCAATATTCAACCTACTATAACCAATAAACACATATATTAATCTAAATATTAATTTATCAAATAACAATCTAATAAGCAAATTAACCTTAATACTTAAATTTAATATCAATAATCAAATTCAATACTTATAACATATAACCTAAAATACCGGAGTAAATGAAGACGGAGAGAAGAGCTTTGAAGTACTGCTTGGCTGCTTGAAAAAAAAAAAAAAAACTGAGCGGAAGAAGCTCACAGAAAGATTGAATGAAAAAGGAGAGAAAGCGGAGAAGAAGAAAACGGCTGCACTTCTAGTCTGCTATTGCTGCTACCTGGCTGCTTGTTTAAATTATTATAACTTAACCTAATATATATTACAAACTAAAACCTCTAACTTACACCGTTTATTGCACATACCGTGCAATACCCCCCCGCCCATAACTTTCCAACATCGCAAAAAAAAATCCTTGCCCCAAACCTTCGCCCGCACTTTACACTCCCACCCCGTATTACAACGCCGCCCGTTCATCTTATAAGCTTAATTTCACAAACCACACCCCCATAATTACGCATTGGCCCCTCATCTTTTCCTTCTCGCACAAAACTCCCCATACTCTCGAAATTTTTTCTAAAAGTCCAGGTGGGGGCCCCACCTGGACCCTTGGTGCCTCCGCCCCTGGATACCTTTCCTAAACTAAAGAACCCTAATTTCTTTTAATCAATCATTTTCTCTTTGCACATGTCCACACTCCACACTTACACTGCACATTGAGATATGAATATCCTAGTGGTAACTTGTGTCAATCAGTCTCAGCCCTTCATTATACTAGTGATTGTAGTCTTTCGACGGTCCTTCCCTCGTTCTCCAAATAAAATGTAGAATTATTGCTCGTATAAAACAAAAACAACAATTCAATAGAGACTTTAGGCATCGTTTGATTCGGGTATTAAAAAGTGGGATGAGATTGTTAATACCACTATTTTTATAATACCTTGTTTGATTCGCACAAATGTGATGGGATTACTAATACCGGTACTAACTTAATACCACTCTTTGTGGTATAATTTAATACCAGGGGGGAGGTAGTGTTGTTTATCCAAGATTAAGAAAAATGAACTAAATATTTTCAAAAATGCCACTACTACTACTATATTATTATTATTTTAATTTATTTTCTTCAGAAAAAATTAAAAAAAATTAAAAATTTATTATATATATATTTTTTTAAAATTTTTTTTCTTTATTTTTAAATTTTTTTTTTATTTGTTAGTACAAAATATA